>VXAX01002627.1:0-18128 GCA_013399835.1 Leptocoma aspasia
GTACTCTCTGTCTTGTGTATCCCTTCAATTATTATTATTGTTAATCTGTCAAGCTTGTCTTGACGTTCTGCTAATGACTAACCTAGCATTTTAAAATTATTTTTAGTTATTTGTTACTCGAATAACACCCACGCACAAAACATCAGAAAGCCCTAATTTGTTAATTACTTATTCACTCTCTTGAGGCAATCTAGCTGTTTTAGAGACATGTTACTAAATTCCTTGTAGGTTGACTTTTATCAGGGAAAAGGGATGACTCACTGGAGGTCAAGCAGGATGGCACAGTACACCAAGTGTGGTAAATAGGAACTCTAAAAGGCAGGTTATAACAGTAGCAGCAGCTAAATCAGAAAGTCAGCTCACACACAACACAGTCTAAGATTCCCTGAGTGAGCAGCTTCAGAGTAGTTTTTTTAAGTAGTAACCCAGACTAAGGGATTTTTGTTAGATCAGGACACATTTATTTTTATAAGTTCTAGCATGCATATTTGCAGGCTACTATTCAGAGCTTCTGATGATGGTAATTTTACTTAAATTATTAGTTTGCAATTTCTCTGCTTATTGACCTGCATGCAGCTGGGCTCCAGTAAGGTGTGTTTATTGCCAAGATGTGGAAGACAAGCACTAAACCTGGGGCTTTATAACTGATAGCACCACAATGGTCCCTGCAGCTTTGTTGCCATCACAATGCAGCGGCCCTGTCATTTACGTCTTGTTCAAGTGTGAGAAAAAAGTTGTCTGTTTTAATCAGGTTGGGTCACAAAGAAAGCAGAAAGCACATGTTGAAAGCTGTGTTTCAGTTCCCTTTGCAGCAAAAAAGGTAAGTGTAAACCAGAGGAAGTCACTGTTGTTGCTGCTAAGGCCAGGAGCCAAAGTGGCGCTTCAGGCTGAGCTGTGGGTGTGTTTACCTGGCCTGATGAGTTAGCCCACTGCTCCACTTGGGCCACCCAGCTCTGCTGAGAAGCTGTGCACATCTGGTCAGATGAAATGACATTGCAAGCCAGCCCTTATGGTAACAGAGGCAGCTCAACCAGAGCTGGCTCTAGTGTTTTGTATTGAACCAAATCATACTGCATGGATATCTTCTGTCTTCCCATCTCAGGGCGTGGCTCTTCTGGATTAGGGATGAAGTCTGCTACTGATAATACCTCTGCTACATCTCTTCTTTAAACAAAAATTCTGATGAGTTTCTCAAGAGAGTCCTGTAACCTTATTTAATTCAGCCTCTACAAATAACAGCTTACAGCACTTCAGGCTAACCAAATATCTCTCTATCTCTGTCAAAAACCTGGAGTTATTATTTTACTGGAGATCCTTAGCTTCCTGGTGTTGTGTTTTATTACTGTTGCACAGAGCACATCACATGCCTTGGGGAGCAGTAAGTGCTACTGCATGAATTACATCAGCACGCATTGCTGCCAGTTTCCCTTTGGTGCATCACTTACCAGCAAACTGTGAGGATGTCCAAGGCCCTGGATCATACTGCTGACCTGAAGGAATCAAGCATCTTGAATGACAGCTAAAAATAGATGCGCAGTTCAGTCTTTACCACCGTGACCCCTATGCAAACTGCTGGAGGAGCTGCAATCCCAAGTCAGCCCTGCAGTTTTATTCAGACGCCATACATGCTATTCATTTTAGAAAGCTGGTTTTGACACAGTAGGACCATTTGAAAAGCACCTCCAGACTGCACAGCTGCCAACCCTTGCCTTCCCCCTTCCTTGTCTCTCTGATCTGCTCAGGAGAAGGTTCCAATGATGTCCTCCTCATAAATAATCCCAGCACAAGCAGCTCCTGTGGGGTCCCCTGGTACTCTTTGCCTTCCCCCTGATCCTGCCTCCCCATACTGCTCCCGTACTGTTCCTGATAACCCTATGTAATCACAAAGGTAAATTAGACCCTGTTCCCAGGACCCACAGAACAAGCTCTCAGGTTGATCCAAGAATGATACCCATCTTTCAATCTCAACACACCTTCTTGTACAACTTTCCAGCTCCTCATAACAATATCTATTTTCTTTGCTTTTTGGAAATTTTCCACTCCCATGACCTCTTGCCCTCTGAGAAGGGCTTTGGATCAAACCACTTTTTCCAGGTTTCAGCTAGCTTGCTGCAGTTAGTGATTCCACACCTCTCATCTGCCAGAGTCAATCTCTAGCCTCTGTCAGGAAAGGAACATCTCTCCTCCACATGGGAACATTGTCTATCATAGCACTTTCCAGGAAAACTCATAGCATCAGGAAGTTAATAAGGTTCCTGCAAAGGAATTCCTAGAGTGTTCCACAGGAGTAGGGTGATTTCCAGCAGAATGAGTAGAAAATCAGCTACATCTAAAGAACAAAATATAATAACATGTCACATCTTATACTTGCCTTTCTATACCTCTGTATCTCTAAAACTGCCTGGGTTCAGGAATTTTGTGGGAGAGCTCATAAGGTGAGGTAAGGTCACAAATCCTACTACACCTGTATTCAGAACTTTGAAACAGGAGAAGGAGGCAGCTGAGGTCTTTAGAATATTATCACAGCCTGTAGACCCTGGCAGGATTTCACAGGCCTTGAGGAGTGAAAAAGGGAAAAAAACCCAGTTGCAACAGAGCCACTTTCAGCACAGGCAATAGGAACTGCTAATGAAGGACAAAGGGAACAAAAAATAATGATTACGAGTCCCAGTATTTTATTGGTGAGTTTGACATCTGGTTAAACAATACATACATTTGAAAGTAGACATCCAGTAGCTCCCATATACAAATGATCATGGTACCTTGGCAAATTCACAGAGCAGAAGGAAAAGCCATTTCAATGATGCAGGCTCCCACGAGCAGGACAGACAGTAGTAGGTAAGCAGATTAGCTGGAAGGAATGGGAGGGGAATGAAGGAGAGTGTGGGATATCCAAGCTCTAGGCATCTGCCTTCCCTAGCTTAAATGAACCAGCTAATTTCCCCAGGTGCTCTCTATAGAAACAAGCTTTTCCAGAGGACAATTCACTGCACAATATTATACTGCTGCTCCACACAACTCCCATTAATTTATTCCATTTCCTAGGGAAATACTGTTCTCACTAGCAAATGCAAAGCATGCTCAGGGAGATGTGCTAATTCTGATGCCTAGAGATGTGTGAATGTCCTTTCCCTTTTTCCTCTCTCCCCAACGACCCATTATGAGTTAGCATGTAAACAAGTGGCATTCACCCCATATTCACAGATCAGAAATTTGTCAAGGAACAGGACCTTTCACTGGCTGTCATACCTAGCAGACACACACAGAAGATTCTAATCCCAGATGGACTGTTTGTGTTTTGCCAAAAATCAACTTTTCCCCCTCATAGAACATCAGATCTGCCCATGCCATGTCCAACACAGTGGCACAGAAGCCCCTGTGAAAGCTCAGTAAGGTATCCATTTGGACGGACAAGCACGGGATCTGCCTGCAAAAATCTGCTGCCAACTCACATGGGTCTCAATCCACTGAAGGCAACAGGACAATTTTCACTGATTTTAACAGATAGGGTAGATTTAAACAAATGTCACATGCAGAATTCATTCACAGATCAAGCTCCAGTCATTGCTAAAATCTGGCTGATTTGGGAGAAAATTGTACAGATTTTTTTTGTTTCCAGAAGACTGAATTGTATCTAACTCCTGAATAAACATCTACCCGAAGGAAGACTTTTAACTGTCAATATTGACTGTCTGCAATATTGCATACATTCACAACATATATGCTCCCTTATTAAAAAACTGCCCAAATGATAAAATAGGAAAAAAAAAATTATTTTGGTTTGAAAGAACAATTGCACAGACTGAAGTTTGCTTATATATTAATACAGCACCAGCAGATACTGTAATTAGAAAGTAAAAGGCAACCAGAGGAATTGTTAATAGCATTGTGCAGTACTTAGGCTTCTAAAACTAAAATGCTTCTTTAGGGAAGTGATAATATTTTCATATGTGATCCTGTGACTACAGTAAAAATGCTGAAGACCCACTCCCACAGGTGTCATATGCTGTAACCTGGGCTGGTTTCAGCTGGGGTAGAGTTAATTTGATTCAGAGTAGCTAATACGGGGCTGTGTTTTGGATTTTGCTGGAAACAGTGTTGATAACACAGGGATGTTTTAGTTATTGCTAAGCTGTGTTTTCACAGCCTCAAGGCCTTTCCTGCTTCTCACCCCATCCCACCAGCAAGTAGGCTGGGGATGCACAGCCAGGACAGCTAACCACAAAGCAATATTCCATACCATATGGCATATAAAGCTGAGGAAGGAGAATGAAGGGGGGGGACATTCGAAGTGATGGCACTTGTTTTCCCAAGTAGCTGTTGTGTGTGATGTAGCCCTGATTTCCTGGGAGTGGCTGAACACCTGCCTGCCCATCAGAAGCAGTGAATTAATTCCCTGTTTTTCTTTGCTTGCATGTGCAGCTTTTGCTTTATCTATTAAACTGTTATTACCTCAACCCACCTTTTTTCCCCTCACTATTACCTTTCTGGTTCTCTCCCCCATTCTACTGAGGTACAACAAGCAAGAAGTTGTCTGGTAAGCACCAGTTGCCAGCTGGGGTTGAACCACAACATAAACGCATAGATATATTTGCAAATTGCTCTGTTTTCTACAATACTATTCTAAATTTATCACTATTCCTAATGAATTTCTCTGTTTCCAGGAGTGCATTAGTGATTTTCTTTTCTTAAATGCAAGGTATTTATAATTTTGTGCTATGATCCACTCCCATGCTGAATTAGAACATGAAGGAGAATAATATGCTGCTTCCAGTACAAAACCAAAAATATTTAGGTTCAGTAGAGAGCAGTTAGCCAGTGCATTAGTTCAATGCATGTTTCTAATCTCTGCTGGGAAAAGATTTCTTTGTTGGCACACGGCACCAGAGAATCTGAATGAAATCAACATCTCTCTATCAAGAGACAACACTCTTCTTATATTATGGTTGTATACCAACACGGATTTAAGTTGACCTCTAGTGTGAAAACCAGCCACCCCCCAAAAAACCCAAAAAACACACATGCCCGCCCACCTGCCACNAAGCAGCCCTTAACCACTGGTTTCCAGAGGACAAGAGCTTACCAGACCTTTTCTACAGGATCACTACTTCAACAAGACCATTTCATCTGGACTGCTACCACCACCCTAACTGGCTGGGTGTCAGGTTGTATTCTGACTCTGTCAGTGGTTTTCTTTCGTACTATTGCATATATTTCATTTTATCCTATTAAATTGTATTTCTGAGTTGGAGTCTCTCACTGGTTTTGCTTTCAAACCAGAACAACTACTAATTAGAGCAAACACACAGAACAATTCAGGGCAATTGGAAGAAAAGGTCAGGACTGGTGGCACAAGTTCTGAATTTCAAGTAAAGAGGTGGAAAACTTAACAGGAACTTAATTCTAGAAAATAGTACAGAAATACTATTGAGACACATTCATTTCGAGACATACCTGGAATGGGGGGACAGACCCTGGGAGAGAGAATTATATATAGTATCAGTCTTGCAGGATCTACTGTCAGGGATATTCCCAGCTGAATCACAGGAAAGCTTGTTGTTGCTAGGTTCCTAACTACCTGAAAGGACAGGGATGCATCAGAGCAGGGGAATTGCTTTGCTCTGGTCCAAACCAGAAGGCACAGGGTATAGCCCAGACTCTCCCAGAACACCCGGAAACCTCAGGAATCACAAGTAGTCAAAAAGAAGATAATGAAACAGAAATCGCAACTGCTTGATGGCAACAGTGAGTTCTAGCCCTGCAGTTTTTCTGTCTGCCGTGTTCTTCCTTCCCTAAGACCAGTCTCAGGAATAGAATTTCTCTGGCTCTTCACAGTACTGTTGGATCACCTCAGCAAGGTCAAGACACCGTAAAATTCGCCATTTCTCAGCAGCCAGCTCCTCCTTGGAGACCTGGCCCAGCAGTTTCTTGGCAAAGAGGTTCTGATCCTGCATGAAAAGGCCCACAGAAGATCTTGGGGCTTCAGGGAAGTTCTCTAGGCAACCACTTGTGAAACAGAAGTTGATTTTCTTTTCACGTCTCATCCCTGGTCCCCTTTCTTCAATCCAAGTCAAGGGTCTAGTGTGAAGGAGCAGAGAAAAAGCATTAATTAAGAAATTGAATCAACAATTCTAATTTGTCTGGGGTTTTTTCTCAGCATTTGCAGAAAATGCTCTAATAAATGCACCATTTTGAGTATCAGTCATTGCATATTTAGGCAATGTGTCCTGACCAACATGCCTTGTGGTTATGTAGCTCAATAGCAGGTAATAGTCTTAACTCTACCAATGTTTCATGCCATGACTTTCAACACACTGTTTAAGCTCTGTCCAGTTTTGTTTTCCCTGTGCACAAAAGCGAAGCAAGCAACATCAAGCCACATCATAAGGAAGAGGGAAGTTCGTGAGTTGTTTGTTTGTGGATGTGGATGAAAAGTGCAGTTAAATGTCAAAAAATTTTGAGTTTAGCTGTGACTGAACTATGTACAAAAGGCCCTCAATGTCTAGTCATTCCTCCAGCAAGAATAGATTTAAGTCACACAGGTACATAATGATGACCCAGGTGCTACTATGCGAGCTGAACTCTACCCCTTTAGCATGAGCTGGACAAATTCACTGACACAGACACAAACTGTCCATACTCTCTGAACTTTTAAAATGTTTCATTCTCATCATGGGGAGCACTATGCTGATCCAAAAAATTATACCTACACAGACTCTCAAGCAGGCCTTTCTTAATCAGAGCAGAGTCCTGTCTTATGCCAACATGATAGCACAGTCTCCAAATCAAGCCTGGTGGTATTTGCTATTGACTTCCATAGCTCACACCTTCCTTCCCAACTTCTCATCTTGGCTGAGGGGAAAGCAGTCATGGGACATGCTGTGCCACTTCAGGGGTCTCAACAGACTCCTTGACCCAACACTGCAATACCTTTGAGGAATGGTCCTCAATACCAGCCACAGTCACAATGCTCTCTTCCTGCTCTTTTGTCAACTGCCTGAACCGTACCATTGCTTTTCTGCAGCTCATTCATCAGCACTCACTACTGCTTATGTTTAGAGGATGCACAATATTTTTCTTACTTGGTTATTGATGGCCCTTCCACAGTCCTTTATGGCCCACTTTAGTCTGCCACTCACAAATTATGAAGGCATCAATAGCCTGGAAGAATAAATTCTGTCTCCAAGTAATGCCCATTAAATCTTCAGTATCATTGCATCTGGAAAGAAAGTCCTTGTCAACCTGCCCTGAACACATTCCACAGAGCACTCAGCTTAATGTTTCTGCACCTCTCATAGTTCATGCTCTACGATGCGGTTTCTATACTTACATCATCGTATCAATTATTCTTTGCTCACCTGTACTTCCACATGCCCACCAATACCCCTACAAATTAAGCATGGCCAGATGAACCTGATTGAACAGAATGAAACAACTGGAGGGGGAAAAAATACCCAAATCACAGCCTGCAAGAATGCATGAAAAAAATTCTCAGAGGCACCATGCGTTTTAGGAAGTCCCAGGGCTACATGTCACTGCAAGCCAAAAGGGTGTTTGGGGGCCGTATTGCTCAGTGTTTTCTGTGTTCCCATCCTCCTTCCCTGAGGTAAAGGCTGTTGATCTGGGTCAAAGGCAGGCTGTTGAGCAAGCTGGGCTTTGCTCTGACTTGACAGAGCCGGTTTTATATTCCTATGATAGTAAACAGTCACAGAGGGTTCAGGCCACTGTTATTCAAAGCTGCTTTATCTCAGGTGGGTAGGCATAAAGAAACCATTGGGCAGCCACAGGTAAAGATCTCCATCATGTAATAGCAAGGAGCTCTTTATATGATCCAAAACAGGCCCTGTCAGTGCAGGATCACCTCCCTGGGGTGATCTAGAGCAGATGCACACCAGTGATCAGGCTCAAGTGTATACCTTCTGCTCTAGCTTGGGAAGCCACTGAACCAGAAGTGTTCAAACCAGAACAGAAGCACAAACATGCAGAGTGGGCAGAATTTAATCAAAGTGATTAGAATGAGTGACTTAGATCAGTGAGCAGGAAAACGTTGGATTTACTAATAGATTTATCTTCTTCTGCAATTGGATTTTTAGTCATTTTCCCAAAGAGAGGTTGATTCTACTTGATTGGTAAGCAAAATGTAGTCATTTTTAATTAACAACTTCTACTCTGAAATAAGCCTCTTGTTCTGCTATAAAGATAAGTATGTTGCAAGTCCACATATTATTTAAGCAATTTTGTAGCTTAAGAAACAGATTTGTATTTTATGTCAGAAAATTGTGAAGGGCTGTAGCTTTTTTCACAATTTACCCAATTTCATTAAATATTTGTATCAAAGTATTATCTAGCTACAGATACATTTAGTTGTTTAGAAGTGTTAGTAGAGTTACTTACAAGCAACAAATCCAACATTTTTGATATCTGAATAGAGCTGGGTTGCATTTGCTGGGTAGTTAAAGAAAAAGAAAATTTAATCAAGCACTAACAACACCTTTATGCTGACTGCTTGCAAAGCAAACAGTCTGCAGTGAAGAAAACACCCTGACTTTCTATGGCCATTTTGTCTTTCCAAATTGTAAACTGATAGCATTTTTTCAGCTACATTGAAAAAGACTTTTTGCTTTTCTGATTCCCTTTTTCCTCAAATTGAGTGGCCCTTGCTGGACTGCAATAGCTCAATAAACCAATATGAAGCAAACACTCTTTTTACCTCCAGAAGAATTAAGCTGGTTTCATGCTTGAAAGAATTCTAAGTCCACTCAGCTTAAAATTTTATGCATCGACTTCTGCAGAAAGCATGTATTACCATCATTTTCTATGAATGGTCAATTTGAAGATATTTTATTAGACTCTGTAAGCTTAGCTCTCCATAAAAACATAACTTCAAATGTTTCTCGTCAGAATATGTTTAGGAAATGTCTTCAATTTCTTTTAAACATTTTCCTTTTAACTCTTTGAAAATGCCAGTATTTTTTATCATTAAATCAATGAGAGGCTCCCTTAGCTTGGATGGGAATTAGACAACTGAACCCTATCCCTAGTTAACATCAAGAGATGCTGCCCAAATCATTATCACTTCAGCTTGCACTGAAAATTGATTTCTGACATTTACTGAATCCAAGCTCTGTAATCCTGGGACAGGAACTGCAGTCCCAAACCAGACGTGCTGTCAGTAGAGGTTTGGCTTTTCCTGGATTGCTCAATGTTGTATCACAGAGAGGCTGTCAGCTCAGCTGTCTTGGAGACACAACAGAGGCAGACGTCATCTCTCAAATAGCTGGGTGCAGGCATTAACACACACCTCCAAAATCCACTCAGAGCCAGAGAACAGTGAGGGTGGGCTGTGCAGTGGAGACAGACTATACCCTTTGCACAAATCCCTGCTTAACAAGGAGAACACAGGCTCCTGCATTCTGCACACCTGCTGTATTTTCCAAGGCAGAAAATAGGATAAATTAACCTGATTTCTCAAGATTACTGTATTCGTGTCTTTCAAAAAAGGATGGGATAGCTCTAATGAAAGGTACAGACCTTTCCCATCCTTCAGCAAAATAAAGGTTGGGCAAATTAGATCTGTAACACCACCACCATTACTACTGGGCCATAACTTCAATTGACAGAGAGTGGGCCAAATTCTCTAGTGCAGTAACTCCACTGACGTCAGTGGGGGAAGGTCAGCAGGAAATATGGCCCCAGCAGCGAACACAATACAGGAACGGTATGTAATTTTCCACCCACCCTAAATTATCCCAGAGGCATAAAACTGACTGTCCTTTAAGTTATTAAAACACTTATGGTGAGAAAACACTGATCCATACAAATAGTAGTGGCCAAGAGAAGCAAGTACCAGGAAAAAAAAAAGTAATCCAGAAACAGTTCTGTATCCAGGAAATATCATACATAGCAGGTAAGGACTACCCAGGAGACAGGACAGCCAGGGAAATGTTTAAACTACCCGCTAGTTCCATCTGCTGGAATTAGTTCAAAATCTCACCCTATCTAGATCTTTACAGCTACTTATGTTACTAGCAAATTGTTAAGAGGGCAAACAGAGCTTGTGTACAGAGTTCTGTCCGCTCACAACTGCATTTCAAAATCAATTGGAAATGGTGTTTTATTTAAAGAGAGAGGAAGATTACTAAGGCAAGATGATAATCCCATGATAAACTACAATGGGCTTTGTAGGAGTGGCTGATGAAATGCTTAACCAGACCTGTGGTGAAGTTAAGAGTTTAAAGGAGCCCTGATTATTCACTCCCCAAATAGCTAGTCCTTCAGGTTACTACTTTAACTAAACATTTATCTAAAATGCTGGGTTAGGTTTGGGCTTTTTAAGAAGTCTATCAGCATATCCGCAACCAAAACATGAAACAAAAAAAAGGAACAAGGAGTTCCATCACCATTGGATAATTTCTCTCTACCATTTCATATCAGATAATTCTCAAATTGTATCTTGTTGCTTTAGACTGATGTTGTAGGTAACTTCAACTTACTTGAAAGGACATGAACTCTGCACAAATGGTCCAGAATCACCAAACCTGAGAGTTTCCACCACTCTCTGGACCAAACTGAGTAGTCAAGCAACAGTCTGAAATACTGGTGACTTACTTCATCATTATAATATACCCCCACTTTTTAGTAAGGCTATTAAAAATATCCTAGTTCGTAGGAACAATATTGTCACCGCATAATAAAAGGGAGATCAAACTCAATATTATACAATGCATCTTTAAAAGACATGTACACTTTCATGCCAGCCTCCACTGATTCTGTTTCCACAGGAGAAGAGGATGCAGAACTCCTGCAGGCATAAATCCTGCAGATGATGAGGAGCCTAGCTCATGTGTTGCCATAGACATTACTCACTTCTTGTTTGCTGTCTGAAAGTGAACAGTCATTCTGGAATAATTCTTATCCTTCTGCTTCTCTCTGGTGGCAAAGGTAACAGTGAGGTCTCCAAAGAGGTCAATTAGCCATGTCAGACGGGCAATTCCACTGAAAGCTGGGAATCCTGATTTGTTTTCATCAAGGACACTACCTGGAATAGAAACTCTTGAGGAACAGGAAATAGAATAATGCCTTCTGCATAGGAAAGGACAAAGAAACTGCAGTGTTGCGGGCGTAAAGATCAGGGTGTAGAAAGGTCAGTGGATAGACTGAGTAGGAAAGCCAATAAACACATTTAATGTCAAAATGGATCAGTTGATGAGCTATGGCAGAGAGGGCTGCACAAAGTACATATACAACAAACCCTTCAGGACATGTTCAGGACAGGAAGGTGTGTCTGGATTCAACAAGGGAATTATCCAGAACCAGTACCTGTGTCTCTACTCAGTTCATAGACAGTCTTGTGTGAAAGGACTGAATGAAGCCTGGAAGCACTGGCATCCCTGGGGAGAAAATCCCAATGGACTTTGATTTCTTCAGAGCTACTGACCTGTGAAATGCAATGTTCCCTTCACCAGGTCTTTCCCAGCCACCTCTTTTTTCAGCTGCTTGTACTCTTCAGTAAGAAGTTCAATGTGCTCCACATGGAGTACTTTGTCTGCCATAAAAAAAAACAAAACAAAACCACAAAAAAAAAAAAAACCCAAACCAAAAAACCCCACCCAAAACAGGTTAAATAGAAGTTTTCTGTGTGAATCAAAATTATGTCTAAACAGTACAGGCTTCCCTAGCCACCAGTGGAAAACTCACACAGAAATATTCTCATGCATGGCTCACAAAGTGATGTCAGGAAGAAAAATCAAACATGGAAACAGGGACCCTGAGCTGAAGCATCAATCTGGGTTAAGGATTTTCAGGAGACAAGAAATACAGAGACTACAGGAAGAGTAGCCACTACATTTAACAGAAACTCTTTAATGAAACCCAGTGCTTGGCTAAGGCTAAAACATGAGTCTTCAGATTAATGGATGGATTAATTCTTGTCCTCTTTCTCCTCACGTTTCCTACACTTCCTTGTTCTGCATTTTTCCTCCCAGGGTAGTAGGAAAGAAAAAGGAAAGGGAAAAAATAGCATAATGCTCAGAACCAGATTGGAAAAATATGTTAAGGAGTACCTCCCTCCATTGCAATTAATTGGGCTACTTTGAAATAGAGGTTATCCAATACAAGTTGAATGTGTCCCTTATTCAGTATGTGTTTTTCTGGAGGATTTCCAGGAGAATCATTGTATGCTGCTGACAGTAACTGCTGCTGCTTCAAGAAAAGAGCGATAAATTCTGCTCAATGGGAAACCATTTGGTGAGCAACAAGGCAGTAACTGGTGTTGGTACAGGGAAACAGCAAAGCAGAAATCCTACACCTCCAGTGTTTCAGGACAAAAGTCACAAAGGAGATCTTTAAGAAGCAGTGGTATAAAAGTGCAGCTTGTCCAAATGATTTGCACTCTGCTTCTGCCCAGCACTGCTCTTTCCCTTGCAGCCCCATTCATCCCCACTGGCCCTAGCTGAACTGCCAGCTTCTGACCCTCTGCACCACTGGGATGGGACAACACACTTTCTGGAAATAAAGAGATTTTGCTTTGAGACAAGCTGTCTTTCAGACAGGGATGCCTTGCTAGCCTACAGTAGCATGAGCAGCTGTGTGTGGCCAGCACATCACAAATGCTAGAAGCTAGGAGAGCTGTCTGCAGTTTCATTTCCAGGGAGAGAGAGGAAGGGAATTGCACAAGTCTAATAACTGCACTCATCAACTGCTTTACTATCACAGTGACTGAAGTTTTCCTCTTTAACTGCATTCTAAGTGTCACAAATAGAGGCTAGAGTTTTTGTGAGGGCAAACATACCTCACTCTTAGCATTGACATTTGTGTGTTTGTTCCCCTATTGGCACAAGTCTTACATCCTAGACTGGCACATCTCTGAGACAGTCATCCTCCCTTGCATGTGATGACTAAAAGTAGGCTGGAAACTTGCCTTTGAGTTTGGTGCCTTTGGTGCTACCCAACAGGTAAGACTGCTTATACTCTTTAGAACAAACGTGTTACCTTTCTGCTCAGCCATCTCCCAGAGCTCATGGGCTGCCTTAGCAGACAAAGCCATGGGGTACTCAACAAGGACATGTTTCCCAGCTTCTAAGAACATTCTGAAAGGGATAAAAGACCAGCCATTAAAAAGAATATTACCCTAATCCTCTCTCACTGTGCAAGCTGCTTCTCATTCCCACAGCCAGCTTCACAGGGAGAGATGCACAACATGGAATAACAGAAATAAAAGGCAACTTTCCTAGCAAGGATGATGTGGTGGCTACATCACACATTTAAACAGCAGGGGAGTGGGGTTTTAATTCTTCTTTTGCCACTGACTTCCCTCACTCACCAACATGAAGTTGCTAAAATGCTACAGCGTTGAGCACTGCAATTTCTGACTTACAGACATGTAAGCAGTTGGAGTGGGGCACTGGACTACCCCTCCACAATATAATCTGTGAGGAAAGGCTTTAAATCCTGTTTTGAGCTGCCTGTCCATCAAACACAGGCCTAGAGGTGCGGAAATGGAATTACTTGGAAAATTAATGCATCTTAAATCCTACTCTCTCTTCCAGGGTTTATTGGTGCTCTAGGGAGCTCACTATCATTCACTTCATGCCTCTAGTCTGGCAGTCTTTCCTCAGTGTTCATATCTTCTCCTGCAACAGCTTTACACAGCTCCTCTGTGCTTCTAAAATACAGGGGAAAGGGGGAAAAGATGGGGGGGAAACCCCCCAAAATACCTGATTGTTTCTTCATGGCTTCTGTTCTCTGTGCTGATGAAGGCTGCATGGATGTCTTTGTTTCTCAGAGCATCTTCCAGGCTAATCTGCTTAGCCTCATTAATATTGCCAAAACTTCTCCTGTATATTTGGCATAAATACAACCAGAGTATAACTGTCACAGTCCATTCTTCCCAACCACATGTGTAGCTGTACTTAAAAATTGTTCCCATGGACCACTGTCTCACTGAGTTCAACCAGGGTATAACAACCAGTTTCTTATCCAGGAAGAGCACGAGCACTTACAGACAAAGTGGAATGGAGAAGAGAACTGAAAAAAATGGACTGGTGTGCAGGTGGTGGTATCAGTCCAGAAATTGGCCTGTTATTGAATTTTTTTGTTTTGGTGTGCTCCTATGGGAGAATTTCTCCACACCATCCTGGACAATGTGGACAAAAGTACTTGAGATGGCAAGGATGCACACAACTGCAAGTACAGACAAGCAGGAGAGGGACAAAGCAGATGCTCGGCTATGATGGCTCACCTTGCAACACACACAGCATGTCAGTGGTAAGGGGAAAGCTCTCTTGGGCAGCAAGCTGAGCACAGCTCCAGCTGAAAATGAAAAACACTCAATCCCTCCAAAAGTCCTTTGCCTTACTACTGACTGGAGCAGGCACCTTGATAGTGTTATGATAGGTGACAGAGGGCAGGAAGGCAGGCCCCAAGCAGGACTTGAAAGCAAAGACAGGTGATGTTCGTGTGTGATGGGGATCCAAGGAAGATTACTGTGAATCATGCATTTCAACAGCACTGTTTCTCAAAAAAACAGTGGTGGAAACCCTATCTTCAGTGGTCTTCAAGGTTACCTGTAGCAAGAGAACCAAAGCAGAGAACCAAAAGTGTATTTGGCAGGAAGATAAAGTGGGTGACCTGATCAATCCTTTCTGTCTCAAACAACCCCGCACAATTTAAATATAGCTAGAAAAATACATTCACAATCTGAGATCCATTAAAGGTACTGCCTAACTATTTCAAACTTTGATGCTCCACTGTAATGGGTCAGACAGTCCAGCAAGAATGCTCAGAGGAAGGTACACACTAAATTTCCACAGTTTCAAACTAGTGAGAAAAACTCTTGCTCTCTAAGAAGCATAAGAAGGATAAAAAGCAACCTTATTGCATGTAGCAAATAATTGGATTTTCTTTAGATATATACAGGTTCAATACCTGGTTTTAAAAAAATACTAGAATTTTATTATGAAGTTGGAGTATTAAGGGCATTCAAACATGTTTTTACAAAAGAACTTTTTAAAACTCTGCAAAACTTTTTTACATTTTAATATTTCTAGAAGTGTCATGCAGACACACGATCATTAGTGCATTTATCGTCTGCACTACCTTAAATCTACAGGAAATTCCAGTCAGACAATTTCTTTTTATCACACCAATTCTACAGCAAGAACATCTCTCACTTTTTATTTTAGTAATTTCTGAAAGATATCTCACTAAGGTAATCTATTTGTTCCCTCTTGCAAAGCTTTCTGTGCTCACTTCTGAGCTGCCACTTAGAATGACAGGCGTATTTGCACCAACTTTCCATTTTTGGCTTGAAAAAGGAGAAAAAACATTGCAATATACATATTAGACATGCAAAGATGAAATTTCTAACCTGGATACAAATCCAAAGAGTTTCAGGTGCTCAGAAGGGCTGGAAGGCATTGGATTCATCAAGTCTTGGATTCGTGCTAAGCCAGCAATTCCAACTCCAACCACCACTATCCCAAACATTTTGCTAATCTGTCCAAAAGAAAAAAAAAAGGCAACACTTTTTTTTTTTCTTGTAACAGGGACAAGCGCAACTGGGAGGGAATGGATACTTTTGAACCCTGCTTTCATAGCACCAAACATTATTCAGGTGTCAGCAACCAGCTAACAGAGATGTGATGCTATAGGCTACTGAGCTCACTCATATCCCATTGAAATGGGATCCAGCAGTTCAGCCTGTCATAGGACTGGTCTTGAGATTTGTTATTTAACAGCTATTAAATCACAGCTCCAGCAAAGTTCTTCCTTTCCGTGAATAGAAAGCAGACTTGAAAAGTGAGACATTCTTCTATTTATATCGCCACTTCCAAGCTGGAAAGGAGCCGAAAGGTTCTGCAAACCCAGCAGAGCTTTATATAAACCCTGCTGACTTCCTGAGCACGTCTGCAGCACGGTGCCACACAGACAGTCACAGGGCTCAGCAGCATAGCTGGAATACTTTGGGACAGGAAGCAAAGAGCATCTTTGCGTTCCCCATATAACCACCAGCACATCCTACAATGTCAAGCTGTAACCAACCATCTCTTTTGATCAAGATGCTTGCTTGACATTTCCATGCACAAAGAAAGCTCTGCCATCTCTTTAATGACAAGCAGGCATGTCTTTAAGATTTACATCTCCCAAATGCAATTGCTGACACAACTGCATAATATGGAGGGTGAGACAGGTATTGCACTCAGTGGCTGGGCTGCTGGGCCTCTGGATTAAATTCTTCTGTTGGTTTTATGATTTGCTATTGATCTGCGGAAGCACTTGGCAACTGATGAAACCTTTCAAACCTGCACTGTTCCAGCACCCTGAGGACTAGCAACACTTTGTAAATTAATTGAAGATTTACAGGAAAATGGCCTAAAATGAGTCAGGTCATATCAGACCCTCTTCATTTTTTGTTTCTTCCATCTCATGAAAGCATCCCTTCAATCTCTGTTTCTTCTGTTTCAGTCTTCTTCCTGCCACTGCCAATCCCTTCACTTGAGTGAACTCTCTAGATTGTTTACACTACTTGGCTGCAGCCCTTCACACCCTTCTGAGATTGAGACTGGTAAACGGACAACCCCACTTAACTCCTCTCTGTGCCTCTTGTCTGACAGGATCACAGTGCAGCAGCAAAGCCTTAAGTGACTGTTCCGGCAGTGCAAGAGGTTGACAGCTGCTGGCACAAAGGAAAAAAAAGATCCCCTCTCCAATCACATGCCATGTCTGTATTTTGTTTTCCTTTAAGCTCCTGCCTACGGTGCTGAATGCGACTCACTTTATATATGCCAAAAAGATACAAAGTAAAACACAGAACAGCATGTTCAGTGTAAGAAAATAAATTAGTGATATATCAAAGAGTTCTCTAGGGGAATTACAGTGACATTTTATTACCAAGTATTTGAGGTATGGCATGGTGACAGTATTCACTAGGGAAGAGAAGTGGGTAGGGCTGAGAGAGGCAGGGGAAAGCAGGGCAACGTAACCACAAAACTCATTTTCAGTACCCACAGGCAGAGTCCTGGTCTGGGCTCTCCAGCACATTTGCTTTTCTCTATAGCCAAAGAGAAAAAGAGACAGACTTGCAGAATAACCTCAGCTGGAAGGAGCCCCAGAAGGTCACCCAATCCAAACCCCACTTGGTTGCACCAGTGTCATGCTGAGTTCTGACTGCCCCCATGGCTGGCAATCTTTCAACCTCCCATGCCCCTGCCACAGCGTTTGACCACTGTCACAATAAGAACTTTTTTTAGTATTGCAAGGCTCCAAACAACCGTGATCAACAAGACTTTTAAAAGGGCTTACAGTTGTTCATGTACTCTGAGTTAGATGCACAGGAGAAACACCGAGATGTTCTCAAGAGGTCAGAACACCAAAAAGAATTTTACTGGCAAAGAGAATCAGACAAATTTGGCAAGTTTAGTGCAACATTCAATCAACAGAAAATACTTTTCAAAGTATTAACTTGGCTCATTCAACTTCGCAAACTCTAGGACAGTTCAACTTTAAGTTACTCAAAAATGCAGGAAGAGGGAATTAGAAGAAGAGAAAGCAAGAAAGAAAGAAAACCAGAAAAGATATAGAAAAAAACAAATATAGCTACCAGCTCTGGGGTTCCAGTGGTGTACAGACAGACATTCCAAGAGGCAGTACAGTCAAGGCATCCGACTGCCTCGTTTCAGCCTTAAATACCCTTTGGCCTTCTTGGGCCCTTCCCCCCGGTGGGACTTCCAGTCGTTTGGCCACTCAGGAGCTGAGCTAGGGTCTCTAGAGGTGGGCGTGGAGCATCGCCTCTGGTGTGCCAGGGATTGGCAGCCACTGCCAGGCTGGGATACAGGCTCTAGGGGGGGGATGTACAGGGCAGGACACTGCCCCTTCCTCTGCCCACATGCAGCCCAGTCTCAAGACATCAATCTTTCCAGTCTCCCACAAGTCCAGCTTGAAAAGAGCTGATCAGGAGCTTACTTTAAGTTCAGAAATTGTCAAGGTTAGTGGAGTGTTAAGCTGTTAATATTTTCCCATTGCCTTCAGCAGGATTGGGAATTGGAGTCATATAGCAAACAAATTCCCCTGAACCTCCTACAGTCATGTTTCCAAGAACTAATTTTTTTTTTCTTTCTTTTTTTTTTTTT
>VXAX01002627.1:18151-44460 GCA_013399835.1 Leptocoma aspasia
TTTTTTTTGCTGGTGAGCTGCTGACCTCTGCTTCAACAAAGTGGAGAAAGTGGAGGAGCTGCCACCTTCTTCAGGGAACAAAGAATGTCTCTCTGCAGATGCTCAGGTAGCTGAACATCAGTATTTTTGCCTCTCCTTCGAAAAAATAATTTCCTAGTTTCTTCTGATCTCCTCAAAACTAACATTTAAGAGAAGCAAGATGATTTCAACCTAAAAACAAAACCTGTTACTGTGCAACCTGTTGCCACAGCGACCAGCCATTTGGTCCAGGTCAAGGGTTCAGTGGCTAATTTACTGAAAGAGACAGCTATTAAATGTATGTTCTGGAACCTTTGCTTACACAAAGCTAAGAGAAAAATTGCTACGTTTGCATCCCTGCTGTGGCTTTTTATTACCCTTATTTTGCTCACACACCAAAATCTGCAGCTTCTCAGGGAGAAAAGTAAATTAGGTGTTTTTCAGAAGTGTTACAAACCAGGTAAGAGCAGAATAGAGAATTCTAATCTGAGAGTCCAGATGAATATATAAAAATTTACTTCTTCTTTCAAACCTTTACAAGAGAATAACAGCCACAATAACCTTTCAAGTACAAAAATGATGAAGTAGGAAACCCAAATCCCAAACTGCTCTGCCTGCCTTTCACACTTTTTTCTTAAAACCAGTGATCTCTGTTAAAGCTTTAACAAAAAAGGTTTCAGAGGTATTTTTAAGGCTGCCCAATTTCAGTTCCTGTCATACTGAAGTCATACAACAGTATATTGGCCAGTGTCCTAAAGCATTTTCTCCACCCTTTCCTAACTGGCTGTATGCAAGTGTGAAAAACACAGTTCACTTTCCTGTTAAAATTTAAAAGTTTAATAAAGGACAATAGGAGACAGAGATAGTAAAGCAAAGATTATGGCCAGGTGTGCCTTGGCACTCAGCCAAGAGCACACTTACTAGTTTGAGAAACACCATTTTTATACTATTTCTATTACATCAGCCTGTTGCATATTCACAGACACTTATGCATAAACTAGTTTACATATTCCAGGCACTATTTTGCATGGCCCCTCCTAAGTTCCGCCTTTTTAGAGCACGCGTGTTTCTTGGTTGTGGTTTGAGTCCATTTTATTATCACCTCCAGGTCTCGGGTCTTGGTCCACATTGTCTTCAGATGGTGAGTGCTGATAGTTGGCACATCAGTACCAGGGTCCTCATCATATGTTCCTTGGATATTATCCCAACAAAACAGGCATTTTAACAAAAGCATATCAGCTACCACTACTATTATGTCCAAGTTTTTGTTAATAGCAGAAATAAAAGCAAAGTTTTTTTAACATTGTACATATAGAAGTCATTTTAATATTTGCAAAAAGCTAATATTATGATATGTATCTATAACAAAAGCAAAGAGAGCTGATGAGAAGGAGATGTCTTTCATGCTCACATGCTGTGACTAAGGAATGCCTTCCACATCACAGCAGCACGCACCCTGGCCTGGCTGCAGGCAGCCCTGCCAGGGTCACCCAGGTCCCCTCTGAACTGGGACAAGGGAGATGGTGGCTGCCACCAACTGCTGTGGAAGCTCTTCCCCTCTGACAGCCAGCACAAGTGGCTCCTCTTACCAAGGGAGCCACTTGTGCTGGCTGTCAGAGTGGAAGAGCCCTGCATGACACAGAGAAAGAGCTGAGAAAGGCAAATATCTGAAGAGGATAATTTATTCTACACCAATATATAATCGTACCATCACCCCTCTGGTATTGAGCTTTCTGCGCTTCTGCTATGTATTTCCTGCATTAGATCTAGGGTACCCCTAGATCAATAGGGGTTTGTTATTGCTACCCCTGTAGCAATAACAAAAAAAAGAATACCCAAATATTCTTGCAAAATTTAGCAGCAAAGCAGGAATATTTAGCAGCAAAACAAACAATGGAATAAATCCAAAGAAATCCGTCACCCAGCACCAGTGTTCCTCCCCAGAGCAATCACAAGTGGGACCCTATATCTCAAAACTGCTAACACTCACTGAGATAAGCCTGAGGGAAGTGAGGCTTACTTCTGTTTTGTGCAACATCACTAAAGCCATGCAAAGTAGTGCAGAAGCAAGCTAAAAGGCAGAATTTAGGAATTATCTCCCCTTGAAGAAAATTTCTCATGGCATGTCTAGACATGACAAAATGAGTAGAAGCATCTTCTCCCATGATACACAAAAAATTTCAGTAAGCCTGCTGCATTTTCCCTGCAGTTTACAAACTCGTTCCCACAAATATGAGTGAGAGACTCACATCAGAAATCTGATTTTGTAGTTAATATTAATTAACTACATTAATTAACTAATTAAATAAATGGGAAAATATTTTGTAGTTAATGTCACAGGTAATAGTATAACATTGATGCAGCAGACTTTCCTGAAGCAATCTCAGCCTGGTGTTTTAAAGTATACTGCTTCAAGTGCCATATGTATTTTAAGAGTAGCAGAAACCTCACAGATAAGTATTTAATCTGAAAATACTGTTGTCAAGGACCACCAGGGACCACCAAAGAGACCCCAGGACAAAAGAACCTATATGTAAAGGGGAGAGAAAATATGTTAATGATTTCTGGGAAATTATTATTATGTGTATGTTTATTCTGGGAAAATCAACGAATATATATGTAAAATATAGTATATAAACAGGACCTCTTCTGTATTCAACATACATGATTTTTGGAGGACATAGTCCCTCATGCATCTGGCCAAATAAAGAATGCTGGCTTCTTAATGCTACACTGGCATTAAGGAGTTTTTATTTTTACTGATTTTTGGTAAAAGATTGAGGAAGTTTTCCAGAGCTCCCTTCAGATGGATTTATTGTTTAGACATCATAGAAAATATCTTCTCTCTTACTGCAGCAGAGCCCTGAGATGAGGGTTGCAGACCTTCCTCAACAGACGTTTACAGGGAAATACCAGATAGACAGCAGCAGTCACTGTAAAATCATCAAGTTGAAAATCTGAGGTTTCTCTCAGCCCTAACTTTCTGATTTCAAATACCTAGAGACCTGGTGGATGCTGTACTCAGGGTGTTGGTGCATGCTACAACCTGTACCACTACATCTTGCTCTCACTGTCTACCCTTAGCACGAAACATCTGCCCAGAGCATAGAAACCAGAAGCTGAACAGAGTGGATTCTGTTAGTGTTGTTATTTAAAAAACTCAAATACTCCAATTTAGCAGCCTACTCAAAGGCATAAATA
The DNA here is from genome assembly GCA_013399835.1 of Leptocoma aspasia. Lineage (NCBI taxonomy): Eukaryota > Metazoa > Chordata > Aves > Passeriformes > Nectariniidae > Leptocoma > Leptocoma aspasia. Next base: position 21,371 of record VXAX01002627.1, read on the forward strand.
CCTTTTTTTATTTCTGCAGGAAACCAGTTACGCACTTTAACTTCTGTACAAGCTGAAGTACCTCCTGGAAGGAGACCCTGCACAGGTTCCAAATTGAAGATCATAAATAAAAAGGCAAAAAAATTATTGTTTGAATTCAGTTAGCATCATGGATTATTTTTGCTCTGCTTTTACGACAACCTAGAGAGAAAAATAAAGTCTTCTGCAAGAAAGACAGTCAGAAAGGTAACCCCCAACACTCTTTGCCACTTCTCTTCAAAACATTAATTAAACATAAAATGAGAATCAGAAATTTTCTCAAAAACCTGCCAAGACCATTTACAGTCTCCACATTTCAGAGGAAAACAGCAGCACCTAGAAGTAATAGAGCAACCATGTACATATTCCTTGAGAGCTGTTTGTTACAGACTTAAATACCTACACTTGCCAGCACCTCTTCATCTCTCCCACCCATCTCTCTGGCTATCACAACCCAGGCCACAGCCTTCCGACAGGCACAGCAGTTCTGCTGAGTTGGTTGTAACTTCAAAGCACCAACGCTCACAGAGGTTTGCCAGCAGAAAACAATCTCTCATCCCAACTGGCACCACTGTACTTTGGAAACAGCCAGAGGTGACTTTTCTTCCTGGCTTTTAAATGCCACTTGAACAGAATGCCTGCATTGTTTTACATTTATAAGCAGGTTCACCAATTAAATTATGGTTTTCCAGCTGACTGCCAAAGTTGAAGCTGATATAGTTACATTGATATATGGACAGATGCTGTGTTAAGCTGCCAAACAAGCACCTTTATTCAGCAGATGGTTGGTAATAAAGAACTGCAGTTGTAACAGATATGCTGTCTCCAGCATTAATACCTGAGCAGGAGGAAAACTTTTATTTAAACACAGTTCTGCTAACCCTGGAGTCTGCAGTGGTCCTGACACTCATCACATGGCTGCTTTCCAGAGCCTGCAACTCCATACTTTAAGCAAAATCATCTCACAAAAGTAATATAAAACCATGAGAAGTACTGAAAAAATCTGAAGATCGGGTTTTAATACGTGACATATTCCCCACTGTGGAGGATTGAAACAGAAGTTCTGTGAAGTATGTGCATGGCTAAGAATGACCATTTTGTCCTGTTCTCCTGCCTGTAGTCGCCCTTTGTGATTCAGATTCGGTTGCTAGTCTGAAGAGGAAAAACACTTTTAAAATAGCTTCTCTACATATCTCTGTGACCTATCTTCAGTCAGACTAATTTTGTTTCAAACTCAAATTACATTTCAATATACCCACACTGCTAAGTTTGAAACTATCCAAGAAAGTACTGAGACTGCTTCAGGGCACCTGAAAAGTTAATTAGAAATAGACATGAAGGACTCGAGCTTTTATTTTATAAAAATACCTTCATAAAAAAAATTAAACCCTTACTTACAGTAAGTTTTCAGGAACTGCTCTGGACTGAATTACAGAATGTCTTGTGAAACTTCTGGTCGGTAAATAAACAATTGCATATAACTGCAGCCTTATCACTGCTACTTTTTAAGCAAAAGGCTGCTTGTATGTGGCTAATTAGCATATGCCTAAAGCAAAGAGAGCCACAAAATGTTCCCAAGATTTCTTTCAGACTTAAATGTTTTGTAACAGTTTTTGAAAGTGAATTTGACACAGTGAGAGAACAGAAGAGGGGAGAGGGAAGAGTTTTAACAAGTAGCAGGTCAATTACTTTGGAGTAAAGTCCATTCAGGAGAACAAGCTATGTTTTGGAGCTATCAGTGATTCACAGATCCTAATTTTCCAGGTGACCAAACAGTATTGCTACACTACTTATCTGTGCGCCTGAGAAAATAGCCCCGAATAAAGCTAAAAATGGTAGCAACACAAAAAAAGGAAAAAAATAGCATGAAACACCCTCCACCACATTTTTGACTTAACATCTGCATAAACCCCAAAGCTATCACGAAGCTGAACTCTGCCAGGTCCCTGGGAACCAGGAACCAAATCCTCTGGCTTCCCTGCAGAGCAATAAAGTCCCCAGAGTAAAGTCTCTGCAGAGCTAAATGTCTGAACACTAATTACTGAGACTCTGCTTAAACACCTGTTTCATACAAAGGAATTCCTATTTCGTGCTGACTCTTACACTGTTTAAAATTGAGTGCTTTTCGTGTTTTTTTTTTTTTTAAATAATTGGAGAACTACTTATCCATACCTTCATCTGGGAAAACTGCTCAGAGCTAATCACAAGAGGTGTAGATGACAGGACAGCCCATGAGACATGCCCAAGAATCTCAGCCCATTCCCTTCCCTCACTTACACTGCTTATTTTGTTTTTGCTGTGTCACCTACCCAGAGAAGAGGCTTCTCCACCTCACTTGATACATTGACAAGTGCTTTGCAGATAAACTCTAATGCCAGAGAGGTTTCCAACCTTTTGCTGTAACACAACTGAAAGTGATAATGAACAATTACAGAAAAATGTTCTGAAATATTTTCTCAATTAGTACATCTGGCCCTGCATTTTCCTGCCAATTACTGCAGTCCTTTCTACAAGCTGTTTTGTCTTCAGAGGGCCTAAAGAATGCAGAGCTGGGCTGGGCAGAAGCAGGAAAGTTGTATTTCCAGGCTGTATTCCTACTTTCTCACAGAAGTTCACTGGTTGACTCAAGGGAAGCAAATCATACCCCCTTTCCCTATCAGTCCCCAGTTCCAGAACAGTTCCAGAAGTTCCAGAGGTGGGAACCTCTTCTGTTAAGCATTCTCAGACCTACTGACAGTAAGTGCAAAGTAAGAAGCAGGTATTATTACAACCTCTCTTCTTCGTGACAGGAAATCCCACACAGATCAGACACCTAGAAAATATAACTGTAACTACAGTTTGCACTGAAATATCTATATAAAACAATGTCCTACAATAAACAATAGGTTTCTTCTTTTCCATTCTCTTGTTGTTAAATTAATCTGAAACCCAAATCCTAAAAGGAATTATATGCTTGCCTAGCTTTAATCACAAGTAATCCCAGTGATCTCAATGAAAATACTCCTAAAAGCCCATTAAGAAAGATCTCTTGCTGTTGACTGTAATATTAGTATGCACAAGAACAAAATACATATCCAGCTACAAGTATGTTCTTTTAATATCCTTATGGACTCAACCTAATAGATGATACCTATCTTCCGGTCCACTAAAGGCCACTGCATCCCAGATCCCTAACAGGCTGACCTATTTTGAGAATTCCCCAAATGAAAAAAGCACTCTTACTACCCACTACAGTCACTATAAAGGTACTGCTTACCATGGCTGATGAAACCCCCTGTCTGCATTGCTATCATGACAGCAATTCATAACACTGAAGGCCTGCCTAATACTCTCTTCAAAGAAAACAATATACACACAGAATTTAGCCAGTCAGACAAGAGTACTTTTTTTAGCTGACTTTCTCATTCCCTAACCCAGAAAAAAAAGACGTGTTCACCCTTCTAAAATAAATTGAGGGTCATATAAAATTGTTTTTTTCATTAAGAACTAGATTGAGATTACTTAGGAAATAGATAAACTTTTGCATAATGTTGTAATCCTTAAAATTATGCCCTATCACCTCTGTCATTTTATCAGTCTACCACTCAGTACCTGCAAAATGCAATGGTTGCTCTCCCTTTACCTTTTGGAAATCTATCAGTGTCATAAATTTCTTGAGAGCAGGGAAAACCAGGTTTTGAATGAAGAGTAACGAGTGCAGTTACCCCCTCCTAACTTTAGAGCTCAGCATTTTTCATCTTAATGGGCAACTCAACAATAATCACAAAGGCCAGCCTCTCTCTCACGAAGAGTTAGTCTGCAATTCAATGTGCTTTAGCAGTCAAGTAGTTGCAAAGTGCTACTCATCTGTTAAAATTGTCCTAAGAAAGCAAACACCTTTTCTGAGGTATCAGCCACTAGAGGGGGTATTTGGTATCTTACTGAAAACCTGATAAAAAAGTAAAAAAAAAAAAAACCAAAACATTAAGAAGGTTACAGAAAACCTATAAAAGCATATTTCCCACAGTACTGCAACTGCACGTTATGTTCCATGCAAAGTGCTTTAGGAAGAGCAATGCTTTACTTGTGTATAACTATGCAAAAGCAAACCCCATGTCTTCCAGTTCCTAGGTTTACACACATCAAACCTTGCAATTCCTGCAAGAAGAGATGCAGTTTTATATGCCAAGAAGATGGCTAAAATACCACTAGTTTTAATTTGACTGTACAATGGGTCAGCTCTGAGCATGCCAAAACCTGAACCTTCAAGCATGCCAAGGTAGAACCTGACATGCTAACGCTCAGGGTTAATAAACAAGCGAAAGAACAACCTACGAATTGGTTCCTATTTACAATTGTCTGGCTCTTTACAGATTCACCATCACCAGATTTATTGTTGCATAAAGTCTCCAAAAGGACCCCAAAAAAATTGTAATCAAATTGGTCCCATTTCCAGCAAAGTAGAAGATTCTACTTGGCTAATATATTTAAAACATGTCTAAAGAAAGATCAACATATATTTCAGCTACTGAACATGAATGTGCAATGAATAGAAAACTCATAAAAAATTATAAACGACTTGATGATTGAGTTCACACAGTGCCACTAGCTGAAGAAGGGCACAGGATGGATTGTGCCAGGATATTAATGGCATCATAGCTTCTACATACTTTGTTAAATCTCACTGGTTTGGGACCAATGAAGTTGCTGGCAACTTCAAAGACTCTCTCCAAAAATCTGTGCGAAAATAACTATAGTTGGGTAATAGACTTAAACACCACCCCTGCCTTCTTTATTTCCTTACAATCTGTCTTCAAAGATGTGAGCTAGAAGGTTTTAGTGAAGCTGACTGTCTGTTCAGAGGAATATTTTAAATGCACAACTTACTCAGAATCAGCATGGACATGTAAATGGGATAAGAGAACCCAATATCACTCTTCTTTCCTCTGCCAAATTATTGTGGACTATTATTTTATTTATAACAACTATGGTTGAACAAATGGGTAATATCCTATCACAGACAGGATCTGCGCAAGCATCTAATTTTGAAATAACTAAAACAGCTATTGTGAAGGTTCAGGAACAGACAATACTCTGGGCACTGGAAGTGGGAAATATACCTTTTAAAAGAGGCAGAAAAATAACTGGATTATGGAAGTAGAAGATTTCCAGGAATGAATGCTCCCATTTAAAACATAATGCAAACACTTCTCTCTTTTACCCTGATTTTACTAGATTGTACCCATCTCATTTTTTTCTGCAATATTTTGGTGAAATGATTTAACAGTTACTCTTGTAAGAGAAGAGTTTTGTCCCCACCTCAAGTTCATGTCCTTAACTGCAGCATTCCTTTAAACAGCCAAAGAGGCCACTGAGTTCTGAAAAGAAGAGAGTGGCTTTACTAAACTACCACCATCCTGTGCCACCAATAGTAACATAAATGCAATTCTAAAATGTCACAGCAACCCTGTTCATTACTTTATTCCACCATGCTCCTTTTTAAAATATCTGTATAAACCCCTTCTTCTCTCCTTACCTTCTGCTAATTAAACTCAAGAAAGCATTTTGAGGTTCTGGGAAAGAAGACTGTAAGGTTAAGATTTATTATTTAAGCCATCCACATCTCAGGCATGACTGTGGCCCCTCCACAAAACCAGTTTTAAACACAAAATTTCTTTATTTACCATTAGAAATGGAAAACACAAGGCACCTTACATTAATATGATAAACACAAACAGTACAGGTAGGCATCTGTAAGCTGTCACTGTTTTATAGATGCCCATCTTAGACATTAGATATTAAATCTCCGTTCTTCCCTCCCACGGTCAGACTTGAGTACATAAAGGCAGAAATGGAATCTCAGCAGCTCAGAAAATGTGAATGACAGCTGTCGGCAATAATCCACCCTCAGATCCACGGGTTTTGTTTAGGATCAAACTGAGTTGAACAAAGAATGTAACAGTGCGGCCAAATAAGAGCTTGAGTCAAGCTTAGAGATCACAAGCCATTTGACTACACTTGCTATAAGGTTGGATGGCTTTTCCTCCTGATGGATTTGTTCTGCAGTCTGGAATAGGAAAGTTTATTCTAAATAGGCATATAAGCAAAAATAAGATCATGTAGGAGCTACATAATAAAAATAATAATCATGAGCATGCAGTAAAGGAATATACTTTGCACTTCTTTTTCTTAAAACAGCAGAATGGTTTGGGTTGAAAGGAACCTTAAAAGATCATCTAGTCCAACCCTCCTGCTATGAGTGTGATGTTTCCCTTTTTCTAGTCACTAGGGCCTTCACCTGATTGCCATGACTTTTCAAATACACAGAGAGTGATTTGGCAACTGCATCAGTGGATCACTGGATTGTAAGATGAGCATGTATTCTATTTGCCATCTGTTAAAGGTGGGGCAATTATCTTCTGTTAAATGGGCAGTTTTCTTATCTCTTCCACAAACAATCTCTCCCTCCGGGGAGATATCTTCTGTTAATGGGCCATTGAGGCTCACTGCATAACTGATAAAAATTACATCATCCCATTGTGAGATGCTCCGCCCAGGGGAAGGAGCCAAGCATTCCTACCTGCATATAAACAGAGATTTTTTGGGACACCAGGGCAGCCTCTTCTCCAAGAGGAGCAGCCTCTTCTCCACTGGATTCCCAGAGGAAGACCAGGCCCATCTACACCACCACCGGATTTTCAGAGGAAACCTACACCCTTCTACAGGATCACTGCTTCAGCAGAGCCACAGCTGCCACTCCAGGAGAACTGCAGCCACCATTCAATCAGACTGTTACCAACACCCTGACCCCTCAGGGTGTCAGGTTGTATTTCTGACTCTGTCAGTGGTTTTGTTTGTACTAATGACATTTGTATTTTTCAATTTTCCTAGTAAAGAACTGTTACTCCTATTCCCTTATCTTTGCCTGAAAGCCTTTTCATTTCAAAATTGTGGTAATTCGGAGGGAGGGGTTTACCTTTTCCATTTCCGGGGAGGCTCCTGCCTTCCTTAGCAGGCTCCTGTCTTTTCAAACCAAGACAATCAGTTCTTCTTGCTCATAATGATTCTCTTGATGAAAAAGACCATCTGTCAGTATGAGATCCCATGGGCAAAAGATGAAGAGTTGATCTCTCATTTAGTAGTCATTTAACCCAAAGAAACTTGAACTCCAGGGTTATCTGCACCTTCATGCTTCCTTAGGAGTTGATAACTTAAGAGCACCTAAGATCACCTAGGATAGGAGGACTTGCCCTCCTGTGCTTAAAGAGAAGAAAATTTTGTTTCTGATATTACAGGCCATTTGATGGTGGGAAGGTCAGGCGACAGGGATGGGTAAAATGCAGCAGACCAGCAGTTGTTTCTGAAAGGTGCTCTCTCTGCCTGAGTATATGAACACAAAAAAAAAAAAAAAAAAAAAGGGGAAAAAGGTGCCTCATACATCTCCCTGGTGCAAAATTCAGCCTTCTTCAAAGATACCAGGGAATTAAGGCTGTGTCCTTGAAAGCAGTATCCTTTCTGATGAAGACTTATCAGAAAAACTGGGCTCAGAGCAGCCAGAGAATTACATGGCCATATCCCCTGCTTGCAGGGCAAGTGGAGAAAGGAAGCTCTTATCTACACTAAAACAAAGGACCAGACACTTTAAGCCTTGTTTATATTATCATATAATACAGCTATTTTTATGGTTCTTTTGCTATGTCTTCATTGTATCTCTATTGTGACTATTACTAGGTCAGGCTATCACTAGGACCTATTCAAGAAGGACTGAGCTGGAAACATATATCACAAGACTATTATTTTTAAACAGTAAATAGAGTCAGGAAAGTGACCTATTTATTTTGAAAATATTTATTCAAGTGCCCTCAGCCTTAAGGTCTCATTTCAGACACCAGGCATATAAGAACACATAGTACACCTCAATTTGCAAATATTGGGCTAAATGCATGGATAGCTATTTCACTTCTCTAAGGAAGTAAGTAAATGTAAAACAGACTTTAAAAAAAATTCCAAACATAACTACCTTTCTGCTGCCCACAGGGAAAGAGGAAGTTCCTGGGTTTTTTTCCCTGCTTAACATGTGTGTTTCACAGAGGCGCGCCCATGTTCATCACTTCCGTGAAAGCCCTCCCATTTCAAACCGGGACACCCCCCCACCTCAATACGTCATACATTTGTATCATCTGTCACCAAGACCAAACACTAATCACAGTGATCTCTGCCAACATGTTCATCTCACTTCCAGCTGCACACAATTGTGCTGAGAAAAATCAGCTAAATATTCCAAAGACAAGTACGAGCAAGCCACCGAGATCTCTATGTTCATCACCAAATAACAGACTAACCAGTCTGTTCCTAATCCGTGTCAGAGCCTGCAAGACAGTAAATACTAAGGGCTGCTTCCCCTAGCAACAGAAAGGGTCACAAAGCCTTATTGCTTCTACCATAGCAAAGAAACATCAATGACATTTTAACTAAAATGACTGTGGTTTCAACTTACCCCTCACATCCTGTACTATTACTTCCTTTCTGTTATTTGGGGATTACTCAATAATCCCTGTTGTTTCTGGCAGCTTTTCTCTCCTCTCATTCACAGAACAGAGGTAATGACTAGATGATAAAGACGACTTTGTACCTACACATTTCACTGAGAGGGAAAGCTAATAAATTCAGTAACATTACTTGAGCCATGAGAACTTCTTATTTTATTAGCCAGTGTTGTGCAGCCTTTAATTTAGTATTTAGGTTAGTTACTATAACAGAAACATTAGCTGCCACAAACAGCCTCCTTTTACCTGGTTAATAAAGCTATGCTGAGGAAAAAAAAAAAAAGAAAAAAAAAAGCAACCTATTTTATGCTAATTGTTCAACTCATGTTGTTGAAGTGGTGTGTTGTCATCTGGAGGAACAGGGTTAGCACATGCATTTCATTATCTTTCCCAGTCAGGTGGGTTTTCTGCAATGTTTTCTAATTAGCACAGTAGATCTCTGTCTGAGTTGCAAACATTAGTCTAAGAAACACTTAAGTTCAGTTAGACAAGAAACCAAAGCTCTTTTTGCTTAAAGAGTAAACAAGTCAAATGTATATTTATCTTTTTATTATAGTTGCACTTATTTTATAGGGTTTTAAGACAAAAGAGCCACACCTTGGCTTTACAGGCATGGGAACATTTGCCAAAGTTCAAGGCCAGCTCCAGAGGCATGAGACAGCTCTTCAGCAACCTTTGTTCTGCTAAGTTCCAACAGGGCATGGATTATCCAAAGTGGGGTTTTGTTGATTTTTTTTTTGGGGGGGGTGTTTCAGGGGGGTTTTGTTTGTTTGGGGTTTTTTTTTAACTACAGGATTAAACTGCAAGAGTGCCTTGGCTTTCAGACTGTTTTTTCTTTCCTAAGCCCCATTCTTCCTCACTCAGTGAAGAAACCTTTTTATTGCCTCACTTAATAAGGTGCACTATGAGCATAATGTAAGTTTACACACTGAGCACTACCTGCAAGTTTCAGACAGATCTATGGTGCCTGAAAATTCAAGGTGAAAGTTATCCACAATCCTGCATACGCTGATGTTGCTGTACCGTTGTGTAAAACACAGGAACTCCTTCCTCAGGGCATTATTCTCCCACTACCACATCCATCCAAACTCTCTTAGTTTTTCTTCTTCCCAACTTTGTTTAGTTTAATCTCCTGTTGCCTGACTCTGCTTACCTAGGCAAGGATGGCAGTGCAGAGACAGCTCCAATGGACCACAGTGGTGGTAATGGCAAACAACCTCTGAAGCTTCCTACAACTAATCTGCACAACAGCGTACAATATTCCCTCCACAAGATGGATAAAACTCAGGTAACTTTAGAGTCATCATTAAAAAGCAAAAATGCCAACGTGCATTCCAGTCCTGCATCTTACTGAAGTCCTGACACCACGGTGAAAGATCAAAAACGAGTCTCATTTTAATTTGAAAACTGGACAGTTAAGTGATCCGTTTATCTTCACTTGTTTTGACAAGTTAATTTTTAGTGCAGAGAGCAAAGAGGTCCTGGTCTCCTCTGCTGAGCTTAGTTTTCAAAGACTGTGAATACAGCAGATACTCTTCATGACAAAAAACCGAAGAAGTCTGCCCTTTGACATTTAAAATGAAGTTGCTTACAGTTTAGTGTGGTGTTCTTTTTGGCTTATTGGGTTTGGGGGGTGAGGAATGGGTGTCGAAATGTTGCTCTTACCATTAGCTCGAAATTTTAAGAGTAGTTAAGCTAAGGCTTGCAAGAGGCCTAGTTAGTGTTGTTGTGGTTGCTGTGTAACTTAAGAGTGCTGTGTGACTTAGAGTGCTGTGTAATATTAACCTTTGTAATTTTATAACTGAAGCGGAAAGTTTCAGAACATAGTAGGGAGGAAGAAATAGACATTTGAAAAATGTTTTATTGTATATGTAGAAGATATATGTGTACCTTACCTAGCCATGAGTGGAACATTTATTATTTCAAAGAATCATAGAGTGACAGAAGAATAGTAAGGAAGAAAATCGTTAATTAAAAATAAGAATATAAATCATGTCTAGTGAAAAATTTAAGACAAGAACATGTTCAGACTTGTATGTAGACTAGATGAAGTAATCATGTAGCAAGAGTATATAAACGTGTAATTTTTGTCTGACTTTGGGGCTCTGACTTTGGACACTAGTCCTCAGGCTCCCGAGGCCTCAATAAAGCACCGCATAAAACAGCTTCGGTTGTTTTGTGTTTTCTTCAGATCGGGCAACATAAACATCAGTCAACCCAACTGGGAAAATAATGAGGACACTAAGAATAAAAAGTTGGAAACTACAAAGGTTGAGTCTCCTTTTTACCTCTACAAAATAAGCACTGCCAGTCCTTTAAGAATAACACAAACCATACTTCATTGAATTAAATTCCAACTCTTTGCAAACAGTAACTCAGCTCACTCTTTGAAGAAACTGAGAGATTTTTATCAGAAAAAAAGTTTCTTGATCATGTGGATATAAACTCAGGAAGAGGAGTCCTGAAAAATCAGCACTCCAGAATAAGGGAAGTTTCCTGATCCAACAGTAAGAAATTGTAAAGTATTTTACTATCAATTATTATTGTATTAACAATATTTAATTTAATTATTAATAATTACTCTGTAAGTGGTATGCACTGCTTGTGACAGTTTTTAGTAAGACTAAGGCTTTCTTATATATGCTGGAAAAAAATTGAAATATTAACCCATTGCTCTTTATATTATGAAGATTAAACTTCAAGTTGGATTTACATTATTGAAACATATTTGTCTTCATCTTCTCATTTGTCAACACAAATGACATAAAGATGTTCAAACACTATGTTATTGATTTTTGGCACAATGTCATTCTGTGTTCACATATGTAACCATAGATCCAACAACTAAAAGACTATCTTTAGTCCACAAAAATTAATTTAGCAAATAAATGCAAGGAATTGGAAAAAATGGTTTCACACAAAATCAGTTCATTAAACTGTTGCCCTAATTAACGCTGGTTGTTCGGGGTTTTTTAACAAGCTTCAACACAGAAGTTCAGCAGGATGCCAGGAGTTATATAAAGGCTGAGCTTGTCTTTTCACTGTGTGTAGATTAAGCCCTTGATGCATCTTTTTTCTTTTACCTGGAGTTAAGTGGTAGCTGTGACTAGAACCTAAAGTAATGAAGTGTTAATGTGATTCATACACGGATTCTGTACCATACCTGAGAACGTCAGAATCACCCTTCTCCCACCAAAAGCTGTCTGAAATACGGCCCCACCACGTCCCTCTATGAAAGGAAAATACTCCCATTCTTACTTTACACATGGGTAAACTGAGGTACAGCCTGCTTGATGGTCTGGTGTTCCAGAAGGGAGCATCAAATAGCTACAGTAAACGTGGATTTTCACAGGATTGGAAGGAAGCTCAGCAATTCTAAAAAGAAGTCCAGTTTGTAGGAAAGGATTTACATGACCTCTCACACTCTCACCATGCAATGCCCTGGCCCCTCGAAGATACTACTTGGCTACTTCCACATCATTTACAGGCTAGTACTCTGCTTCACTGCAGCCTGGACATTTTTCCAAAGAAAGGACTTTTCCCTTTCTTCCTTTCTCTCTGCCTCCCCCTCCCCAGGTGGTGGCCCATCCCCTTTGGTGTGGAGGGTGTCTTTGGAGCAGCTAGGACAACGTGACTTGCAGGACTCCCCCAGTCCTCCACAATCGAGGGGCAAACGCCGGTGACGAGTAATCCTGGGGAGGCGAGGAACAGAAAACGAAAGCCCTGCTTCCAAATCCTAATTACAGCTAGCAGGGATTAAGTAATAGCCACTAACCTCTTCAGCTCACAGAGGAGAAACGCGGTCCCGTTTAATTCTCTTCCGCTCCCTACAGCTCTTTCTTATACAACGCTCTGCAGCTCCGGCATATCCGCGCCCGCACGCCCTATCGCTGTCACGGCGGCAACACCCCCTCGGCCGGGAATCCAATAAGGCACTGCAGGGGCGGGCTGAAGTCACAGGCAGCTGGTGCAGGCGCTGAGGCTGGGAGCTTTCACTCAGGAAACACCCAGAAAGCTGCACGTGGCTAGCAAGGGGCTGGCATCTCCCTGGGGACCTGGGCAAGGCCTCCCGGTTAAGCGCAGTCGTCCTTCTGATGTAGGGTTTCCAAACTGATAAACTACATAGCAATAAACCCTGTTCATACACTTAATATGCCTCAGTAGCTGCAGCCGTTGAGAAAGAATAGGAAAAAAGGAATTTAGGATTATATGTGTATTGAAATTATTCACAAAGGAATACTGAACTAACAGGCCACAAGGGTGCTTGGCAGAAGGCCCAAGATAGGGCCAGAAGGAGGAATAAACAGGGGCAACTCATCAGTCAAAAGTGACAACTGGGTGAAAGGTGATTTTGGCGAGGGGAGAGTGAAAACACTGCCTCACAGCCCACGAAGTCCAGAAACCCACTGACTCAAGAGGAGGAGGAGACTGAACATGCGGAGTAATTAACATAAGTGAGAGAATCACTTAACCACTAGAATTACATAATATTTAGAGTTGGAAGGGAACCACAAGGATCAAGAGGTACAATTCTGAAGTGAATGACCCATATGGGGATTAAGCCTACAACCTTGATGTTATCAGCACCATGCTCTGACCAAACTGAGCTAAGAAGATATAACACTAATTAATGAGAGAACTATACAACTTGTAGCCAATGAATACTGATACTTTTGTTTGCTAAAACGTATAAATAATGTAAAGTTTTGATGATTCGGGAGCTAGTGTTTTGTGGGTTACTACCTAGCTCCTTACTTTGCACAAACTAAAATAAAGAAATAGAGATTCCTCTCCTCTGTGTGTGAATTGGCATTGCACACCAGGTAAGGAGCCCATGTTAGGGGCAACAACCCCAGCCAGACACTCCCAGAGCCCGTTTGTGCAGTGGTTTGCAGACACTTGCACATCAGCAGTGCTTGTGTCTGCCCAGCTGCAGCCATAGGGTTTACCTTGTGGGACGAATCTGTGCTCAGGAAATTGAGAATTTCAAGAGTGCCAAGTGGGAAAGAAATCACTCTGTACCTGGCTTTGTCCAAGCAGGAGGCATGCAGAGAACAGCTTCTAGGACAGCCCAGGCCAGCTGTTTGACAAGCTCTTACTCAAGACTATTTGCTTCCTTTTCTATTGGGATTGCTTCCTGGCAGACAACATACTGTGCATAAGCACTAGCTTTTCCTAGGAGAGATACTTTCTACCCAGATCTTACTCCCAGCCTCTTTACTTGCCCTTTCTTATCTACATGCAACAGGACTTTCAGCTGCTCCTTTTGAGGCTTGGAAGATAAAAGCCTGTGAGGGTTACAGCTATTTCCCCCCAGGTCAGTAATTCCTGCAATGAAAAATGTGTGAAATGAGGCTGGTCTGAATTCCACAGATCTTTCTACACCATACTGATGGTGGGCATTCACACAGTAGAACCTAAACTGTGTTAGACTGGGACTACAGGTACAAAGAATAAAATTCTGTACCCTGTCATCTCAAACATATAGTAGAAACACCTCTGGAGAAACTTTTTTTTGTTTTGCATACAAGTGTGCTCAAGTAATACCTGTTTCTGGTAAATCTTGGAGTATGCTGGGTAAAGTAGTCATACCAAAAGAAGCCCATCTTCTTCCTATAGAAATTAAAAATCCGGATTCTTTAAAGTCTTTATTCTAAAATTCTGCAGGTTGGGATTTTGAGAGTGACACACCCTTATTTGGTATTTTCTCATTTCTGACTTCCTCATCAGAAAGATTACAGGAACTCAGCCTCCTCCCAGCTATATTTTGTTTGTCAGAGTCACATTTTCTGAGCCAGTTATGAAGTTTAAACTATTGCAAAACTTCCGTGGTCTAACACAACTTCAACTGCACATAGGGTTTGTGATGACATTACTATGCTGGTGGTTTCAAATAACTCTTTCCATCCCCTCTCAAACACATTGTATTACCATAGGCTAAGGCACTAATTATGCCTCAGCAGCTTTAATTACAGTTGTTACACAACTGAAATAGGAAGGCGCTCCAGAAAGTAACTGAAAAATCATACACAAAACTAATGACCAGGAAGTTTAAAGTCTGAAGGTCTTCAATATATGTAGTATTACATAAAGGAGGATTGGCAGACCGGGAGATACAATATTTAAACATATACATTATGAGTTCAACATATGGGACAGTTAATGACTAACACATGACTGTATGCTTAGCACAAAGTAATGAATCAATTAGCACATGATAGGAAACCGTAACTTATAGCAGAACATATGAAAGAATGCATACGGGAATGATTAGAGGCAGATGTAACTCAGAGCCCTTGGATTCAGTAACCATGCTCTTATTTGTACAGCCACACGATCTACAGGATGTGGGACCTGTTCACTCTCATAATTAATCTTGTCAAAAAAACCCAAACCAAACAACAACAACAAAAAAAAACCACCCCAAACTAACCAAAACAAAAAAAAAAAATCCACCCTCCTTCCAAATTAATCAGATCCCAAAACCAATAGAAGTGGCACAACACACAGCCAAACAGGATGGCAGAACTGCCTTTTTCTATGACACCTGTAGTTAGGTTAGCTTAAACCAGTCCTGTCCCTACCTGCTGTTTGATCCCTAAATTACAGCCTCAATCTCTCTTTGCCATACAATTGTTTATTTATTCAGGCAGCTAGATAAAAACCCCAACATTTAAATGAGCTCCAGACCTGGACAAGATGGGAGGTGGGGAGCTCCTGCAGTGGTGGAACGAGATTTGGGCTCTGCCACCAGTGCTGGCAGCTGAGCCACTGGCAACATGACCATGTTCCCCTACTGCAGAAACCTTTTAGGGTCAAGCTGGGGAGGGGTAAGTGGATCAGCAGCTCTCCCAGTTCCTGAGCACAAGGTGAGAAAAGAGAAATGATGTTACCCATCAACCTCTTGAAATGAGATGTCATAACAGAGGAAAGAGAGGGGCAAAGGCACAATTTTGAGTTCAATCTAGGCCGTACCAAGGGTGGACCATTTGAATCCAGGTGTGCAACATGTAAAATGCCACAGGTTTTCCTGTGAGGGACACAGCACAACACAAACCCCAAACCATAACTTCATCAGAGTCTACAATTTCAGTGTTTGAATTTTCTGTGATTTATGTCTGAGAGAAGCGGCTGTGCAGTGCTGATGGCCTCTTCTCTGCACACTCCTTGTCTTTGCTCATCTCAGGGGTCTACAAAGCCAGGTGAGGGCTTCTTTCTCCTCTTGCCTGGGCTGAGACCAAACAGCCTTGGCATGCCCGAGGCTCTTAGCAGGAGAGCTGGTGAAAGTCACCCCAACCCATGCAGCCTTCCTCTCCAAGGCTCCAGAGATACAAGGGCAGAAAGCTGCAGCCTAAGCTTTATCGCACTAGCACCTTGTTGAGCTCGTCTGTCCTCTGGCATCCTTCAGGGTGGCCAGTGTAAACCTGAGCTGCTTTCTTAGGGAATTCAGGCTTTGCCCAAACTGGGGCATTGCTGAAGGCAAAGGCCGAGGAAGGGCTCTCACTTTTGCTGCCAGTGCCATGGAAGGCCTCAGAGCAAGACGGCATTTCTTGGCTGCTGAGGTCCCATCTTCACAGTCTGGCCTTGCAGGTTAGCAAAATCCACATGGATATCCTGGCACATTCCAGCACTGACTTTCACTCCAAACCTTCACATTTTCTACAAGAAGAGTTCTGATTTTTTCTTCTGCTTGGAAGGGGATGGATTCCCTTGGCTGATGCACTTGGCAGAAAGGTTCTCCTCACATGGAAATGCTTCCTGGCAGCCTGAAGCTCTTCTCACCGACAACCCATTTTATCCCACTCTACCGCGGGAACCACCGTGTAAAAGCAGCAGCTTTCTCTCCTCTGGGAGGAGCTGGTTTCACAGCCCAACCATCTGCACCTGACAGATGCAGATGGCCCCTGAAGGGAGGCTGTAGCTAAGTGGAGGTCATTATATTAGCCCAGGGAACAAACAATATGACGAGAGGAAATTATCTCAAGTTTCGACACAGGAGATTTAGATTGGATCTCTAGAAAATACTCC
This sequence comes from Leptocoma aspasia, assembly GCA_013399835.1. NCBI lineage: Eukaryota > Metazoa > Chordata > Aves > Passeriformes > Nectariniidae > Leptocoma > Leptocoma aspasia. The sequence goes on from VXAX01002627.1 coordinate 37,942, forward strand.
TTCAACAAAAAGGATATCAAGCTTGGGAACAGGCTGCCTAGGTCAATGGCTGAGAAACCCTCAGAAAGGTTTAAAAGTCATGTGCATGTGGCATTTGGGGACCTGACTGATTGGTGGAGTAGGCAGTGTTAAGTTTGCAGTTGAACTGTGTGATCTTCAGGGACTTTTTCAACCTCAATGATGCAGAGATTTAAGTGCAGCTCAACCAGTGTGGAGTCGAGGCTTAGACTCAATGCCAAAGGGTGCCTTCCAACATGGATATCTATGAGATTGCCAGTGGAGGCAGCAAATAAGAAAGATAAAAGAAAGACCAAGGGAAGTTCTTTGAAGAAGGTTCACTCAAAAGCAGCCTTAACCAGTACACCAGGGTCACTCTGAGTGGCTGAGCTGGGGTGGGGACAAAGAGTGGAGTTGGCTGGGTTGTGATGCGCTTGGCACCTGTGACATCATGGGGGACATGTCACAATGGGGGCAGCTAGAAAAGGCCCCAGTGGTAATGCTGGCCCTGTGTTGCTTGGGCAAGCGGTGAGTGCACACATGGTGGGGAGGTTGCACTGGGGACAAGGGCTGGGGCAGAAATGCTGCAGCTGAGGCTAGGTTCTCCCTCTGCATGCAGGGACAGACCCTCATGGCAGAGCCTTGGCCAGGGTACGGTGCTGCTGCTGCTGCAGTGGGACAGGCTTTCCTGCCCCCAGCTGTCTCGGGCCCTGTCCTTCCTGCCCCCAGGTCCCTGGGATTGCCGTCCCTACTGCCCCCACTGCCAGCTGCCTCCCTCCCCACCCTCCTCAAGGCCTTCTCTCCATCCTCCAGCAGACCATGGATTCCTGGGTATTGTGGGTCTTGCTCTTGCAAAGCATAGCCCAGTACCCGCAGCCCGTGGGTGATGGTTTGGATGAGGTGACGCGTCGGCGAATGGAGCTGCGCGCGAAGCTCCAGGAAGAGGAGAGGGTTCGGCTGGAGCGGGAGGTGGAGCAGCTCATGCTGATGCAGAGTGGTGCATCCTGGGGAGACCTGCTCTGGTCTGCCTTGCAGCCCTGGCAGGTCTGGGTATTTGCTGGGCTCTTGGTTCTTCTCTTGGCCGTATGGTTTATGTGGAGGAAAAGAAGTCATGAGGCAGAGATCAGTGGCAAGGTGCAGGAGGAAAAGGAGGAGGAAGAGGAAGAGGAAGAGACATGGGCATATGATCTGAGATGGCTTCTAGAGGAGCGCATACAGTGGCCTGTACAGGACCTGCAGACAGGCTGCAACAGGACAACGGCCCTGATGCACAACTTCATAACTGTCCTCGGGCGTGTCTTGAGTGGGACTTTCTACCCGGTGCTGCAACAAGCCATTGGTTTTGGCAGTGCCTTTGAAGGTTGGACTGCCCATGAGGAGGAAGTTGTATACCATGTGCTCATACCCCTGACTCCTCCCCTAGGCCATATCTTTCACCTGGAGCGTGCCACTGACCAGCAGAGGCCCGGCAGGAACTTCCGTGTTCGTGTGGGGCTGGAGTGCAGGTGCCCAAGGGAGCACCAGGGTGTGAACATGCTGTGCTTCCAGCACCACCCTGACGTGGTTAGGAGGAGAACTCAGCAGCCCAACCTCTTAGACCTGCTGTGCACCGACTCCTACCTCGATGTGAAGAAAACTGTCTGCTGGTTCTGTGCACTGGTGAGAGCAACCTGGAGGCGTTTGCCCCAGTCACGCAGTTGGCAATTAGTGCTGCTGCCCTCCAAACGCTCCTGCAACCTCAGACTGACCAATGGCCAAGAAAGCTTCCAGGTTAAGGTGCTGTTTGGGGTGCAGCGACGCACCTCAGACATCTTTATCAGCAGCCGGCATCGAGGGGCCCACACCCCAAGCACAATGTGGCCTGAGACCTACGCCGTGGCAGAGACAAAGTTCCTCAGGCACATGGCCAGGCAGCTCCCTCAGGACAGCTCGCACCTTAAATGCCTGCAGCTCCTTGCCATTGTTCTTGCGCGCAAGGACTTTTCCATCCATTCCATCAAGACCATTGTCATGCACCTGCTGCACACCGTACCAGTGTCGCAGTGGCAAAAAAGACACTTCCTGCTTCAGCTGTCGGATGCTCTGGAACAGCTGCGCTTATCTCTGGAAGAGAAACACCTGGAGCATTTTATTGTGGGCAACCAGAGGCTTCCGGAGGAGATCAGGTTGCCCCCAGATATACGAAGGGCTAAGCCACCCAACCTCTTCCACAGCCTGGCACAGGATCCGGCTGCCCACTCGCAGGCGATGCAAGCCTACCTTGATCTGCACCATCGCCTGGCGAGAGTGCTGGCCTACGGCCACTGTTAGCGGGGCTCATAGAGTCAGAGAATCAGAGAATCACTAGATTGGAAGAGACATTTAAGATCATTGAGTCCAACCCATGCCCTAATACCACCTCAACTATACCATGACACTGAGTGCCATATCCAATCTTTTTTCAAACACATCCAGGGATGGTGACTCCACCACCTCCCCTGGTCAGATGGTTCCAGTACTTTATCACTCTTTCAGTAAAAAACTTTTTCCTAACATCCAGCCTAAATTTCCCTTGGCACAGCTTAAGACTGTGTCCTCTTGTTCAGTCAGTTGTTGACTGGAGAAAGAGACCAACCCCCACCTGACTACAACCACCTTTNACACAGAATAAATTATATTTATAATTAAATGTTTATTAAATACGTAAAATGTTATATAATGAAAAAATCATAATAAATCTGATAATAGAACAATATAAATTTAGTATGTATATTATGTCACTATCTATAATGACAATATTGACGCTCTGTAGTTATTGTATTTATTACAGGAAAGTTTTCTATTACATAAATATATTTTAAAAATACATATAATGCATATCACATATATAATATTTTCATACAGAAATACAGCTGTATACAGTGTCACTGTTTGGACATATATTAATGCTCCATAGTTCGTGTATATATGACTAGCAAGCATATTTGCTGAACCTGCTTTGCTGTTGTTTCAATAAAATGCAATCTTCCAGAATCTGGAGTGTGCAAGACTTTATTGATCTCAGCCAGACCNGCGTGTGCTTATGGGGCTTGCAGCTGGTGGCAGAGAATCAGCTTTTCTGATTTTCTTTTTGCCATGACAAAGACAGGAACGAATGGGACACATAGACAGATAGATATATGTATATATAACTACAGTGTATATATATAACTACAAATATTTTTATTAACAAATGTGTTTTTAATAGATACATATTATAGTGATAGTTTATAAATTATCATATTATATTATAAAAAGATATAGCACATATATAATATCACTACCTGTTGTGATACATATTAATACTCTGTAGTTACTGCATTTATGAGAGNATAGTATAGTAAATGTCATGCGCTGGGAATCTGGGCTCGTGAACAGTCTCCGTGAACTCAACCAAACTTACAGTGCTGAATTGGTTCTAATCAGAATTAAGCCCAGCTGCCTCCGGCCCCTCTGATCCCAGAATCATAGAATGGCTCAGATTGGAAGGGTCCTTAGAAATCGTCTTGTTGCAACCCTGCTGCCAAAGGCAGGGACACCTTCCACCAGACCAGATTGCTCCAAGCTCCATCCAACCTGGCCTGGAATACTGCCAGGGATTGGGCAGCCACAGCTTCCATGGGCAGCATGGCCCAGGGCCTCAACAGCCTCAGAGGCCAGAATTTCTTCCACATCTCCAGCCTAACCCCACCCTCTGTCAGTGGGAAGCTGCTGCCTCTGGTGCTGTCCCTCCAGGCCCTTGTAAACAGTCCCTCTACAGGCCTTTGGTGGGCCTCGTGCAGGGACTGAAAGGCTGCAGGAACATGCCCCAGGAGAAGCCCTTGGAGAGCACTGGGGGCCAGGAGTGCCACCATCAGGGCAGCAAGCGAGGCCTGCCATGGCTGTCGGGGTGGGAGGGCACAGGGCAGGTGCTGAGGCCCTGCCAGCTGGAGCTGGAAGCTCTTGTGTGTGGCCCAGCAGAGAGCTGTGGGCTTCCGCAGCTTTGCATCCCTCATGGCTGAGGCAGCTGCCCAAGCACAGCTGGCTGGGGACATGCAGCCAGCCTGGTGCCACCCTCAGGGGCATTATTGCTCTGGGGCCAGCATCATTTGTGGCTGTGAGATGAGTGGCCAGCATGACTTGGGTCCCCAGGGTGGTGACAAGTGTGCAGGGGAAAATGCCAGCCCAGGAAGAAGCAACAGCCCCCAGCATGGCCATAGTAATACTGGTGTCTTACACTGGCTGTCTCTTTTTCCATGTGGAAATAGCAGAGGGGGTATCTATAATACCTTTCTAAGCTAAGTACCTTTCAGTACCAATAAAGCTCCACCAATATTGGATGGGTATTGCACAGCTTTCATCATTGCAAAATTACCAGGAAAAAGGGCCAGCAGGTGTAGGTAGGCCAACGCAGGCACAGCTGGGAACTGAAGAGAAGTTTTTGGCACAAAATCTTTCTTCAGGTCTGAAATGTATGAAATAGATTTTTCAGAGAGTAATTAGGTATGTAGGAGTCAGACCACCCTGAAAGTAAAGGTAACTCATTTCCACATAGAAGGGACAATAGCCGAAAGGCAGGATGAGAGAAAGAATTAAAAAAACCTGCAGCTTTGCGTACAAAACAGTCTCTTAACAGGGCTTCTTAGGAGTGTAAGAGGCTGGGCCATTCACTCCTTTTGTGTTCTCTATATCTCATTGTCTCTTCTTTGGTCACAGCTATATGTCCTTTTTTTCTGCTGATTGTCTTTCCATACTATATTTCTTCCTACCCTCACCTTCCACAATTCCAGCAGTATTACAAGTCCTAGTAAGCAGATATATTAATTAATTCAGCTACAGTGTAGAAACCTCTCACTTTTCAATTTGTCAGGAACAACAAAGCAATGCAATAATGTAATCAGCTCCTGATGGTAGAAGTTGACTGGAAACTGCTAGAAGCCTGCCATGGCAAGAAACGGTTTTATTTTGGAGAATGAAATAGCAGATAGTATTCCACTTAATCACAACAGTAAGGCAAAACGTGTAAATAAGAAACTGGAAGCTACTTGGATAACAGAACAAACTGGCTTGGCAACAGCCCTGAGTATAATGCCAGGCTCACATACAATAAAGCCAGGAAGCACATACAATAAATATCAAAGCGGGTAGGATGCACTAAGTATTAGCAGCAGAACACACTCCGCCGTTATTGGTACACTCATCATTTAACTTCAGCTGAATCAAAACGGTGAGCCAAGCCTTGGGATCATGTAATCCAGCACTGCTAACACACACAGGTGAATACACTTTACAAATACCACAGCCTAAGTGCTGAGCTCAGGGACAGTGCTGGACAGCTTGCTTAAATAAACTCCAACAGGGACACCAGTTTACACAGAACAATGGAGAGGGATAAATCTGGAATGATGAAGATGAGCTGAAGACAGTAGTGATTAAATTAAATATTAATATCACTGTGTGGAATCAGATGGTCAGATTAGATCCAGAATTTTCTTTGGGAATTGCTGGAGAGACACTGTTGTTTTTTTCAATTTTGACTGCACAAGAGTGGTTTTATGGTGTCCCTTGTCCTGGAAAAAATAATAAAGTGCCACAAAAGAGTGGATCCCTGGCAGCAAGCTTAGGGGTGGTCTGGGTGAACCAGCATGGAGCTGAGGGGATGTCGGTTGTGGGGAAGCCTGTGCAGCAACGCCGGCTGGGGACTGCACCTGTCTCTTCACAGGCTTCCCACAACGCACCCAGTAGCTGAAGCCATGGTTGCAGGACTTCTGGCACCTCGGATGAGGCACAGACTGAGAAAACCCTCAGCCCTGCCGTTGAGAAGAGGGACCCTCGTAAAATGCTCCTTGAGACACAGGCAGCCCCAGCGCTGCCATTACATAATACCACAATATAAGAAAAAATATGAAACTATTAAAGAGTATCCTAAGGAGAGCAACCAAGATGGTGAAGGGCCGTGAGGGGGAGCCATACGAGGAGTGGCTGAGGTCACTTGGTGGGTCCAACCTGGAGGAGACTGAGGGGAGACCTCATCAGAGTCTACAATTTCCTCGTGAAGGGAAGAGGAGGGACAGGCACTGATGTCTTTCCTCTGGTGACACAACCCGAGGGACTGACCTGGAATTGTCTCAGGGGAGGTTTAGGTTGGATATTAGAATAAAGTTCTTCTCCCGGAGGGTTGTTGGGCACTGGAACAGGCTCCCCAGGGAAGTGATCACAGCACCAAGCTTGACACAGTTCAAGAAGCGTCTGGACAAAGCTCTCAGGCACATGGACTGTTGGGGATGTCCTGTGCAGGTCCAGGAGTTGGACTCAACGATCCCTGCGGATCCCTTTCGAAACAGGAGATGCTGTAACACCCGTTCTTCCGCCGTTTGCAGCGCCTCCCGCCATCGCCCCCTGCCGCGCCCCGCCGGCACCGCAGTAATGGCGGCCCCCAGGGAGCCCGCGTGAGCCCGACGCCGACCGTGGCTGCCGTGAGTTGGGACCGGCGGCCGAGCCTGGGGCGCGGCCAGAGCGGGCCCG
>VXAX01002627.1:44468-374959 GCA_013399835.1 Leptocoma aspasia
AGCGGGCCCGGCCGCCGCTCCGGCCGGCACCACCGTACCCGAGCGAGCCCCGCCGCCCCTCCCGGCGGGCTCGGCCCGGTGCAAAATGGCCCCGGGCGGTCGGGGCTCCGCGGGGCCGGGAAGAGGCGCGGGAGGGGGTTTGTACCGGGGGAGTCCCGTCGGGGCCCAGACCACAGCAGCTCCGCAGCGACTGCGGGGAGCGGCGGGCGCCTGCAAGGGCGGCGGGGCTCAGACCAGGAGCACTGAGAGGTGACATCGCGGCGAGGGCAGCAGTGCCGTGAGGCGGGCAGGGGCTTGCTCAGTGGCCCCGAGAGCCTGAACACATTTTCCTTCGGGCCCTGTTAATGGTATTTGCACTTAAGATACTTCTCGGCCGCCTTCAGAAGAGGAGTGCGAGGCAGATTTATCTAGTAAGCTACAAAGAAAGCCTGATACACAGAGAGTAATCAGAACTGCGGCAGAAAACATCTCTTGTTGCTTAAAACAGGCACAGGCCCACGGTGCCCTCCACTGTGGGGAACTCGGTGGCAGGAGCACAGTCAGAGGAATAGTGAAGAGGTAGGGCGAACATAAAACAAGTTGGTTGCAGTGACTCATCCACATGGTAAGGAATCTACAGTCAGATTTACTTTGTTATTCAGGTGCAGTTGGTGAAGCAGTTGGGTTGTCTTGAGCAGGTTTAATGTTCAAACACTGCAAAGGAGAGGGATTGCTATGTTTCTTTCTCTGTAAAAATTGGAGCTTCCCTGTTTAAATCTGCTCTGATCACTGAAGCAAACATTTCACCCTTCTTATTGGTGAGGCTGGTTGCTCCTGCTTTCCAGCCTAGTTGATTTCTTTCTGCTCATTCACATGAACTCTTGGCACTTAAAGTGCAAGAAGAGAGTATGTAACTTGAAGTGTAAGAGTGGCCTGGGTTGCTTCTTTTAGAGCCAGTTTTTTGATGAATTGAAGTGTTGAAACAAATTTCAAAAATATCTAGTACAGCCTCAAAGGCTGGAGTAATAGCAGGCTGCGACAGCAAGGTGGCCCTGTTCCACCGCCCAGCTGTACATCGTGCTGTACCTCTGGCATCAGGCTTAAGGATCAGCTGGCTTTTTGAAAGTTGGTTTTTCCAATGGAACAAGGCTTTCTGGACGTGGCATGCACTGCAGCTGCTCGGCCCAGCAGTAGGACGGGAGAAGTGGCATAAGCACCCCTATTCCAGCAGCAACTCCTCAGACCTGCACTTAAATCCAATGTTAAACTGCAGCTACTCTTTGTTCTGAGTCTAAGCTTTGTAATAAACAAATAAACAAATAAACAAATAAAAAAATGTAGTCTAAGCTTTGAACAGTAAATCGGTGTTTCATATCGTGCAGAAGCCCATGTCTAGGGTTCTCAAACTTGACTGGGGGTGTGGTAGAGAAAGATGAGTGCATGTTGACAGATAACACTGCCTTTCTGCCTAGTGATCCTTGTGCTATTTAAGACTTGGGAAAAATTGCTGCCCTCTCTATCTCAATTATTTAAGTGCCGAAATATCCCAGATCAGCCAAATTCCATTAAAGATGTGCAAGGGAAAGTTATCTTAAACAAGCAATGTACCAATTGTAAAGTTGTTGCATTTACTCCCTAAGGAAGAAAGGATTCTCCTCAAGAGGGGGGTGAAGAGGTTAGCCTAACTGAATGTGTAATTTTTTTGTTAGATGAGCTTTAACTTAGACTACTGTAAATTGAATGAAAAAACATGGAGGAGGAAGATAAGGAGCTTTTGGGATTAAAAATAAAAATAAGCCCCAAAGCTTTCATTACTATCTTACAGCTTTTTCTAAGTAGTACTTTGCTGTTGGAGTTCTGAAATTAATGAAGTGTGCATGGATTATTGCTGGATGTATTTTACTTCGAAGCTGGTTATTCCCCAGAAGTCAGAGGCTTTGCATGTCTGTTAATACATTACTTTCCAGGCCACTTTTCTAATACAAACTTACGGGTTTTGACTCAGTGCCAGAGGAGCAAAATAACATCCTTGCCTTTGCAACTGTGACCACAACATAAAATCAAGCAGGAAGAAGAGCTGATGCTGGGAGTTGTTTTCACTACACTTAAGGTACCTTGAGAGTTGGAGCTCACACAAAGAGACAGGCCCGCTCACACCCTCCCTAAGCAGCGTGGCTGTTAGGACACTTGGCCTTTCTTTTATACCTGTCCCAGTTTAGCCAGCACAGGTGAATACAGCTTGTCTGTTAAACAGCCCAGCTCCCCCTATGTCAGCATTGCTGTAGCACAGCAGCTTCCCCATTTGTGGTGCCTTACCCAGGCTGCAGCACAGCCCTTGGAGCAGCTCCAAGGACAGTTTGGTAGCAGCCCAGGTTGTGGTTCTGGGAATTAGGAGGCACTAGGCACAGATCTGAAGGGCGTCTGCATCAGCTCTAGACAACTTTTGTGTGTAGACCTCTCTGCTTGTCCAACTCCCAGCTGTACAAGTGCCACTAAAATAGAAGTCGTCAAGTGATGTGTGTGAATACCTACCTTGAAATGCTTGCATATTCAAGCAAGTGGGAGGGGAGAGGGGAAAGAAAGGCACTAGCTGGATTTTTCTGTTTCTCTGTACTGCTGTTAGTGACTCAGTCTACAGTTTTGAGATGTGGTTTTGCGTAACTGGGGAGGTTGCAAAAAAAGGCTATATTATGTCTCAGTTTCTGGGAGGAGCAGTTACATCACCATCAGGCTAGTGTGGGAGCTAATCTCTTGAAGATGCAGTTTTACATATTTCTACTCAGCATATTGTAAGGAATAGAAAGTTCTTGAGAGTATACTTCTGAAAAGCTACCCGATGCACAAGAATATTGGAATATGTCAGTAAAATTTCAAGTTATCAGTTCAGCATTACTTCTTAGTCTTTTCCCTGTTGTGAGTAACTTGAAAAAGCATCACCAGGTACTTTATCCTGACATTTGTCTTTTAGCATGTTGGCACGATCCTTCCTGGTATTAGAATGTCATAAGTGACAGAATCCTTTCATCTGCTGTGGTGCTGTGGTGGTTTTCTAACAACTGCACAGCAGTAATAGCAGTTGAATTTAGACCCCCTTCCCCCAGGACAGAGTAATTTCCTTTTCTTGGTGTTTTAAGTGTTTTCACTAAGTGTTTGCATAGCGTACCACCAGCTAAAATACATAGTCCCTATTTCCAGAGCTCTCTGAGAGTACTCTGCATATCTTTGGTACACAGCAGATAATAGGGGCTTGCCCTGCCTTTCTTTCCCCTCCCTTTACCGTACAAACAGTCAATCCTGCTATTAATTTGATCGCTACACTAAATATAGTAAGCCCAATTATCCATTACATCAAAATGTATTCTGCCATCATGATATTAGACCTCTTATAGATCAAACTGGAGGCAAGTGAAGAGGGAATGTTTTCTTTTTTCCTATCTGTAGCTGTCTCTGCTTTGAAGATTGGCTTTGTAAGCTTCTCCCATTAACTAACAAAGAGATAGAAATCTTCCACATCCCCCGTGTGCCTTCTCCAGATGTGGATTAAGTTCATGAATGGCAACAGTAACCTCCCAGACTGTCTGACAGGTGTTGATCTGTGCACCAGCACTAGTGCAGATTCTCACTTTGACGATGTTAAATGAGTGAGAGCCAAGAGCGTGGGTTTGAAGCAGATTGTCTCCATGTACTGCACTTTGACTTGAACATGAACTTCTCAGATGGATCACCAGAGGCTGCACTACCAGTGAATGCTCAACATTCTCTGCAGCTCATAGGTGGTAAAGTCCATGAGGGCAGGCAAGAGCTAACCTAAACCAGCCACACACACAGAACCCATAGTGGGAACACAACCCTCAGCATCAGGTATTTTCATTTGCAGACTCATGCTTATTCCCGATACAGACATAGCCAGCAGTAATTATAAGAATCAAGTCTAGCATTAAAATAATTGACATATTGAACTCCCCCAAAAGGAAGACCCATTAGAAATGGGAATTTGATCCAACAGAAGTCTAAAACAGTCTCAATGACCTCACACCACTCCTTTTCAGTCTTTTAGCAGCGTGCAGGAACCTCTACAACTGGTTGTGTGGTATTGGTGAATACCAGAAATTGAAGGTGTAAACACAGGGTGATACACCAAGATCTGGACTACTTGAAAAGACATCTGAACAGCATTCATTTTGGTGTAACATGAGGGATCCATTACCTGAGGCTGGGAAATTTATGTAGGGTACCTGGGAGGTAGGCTAAAATAAAAAGATACTCAGAGCACAGAGGCATTTATGCGTACAGATAGTTCAGTTCGGCAGGTTGTAAGTAAGTAGAAGGAATGCAAGTCTTGCCAGAGATAAAAATAAATAGGTTTGTCCTGTCATGGCAGAAAAAAAGTTTCTAACATTAAAACCAGGCACAGAAACAAAAGGTTAGAGAACTGCAAGAACCTGCTCTGGAAAGCATGTGAGATAAGAGTGATTAGGATTCATTTGATAGGCTTAGAGGAAATTGAGATACTTTCCATAGAGGTGTGGTTTTATTAGAGACTGCTGCTGGGCTGCTGTTCAGCCTGCTGGGGGAAAAAGTGTAAGCCAGTAGGGGAAAGACAGACCTTGCCAGGTGAAGAGTCAAGGATAATTGAGATGGACACACAGTGAGGAAAACAAGCCATGAAATACCTTATTTAACAGGATGTTATTTTTTCCTGAGGTCTAAAAATGAGGAACAGTATTATCTTGAAAATCCTTCATGTCTTGTCAACACAATACAGACATCACTAAGTCTTACATATAGCCTTGCTTACTCTGATTTCTGGTATAATTTTCTTCTGGCCCCTCCACAAAATTAAAACCTCTTCAGAATACGTAGTTATCATCCCTTGGATATGTCGTGGCCTTCCCTGTCAGTACCCATGCCAAGCAGTTGACAAAATCATTTTTCCCCTGTACTACCTGTGCACCATTATCTCCAGCCATAATAAAGGCAGACTTTGGAGGAACATTTGCCATATTTGGTGGTACTGGTTGTCCAGTAAGTATCTTATTAATAAGCATTCTGAGGAAGGAGACACAGCCTACCTGTTTACACAAGTGACACAGCACTGTCTTTGCATTACTTAATTATCACACATTTAATTTCTAGTCAATAAATGTTTAAGCTTGAATTTTTGGCTTGGCATCTTAATACTATCTCTCCTTAGAATCCCAAGAGCAGCAACATGTTGGTTCATACACCAACACATTCTGACTACTGAGTTTAGATGGAAGAATGATGTTGCTTATTCCAGTAGGACTGGAAAGCAACTGTCAGCACTTAGAACTACAATGTGAACTGCATGTGAGTTATTAGAGCTGCAGCTATCTAAGCTTAATCCTGGCATCCAGGAACATTTCCTTGGATTTTATTGGTCACATACATTTGTGGACACAGCTGTACAAGCACTGAGAGAAAACTACAAGCCTGTGTGCTTCAGAGCCTGCACTGCAGTTAAAAACATGTAGCATGCTAGCACAAGTGAAAGTGAGAACTGCTATGTGCAACTTGATCATTACATTTGGTCTAGCAGTTGCATAGACACAAAACTGCTCTGCAAGTGCTGGTTTGCTGTAGTACAACATTTCTACACGTAGCATGGTTAGAGAGCCCACCTTAACAGGTGGTTTAGAATAAATAGTACTTCTAAGATTTCCTGTGCTGAATAGGAGTACATTAAGAAGATGGAAGCCATCACACACCACTTGGAAAAGGGTAATTAATACCTTATCAAGACACCCATATACACCACATAACAGTCTTCAATCCTTGTCAAAAATAAAACTATATCAAAATTTGAAGCCTAGAACATTTTCACTTAGTTTCCTACCTAAAGTAGCTGTAGGCTGTTGCTTTAAAATGATGCTTCTTAATACTAGAAGCTCACAGGTGCCTTCTCTCAAATTTTCGTGCCTCTCCCTTGCTATTCTTTTTAACCTTTCTTCTTTGAGTCTCACTGGTTCAAAGCTTTTAGTTGAATTAACTCTGCCTTACCCAGAAATGGTGGGGAACAAGTTTCTCTGAATATTGATGTTGCTAGGTTTAATGCTTAAAAAAATAAGTTGGCTGGATTTCTATTACTTTGGGAATTTGGGGATTTGTTTGGTTTGTTTTGATTTGTTTTTCCAGTCAAAATTCCACAGGCTTCTGAGTAAAAAAGTTTCCAGGGATGTGTACTGTTAAAACACAGGATGTTTGCTTCCCATGTTTATTACAAAATCTACAGTGATCTCCACAGAGCTTCCATTTAATTGGAGTTTTGCCACCAACTTAAATAGGTAGCTAGTGTCCAAGTTCATTAACAGTATGGAAAGGTTTACTCCAAGTGTGGGATGCAGTAGAAAGATTAGAAGCTGAGCAGTTGCCTTTACATGGTGAGCATGCCTGAGCTTGATGAGGTGATTTCCTGAACCTAAACTATAAACAAGGAACTGGGCAAAGTTGCAAACCTGCGTATGGGATGCATCTGCTGGAAATTATGACAAAACCTAACAATCTTCACCTCACTGAAGTTAGTGAAACATTTTCTGTGTACTTGATTGGAGCCAGGATTTTGCTGTAGGCACTTACACTTTAATTTTGCAGGAATTAATCACACAGTAAATACCTCTGAAAAATGTTTTAGCTCCTCTCCTTCCCAGTTGTCCCTTTTTCTTTAGGCTGAGTTTTAAATTGCTTTCCTAAACCTTTTCCATCTCCATTCCCCTTTTCAAATCAGAAACTGAATAGATATCCTTTCAGCATTCTTCTTGAGCAACACCAATCACATCACTTTTACAATGTATTAATCATGATGCACAATAGTATGATGCCTTCCATCAGAATTGCAAAGCACTTAACAAATATTAATTAAGTACTGCGTCTCTGTGAGGTGTGTAAGTAATTAATTGTATAAGCCAATGCTATTTATAGGGGAGAGAAGGGTGTGGATTCTCATCTTAGTGCATAGCCTCTTACTCATTTACAGTTATTTTCTTTCTGGGTGTCTAGACCTGAAGTAAGTTCCTTATGCAGCTTTTGTAATGGCATCAGTAACAGGCACATTTGTGAACCTGAAATGCTAGACATCCTCTGTATTTCTTTTATGTGAAAGCGCATCCTCTCAAATTCATTGTCAAATGTAGTAGTGGTAAATCAAGTCAGTAGAGAAGACGGGGGAAGAATTTGAGACTTAAACTCCAGCCCTGCCCTCACTTCATTAGAACAGGTGTTCCTAAACTTTTGGTGTCCTATGTTTGCTTTTTTGCAGGCAGCAAAGGACTTCCTAGATGCTACAGGCTTCCTTTTCCCAGGCACATTTACTCTTTGCACCTGGAAATCATATTTAGGCAGATTTTGAGGGCTTCATAAATTAATCTGGGCTTTCCAGATGTGTGGTAGCTGTAGAGAGCAGACGCTTTTGAACTGGTTGCTGCATACCTGGGAACTCTGGATGTCAGCGCTGTGAGCACACACAGCAGTTACAGGACATGAAGCCCCTCACAGGAGCAGCTCTGTGGGTGTGCTGTGCTGTCCAGCCGTGCATATGTAGTGCAACACATCAGAAACAGCAGACTTGATGTAGACATGGCTGTGCAGTCAGGCCCATGCTTTCATGGGGGAACTACATAGTTATTTGCATATAGATTATACATCCCCTGTTCCTGTGTGTTGCAGCTGCTGCATATGTATACAGCTTTTTTTTCCCATGAAGTCCTCTGCAGACCTATGGATTTTTCCATTCTAGTTTGCACCCTGATATACACACTCCTCCAAAGAACAGGACCCTTACTTGTTCTCCTGTCAATTCCCCCTTCCCTTCTAATAACAATTCCTTGCAGTAAGACAGTTCTTCCATGAGACGCCCTCAGACAATTTCAATTTGCACAGAAGGGAGACGTGGCAGTCCCCAGTCCTTTTTCCCTCCCCAGGAGTCCTTTGTCTTGGTAATTCTGCTGCTTACCATGCCCTGGTTCTGACATGGGTTGGATCTCTCCATTAGCCACTTTGACCTACTAGCCTGGAAGAAAAACAGCAGAAAGGTGGGTGGCTTTCTCTGGTGTAGTGAGGTAAATAGCTGACTTAAATGACAGATATGAGGGAGAGGATCAGCCAATTTGCCAATGATACCAAGCTGTGAGGTGTGAAGGGAAGTGATGACACTTGGCAGGCTTAAGAGGTAAGCCTATGTGAACCTCATGATGTCCAACAAGGCCAAGTGCAAGGTGCTGCAGATGGGTTGGGGCAATCCCAAGCCCAAATAGGCTGGGCAGAAAATGAATTGAGAGCAGCCCTGGGGAGAACGAGTTGGGGGTGTTGGTTGGCGAGAAGCTTGACATGAACCAGCAGTGTGCACTTGCAGCCAAAAAATCCAGCCGCGTCCTGGGCTGCATCCAAAGCAGTGTGGCCAGCAGGGCCAGGGTGGGGTTTCTGCCCCTCTGCTCTGTTCTCATGAGACCCTATGTAAAAGGCTTTGTCCAACATAAGAAGGACATGGACCTATTGGAACAAATCCAGAGGAGGGCTATAAAGATGCTCAAAGGGCTGCAGTACCTCTCCTGTGACGACAGGCTGAGAGAGTTGGGGATGTTCTGCCTAGAGGAGAGAAGACTCCAGGGAGACCTTCGAGCAGCTTTCCTGTACCTAAAGGGGACCTTTAAAAAGCTGGAGAGAGACTTTTTACAAGGGCCTGTGATGATAGGACAAAGGGGAATAGTTTTAAACTGAGAGTAGGTTTACATTAGATATTAGGAAGAAGCTCTTTACTGTGAGGATGTTAAAAAATTGGTACAGGTTGTTCAGAGAGATGCCTCATCCTTGAACGTATTCAAGTGCAGATTGGGTGGGGCTTGGGCATCCTGATCTAGTGGGTAGCATCCCTGGCCATAGCAGGGGGTTTGGAACTATGCGATCTTTGAAGTCTCTTCCAACCCAAATGATTTCTGTGATTCTATGATCAGGGGAGTACTGAGATGTTGCAAGTGCAGCTGGGAGGATGGCAAAGAGCTCGAGAGACCTGACCTCTCACTTTTGCAGCTGACTTGTTAGATCAGTTTGGCTGCCTGTGAAGTGGTAGTTTGATTTGTTTCTGTTACAGAACAGAGATCCTACATTGCCTCTTTTTCTCTTCTCCTTGGAAGTGTCATTCAGTCTGGAAAATTTGGGTGGATTCAGTTTTTTGTCACAACACAACATTAGAATAATATATTTGGAAGGGTTATCAAGGATTTTCTACATTGCTTTCCTATAGGCATTTTCATATAAACTTTCTTCCATATGTTTCTGTGGCCTCCTACCAGCTGGGTTGTTTTTTACTGCTATTCATATGCTGGAGGCTAAAACCATTGCTATAATCATGTTCACAAACCTCTATGATTTTTAAACATGCTTATTCTGATTCTGTGTTATCCTCAAAAATACTTGGAATCCATTCTCTTGCTATGTTGAATAAGTTTCAAAATTTTACCTAAAGCTAAATACACCTCCCGTGTTGTGTGGAAAATGCTTTGAAATTAAACAGAAGTTTGAGAAGGTTCTGTTGGCTGCCTCAGAGTGTCAAGCACATGAAATATCCCTCCCACCCCCCTGGAAAATTAAGAAATAAATAAAGAAAAAATCTTTCTTTTTCCCCCTTACTTCCAGCTAGATTTGAACTGGAAATAAAATCACACAATGATGAAATTCTGATTTTTCCTTCAGTATTGTTTGAGAAATGATGGAAGACTGCAGTGCATTAATAAAGCAGTTTAGACATCCATCTGCCACAGCAGTGGAGCTCAGAAGATCAAAAGAACATTCTCATCTGCTTGACACACACACACACACACAGTGTTTGTTCATTAATGGCATACTTTTAGTGTAGGTTATAACTGGACACATTGTACAACAAAGCAGTGCCATGAAGTCCCCTGTCCCTAGGGAACAGAAGGAGCAGAAAAAAAAGTGGTTGATTAAAGCATTCTCAGCAGCTGAGAATATCCCTAACACTGACATGTTTTACTGTGAACTTAGAAAGGGTGGGAAGAATAACTGGTCACCACCATCTTCATTTGATGATATTGTTCAGAATAAATCCCCCACTAGTAGAGTAATCCCTAATAAGAGGCATTCTGGCTTTCAGAAGTCATGCTCTCAAAGCGTACACAGTGGGGGGATGTTGTAGTATCAGTGCTCCTTAAAATATGCAGAAATTGGTTTGGGGTTGCCCATCTGTTTTGTTGATAGAAAGTGGAGGTCTAGATATGTGTATCTTAAACCAAATATGACCCATTTTAGGTTCTGAAGTCAGGTCCTTCCCTGACAGAGACAAGATCTATTGTGTTTTTCCTGATACTCGTTCTATAGGGTCTCTAAAGACCCAAAGTTAACTGAAAAGCAAAAAGGCCCAGGTGGTGAGGGGGAGGGGGGTTGGTACTAGACAACGTTTAAGGTCCCTTCTAAGGCAAACCTTTCTATTGATCTATGATTTTCTTACTGGTTTTGCAATTTTAGAAAAATTTTCTCACCTCTAGTTTAGGAAAATCCCAGTTGTAATGAGGTTAACTGGGTGGATTCCAGATCACACTCATTCCTTGCATGGACTTAGCTGCAGAGCACCAGAAATGAATCTGGCCCATTTCTCTCCATCAAAGTGAAAGTATATTAGGCAGGCATTTCAGCACACAGGGTAATGTGCCTTTGGATTGTACACAGCTAATCCTCTTTATACTTTGCTGACTGTAACCTGCCTAGTCTTACATGAAATGTATTCGTCGTCTTTTCCTGAGCCTGATCCAAAGCCTGTTGAAGTCAGTGGAAAGAGTCCAGATATTTTTTCAGTAGTTTTGGAGCTGACTTTATATGAATACTTTCGTTGTCCATTCCACTGGTCTAGCACTGAGTCTTGTAGTTGAAAGACAAGGAAAATAAGCAGCACCAAACCACATTGAACTCGGTGCTGTATTTAATATATAAATGAAAGTAATGTGAAACTTGTAAAACCAGACTGGACAAAACACTCTGAAACATGCTGCAGGGAACAGTCTAGTGCTAGCAGGGGAATAAGTTAGCTATTTAATGATTTCTTTTCCATAGCTTTTACTTTTCCATGTATTCTGTAATGTAACAGTACTTTTTTCTCCTTGGACAAATAGCTGTCAGACAGCAGCACTGGAATGAGAACATATGTAGAGTTTGCTTTTATCTTACATTACAAAAGAAGTATGAATACCTTGTGTTATTCCAAGTATAAAATTACAGGTGTCGAATAATTTGGTGCTTTAAATGCTGTGCCAGAAAAGTAATCCAGTAAAAATAGCTATGTCCTGTCAAAGTTGCGCAGTTAGTATTGTTATTACAGTTTCTTGCATGGCTCCAACAGTGTAGGATGGCAAAAACAAGTGTAAGAGACCAGCAAGAAACTTGCCTGGAATCACCCAGAGAATCACTCAGAGCATAGAAAGACAGGAGGATGGAAACAAGGTAAACCTAATGACCCAAAGTGAGAATCTGCCTGATCTGATTTACAGTTGGTTTGTACTTTAAAAATGCTGTTAAACAAAAGCTGGTTAACATCTTAGGGGCTGATTCTTACCCAGAGATCCCAAAGAGCTAAATTAAAGAGTGATTTGTGCTTGGTTCTGGGTGCGTATGTGGTTGATCCTCTGTCTTAAGGAGTGTACCATTTAAGAAGTAGAAGAATATTTAGCTGGAAAGGTTGAAGAATTTTATCATCTCCACATTACAGGTGGGAGTGCAAAACATGGGTGAAGAAGTTTTGGCTGGGTTAAAAAGTCAGGGTCTGAGTTGTCTGTGGTGGAGGACCCTGAAGTCCTGTCAAGTGCTTTGCAAACAAGACCATCCATACCTAACTGTGGTAGGATGTGAAGTTGTGAATGAATGTATGTGGTGACGTTTCCTGTGGACCTGAAGTAAAATAGGAGATACAAGGAACCGGTCATAGCAGAGCTATAGGTTTTGGTATGTGAATTTTGCCTCAAAAGATCATGAAGAGCCACACACACTTTAGGCAGCTTCTGGAATTTAGGTTAATACTTTCATTGTCCATTCCACAAAAGCCAGGACAGAAAAAAATTTATATAGTAGGTTATGTCTACTAGGGGGCAGAAGAATCACTGCATTTAATACCCTTTTTCAGGTCTTCACAGTTACAGTGAAACCTGGACAGAGACAGCCTTATTTGCTAAATTGGGAACATACTGTTTCAGTCAGTATGGATGTTAGGAAGCTAATTAAAGGACATAGCAGCTGACAAGTGCATCTTTAATCCCTGTCAAATCCCTTAAGTTTATGACCAGTGTGAAGTAGTTAATATAGAAAAGAAATTTTTACTCCTGAATTCATGTGTTTCCAGATGAGATGTGTTTATTTTCATGGTAGTAATCAGAACAGATTTTATTTAATATTTTCAGGATGAATTTTGTCTGCTTTATGAATAACTCCCCAAATCCCAGCTCTCTTCCCCTACTTCTTGAAAACCATGGGAGTCATATTCGTTGTCCGCACTGGTACTTTAAGTAAGTGGCATGAAGGGTGTGTCAGGCTGCATAGTATGCTGCTGAACAGCAGACCAAATCCTGGTGCTTAGAGGCTGCAGTTGTGCTGAAAGGTCAGAAACACCAAGGACATGTAGTGCACCAAAACTTGCCTGTCGTGAGATAGTGAGGAACAGTCACATGTGTTGATTTACAGAAAAACTTTGTTTGGTTCCTTTTTCCTTTGCAAACCACATGCTCTTGCTGAATATAAATATCTCATACTTCAATGATTAAGTCCATTTTAGGTTCGTTTCCATTAATCTGTTAAAAGACTGTGCCAAAACCCAGAATCAGCTGTGAAGGATAAATTGTGGGTTTTTTTTTTAATTTCTGAAAAAAATCAGCAGTAGGTTGTCAGTTAGTACATCAAAGGATGTACCTAGTGTACCTTGGTATGCTGTAACGTGAGCTATTTGTTCAAAAGTTAGCTCGAGTTAACTAACGTGACTATTCATTCTAAAATAAGCACTCAGGCAGCTTTTGCTCCCAGGCAAATACTTGTTCTGCTCAGCTCCTTCTCAGCTCAGCTGCCTCTGATCCCCTTTGCAAGTGCTGAAGTTGTTAGCCTTTGTAGTCATGAGAGTTAATTACCACTCATTTTGTTCACTTTTCTGCGTGGCAAAAAGCTTTTATGTCTTTTACATGATTTGGGAGTGGAAAGACTCGCCTGCGTTAAGGGACTGTTTCTTATGCAATATGTGATTAATTGCCAAGAAGTGGTCTGCCACATGTGTGCTGGCAGGTTGGTGGCTGTGCAGCTGCACTGCTAATTACGTGGCTGGGCTGGGTAAGCACAGTGCATCTGATGGTGGAGATAGGCTCCAGGGCCCTGCAGGAGATCGAGGTTAGGTAAAATGAGCCACCTGGGCTGTGGTGGCTAGATGTGGCATCTGGGGACAGATGGGATGGATCTGCTGGGGTTGAAGCCTGGACATGTGCAGAGAACACCTAGGAGCTATGATATGGAGCAGTGAGTAAGGAGCAGAGGAAGAAGTTAATAGCAGGCTAAAGCAATTCATGTAGCAGTCAGCTGTGCACAGCATGGACCTTTAGTGTTGGGCTGGACTCCCTTAGTTTTGGGAGTGTTTGTGTAGTAGGAGAGGCGAATGTATTATTATTTAGCTTTTATATCAGTCCAAGAAAACTAGGTTTATCTCCCAGCTCAAAAGCGTTGTCCCCACAGAAATGGATATTCAAACACAGTGCTCTTTAGAGGTTGTGGCCTGCAGTAGCAGGAAGCTCAGGAGAGATTGCATACTTCTAGTATATCTGAGCTCTGGGGCTTTTTCCTTGAATTATGTTTTTCCTTTTCAGCTAAAGAAACCATAGCAAAAAGCCTTTCACTGTGTGCTTGTTTCCAAGGGTGATCTTACTGGGGGCAGCGATGCAGTCTCAGAACAGAGCTCTTACGTGTCCCAGAGACAGAATTACTTCCCGTGCTGCTGACAGCTTGATTTGTGAAAGAAAAAAGAATAGCAAAACAAAACTCAGCTCACAGCCTGTGCAAGAGAGAAAAACACAGACTTGCTGTGCTTTAGGGAAAGTGTCAGACACAAACATTTCAAAGGAGGAAAGTTTCTAGTCTTCATGTACATGATAAAAATCCTTTTACAAGGGTAAGTCACATAACTGTAACTATTTGTAAGCTTTAAAAGTTTCCTGTTTAATACCTATGGGATAAGCCTGTGCAGCTAGGTGGAGGCCGATTTTCACCTTGGATCATTGAAATCTCTTGACCTGTGGTTTGGTACAGAGCTGGCCATTGTTATTTTTTTCCTGCTTTGAAATAAGGGATATCTGAGGAATCTCTAGTACTGCCACCCCCAAAACCAAAAAAAAATCCACGTCTGACTGTGTGCTAGACCTGCTTTACTTAGCTGCCAAGTGTTGCAAAGTAGCCAGATACTGAAAATGCTGCTAATCGAGCAGATATCAGACTTAGAAACTCATCATTATGCATTTACACTGAATCTGGTAGATACTAAGAGGACTTTAAGTGCATGTATAATTCCAGAGCTGTTTTGTTCTGGTTTAAGACTAAGCTGTAGTTGTAGAAAAAGAAGACTGAAGTGTTCTGCAGTTGAGCAAGCAATTTTATTTCTAAAGCAAAATCTCATGCACTACAGGGCTCATGATTCATAAATCTGGTACAATGCTGAAGGAAGCTGTGTCTTGATTTGCAGCTTATAAAAACAGGATTTTGCTAATAAATGTGTTCTTCAGAATTACAGACCAGCAGATTCTTAAATGTGGAGGTCATGGCTTTGTCTTGAAAGTAGCCTCCTATGATTACTGCATACTGTATTTTTATGATAGGTGAGACAGCTTCTTCCTAGCCACTTAGTTATGTCACCATTAAATGGAGAAAAATAATTGGGATGACCTAGTCCGGAGGGGATAAAGCAAACAGCAAAGCACTGCCATTGGTGAAACAAACTTGCTTTAGGCAAGTTCTCTAGTTAGTCTGAGTAATCAATCATCATTTGTTCTCTTCTTCCTCCTCTGTCTTTCCCTGAGCTGTATTATAAAGCAATGCTGTGACTGGAATCAGGGGTGCAGTATCTGGAAGTAGTCCTGCGAGCAGACAGGGATGGGGACTGTGGGTAGGGACTGAGCCAAGGCACAGAGACAAGCAGAGCCTAGTTTGCAAGAGCTGCTTGAGTCAAGTGCTGCCTCTTAAAGATACCTCTGGAAGGACATATCCAACCATGGATACCTTGCAAGCCATGCATTAGTCCAGTAACTTCCTTGCTGCCTGTTGCCTGCACTGCCTGTTCTACCTCTCAAGCCTGGAGCTGCCCCTGTTGCTTCCTCCTGCTTTGGTCCCAGACTGCATATTCCTCTCCCTGTCATTGCCCCATCCTCAGATGTTCACAGTTGCTCACAGTGCACGATGTTTCCTAAGGTCAGCCAAATACACAGTTTTGAAGATGCACTTCTAGCGTGTGCTGACCTCAGAAATCTGCCTTCACCGGTTTAATTCTCTTGTAAGAACATGTCAGAAATGTTTTCTTCTCTTTGCTTATCTGTATACACATGTATGTTCATCTGTGTATCTGTGTGTATATCCCATTGTTAACAGTGAGCATTAAGTGTAGGTATGAGGGATGAAATGGACTGTAAAATTTCCATGCCATCTGCCCAAACAGCACACTGGCTTCAAAAGAATGCTCAGATGTTCATAAAAGCTAGACTGAATGATAATGATGGTGATGATGATGCTGATGATGGTGATGTCTCTCAACTGGCAAACGTTTTTGAAACTCAGAAATCTTTGCTATGTGATATGCTCTCATTCAAATTTGCAATTCCAGTTTTCTACTTTGTTAGAACAGCATGTAGATTTAGCCAAACAATGTTAGTGATATGACAAAATGTTTTGGTATCTTGACAAAATCTTTGGTATCTTATCTAATTCGAGAGAGGGTTTCTCACCTCTCCATGGGAGAAAGCTGGTGGGCAGCCTGGGCTGAGTAACCCCAGTTTTGGTGACAGTAGTTGTGTCATTGGTTTTGTTCTTCCACAGAACCAGGGGACAAAAGGAGAACCAGGGGTGGCATTAAGGTGGCAAATCCATAGATTGAAGAATACAAATTCAGTTATAGTATTGGTTATGCTATTAGCCAAGTTCAGCCAATTGCATTTATGTTGAGCAATACCCAGAGCCTGCTGGAGCCAGTGGGAGTTTTGCCATCAGCTTCCCTGAGGAGTAAGATTTTGTTTATTCTTTAAATTAGCCGTATCTTCATGGGAGCATATGGGAGCAAATGCAAAGTCTTGAATTGAAGAAGCCAGTAAGCAGCTCTATGCATTTACTTTGTTACACAGGTAAAAGCTGAGACAGCTAAACCCACCTGCTAAGCCTTCAACACATCTCTATAAAATCTATGTTAGGGTAAGAGTAGTCTTTTCTATTTTATTTATGGCCTTGGGTGCCTGAATGAGTGCATCTGGAGCTCAGATGTCTGGTGCCCTTATTGTAAATTAGTTAACTTGAAAAACTGTATGTGCTGTCAGATCTTTGCTGTGGAAATGCCAGGCTCTGTTGTGGAGATGCTTTTGTTTGTGCATATGTTTTTTAATGTGAAAAGGCTCTTGAACTTTATGCCTAAACACTATTCTCTGTCTCTCTTTTTCTTTTCCCTGCTCTCTCTTTTGTTACAGATTGTGGACTAGTATTGAATATTCAGGGAAAGCTCCCCAGGGAGATCAGGGACATGGACAGATTTTAAACAGAGCCCTAATGCATGGACACAAAAGGACAAACATTCTAGTGGGAATACTTGTGCAAATTCCCTGCTTTGGGGTCAAAATGCATTAAACAGCTGCTTGTATGCTAAAGATGTTTTTAAAATCAATACAGGCCAGAAATTATAAAATTTATAAATAGAGATGGTGCTCAGTGAGAGTAGAAGTACTTCAGTGACCCCTTTTGTTATAAATCATACAACAGTATATAGCAGTCCTAGAGAGAAGTGCATCTATAAATCCCTTTCTGCAGGGCTCAGAATCCTAGATTGTGCTGAAACTTACTTCAAGCAGGATTTGTCCATATCCTTCCATGTCCTGGAGGGCTATGGGAACTGAGATTTAACAGCAGTAGGAACTTGATGCCTTGACATGAATAAACTGCTGTTATCATCACTTACTCTGATTACACTGTTGTGGAAGATAGCTTATTGCTATATTTAATAAATCTACATTAAAAGAAATTGAATGAAGCCATTGCACAAACAAGCAGTAACAGTACATATATTTGGGGCTGCTGTGCAGTAGCTAAACTCAGGTAGAGTCCAGCTGTAAAAACTGGCAACCTGAATGGGTCAGCACCTGAAACTGGGTTGCATAATAGCAACATGGTAATATCAAAGCTGCAGTGTGGCTTTAATTGCCAATTTATCATATTGCTATGTGCATATTTAAGAATAAATGCAATTTAAAAAAAATTAATTCTGAAATAAATATATTGCCTTCTGTTGCTGCACATATGCTTTATGGGTCCTTCAACCTGACTCCACATTACTTCTGAGCCCTGTCCTCTGAAATGGAAACAAGTGTCATTTGCAATATAGAAGTGCAGCAGCATTTGTATAATACTTAGACCATTCAAGTTCCCATTACAGATCAAATTTTATTATGTGTACATTTCATAAGGCCTATTGCCTCTATTGCCACTGTCTCATGTTGTGGTAATCCCTAAAAAAGCTGCCACTAAATTGAAGCTCTTTGTTTTACATGCTGCATGCTTGCAGCTGCTGCAAGCATTTGACAGCTTCAAAGTCCATATTTCTTAAGTTCCATCTCAGTTTGGGGCAAAAGAACAGGTCTTCAGTGTGAAGCCCTGCAGCACTGCACTCTGCAGCCTGCAGCTTTTTATTGCTGCCTGCTTCCTGATTGTCCCCATAGCTCTTCTTTTGGCTTCTCTTTGCTTTCTACTGGTTCAGACTTTTTTTTCCAACCTCACAGCTATTTTCTGGCTTACCACTCCTAGTTGTGCTCTTTAAACCATTCCTTGGAGACATCGTCTCTGCACTAAAAGTTGTTCCCAAGCTTATTCTGCAAGCCGGGTTTGAGGACTGCGTTGGGTGTATGTATCCCGTTTGCCACTGGGAAGACAGCAGTCCAGTCCCACTCTGCAGCTATAAGAAATAGAACTGCAGCTGCTGTACATGGGAGATATAATTTTGGATTTTTTCAGGAGGTGGTCTCTCTAACCTTACCCTTGCTCTCAGAAATGCCTGTGATGTAACCACACAGAACAGTTTGTGTTTTGGATGTTAAAAGGCACAATTCTCCTTGACAACACAGGTGCTGTTGGCATAAATGGCAGGATTTTATATCTGCACTCATACGTGGCCACTAAAGCTAATCAGCCACCAAGGCAAGTCAGATCCCTCTCCACAGGCTGGTCCTAAGCCCCTGAGATGTCACTTGTGGCATTAACCTGGGTGCCCTTACATATCCCTGCTTTTCATCCCTATAATGCACAGTTTCTTAAATGAATCTTGTGTCTACTTCTGCCAGGCTTGGTTGTTTCATGGATGTGCTTGAAGAAAATGAAATGCTAAAGGCCAGGAACGTTTTTCTGCGCTTGTGGTACATACTTTTCCACAGGAGGCAGGATGGACCATGCAGCCGGCTTGGATTCTGCTGCTGCTACCCTGTTGGGGCTGCTCCCCTTCAGTTATGTGCTACATGATGATGGATTCAAAGGGAGGAGGGGAGGAACCCAAAAAAGCAGGACTAGGGAGTGAAATGAAGCCACTTTCCGTAGGGAAAATCTTCCATCCGAAGGGGACGGCGAATAATGCTTGCGCGTGTGTCCATAAGGTGGCACCGGCAGCCCGAGCCTGCCGGCAGCTCTTGCTTGCCCGGCCCAGACGGGCGGGCGTCGCCGCCCCGCTTGGAAACACCCTCGCTGATCCGGGGTCTCAGCCTCCTTAAAGGCTCTCAGCCCTTTAAGTTTGTAACTAAGCCGGTGCTCTCATTGCCTAGCTCCAGGCCTCTGAGCCCACGGGTGACCAGTCATCGGTGTGACTGGGATCTTGGGACTTTGAATAAGCAGCTGAGTCCTGGCGGGAGCAGAAGCTCTAAACTGCTGTATCTTTACCTCCTCATTACAAAATTAGTTTAAAAAAAAAAGCAACCCTGCATGGTGTCTCCAGACAGGCTTTTCTCCACTTCAGCAGTAAAACAGATGTGCAACAGATGCTGGCAAGCATTTCTAAGGTGTCACAACTCCAAATACTAGAAGAGGAGACAGTGCTTTATTTTCTCTGTTTTGGGGAAATCTCTGTGAATGTGAAAGGCAGACCTGGAGCAGGAGTTTCGCACTGTGATCTGACACTTTCAGCCAAAGCATGAGGTGAGGAGACGCCTTGGTGCTGGAGGGCTCTCAGCATCCCTGGGCAGTGAAACTGTTCTGCTGCAAAGGAGAGTAGATAAAATTTTTGAGCATGCTTGAGGAGTCAGACAAGTTAGGCTTTTCTGCAAGAGTGATTCTGGCTATTATGTTTCCTTTCTTGAGATGAAGATAGCTTTCTTAATTTAGGCAATGGTTTTCCAACCTCAGAAACCACAGGGTTCTATGTGAAATTTTGGAGATATCCTGCTCTCTATGTTGGCCAGTCGATTCCCATTTTCCCTTACTACCATTATTGCTTTTGGTTGTAAAAGGAAAAAACCCAACATATTTTTTCCCTCTTTTCTTCACCTTGTCTCTCCTCAGCAGGAGCCCAAACCAGTCTCCTGTGCCTACCTACTACTTGGAGCCAACTGCTCCAAGTGGTAGGAAGTGGTAGGAAGGAGAAGGCAGGCACCAAGCCAGCTACTTGGCCAGGTTGCAATGCCTGTGTCAGCTCTCATCTTCCAGCCACTGCCGTCTGCTCCCTCCATGGCAGCCGTTCAGTTGTGAACACTTAGCAGGCAGGAGGAGATACTTGAGGGAAAGCAGTGGTCTGCCTACTGAACATATTGGTCACTTTTGCAAGAAAACTCAACAAAACAATGCCTAAAATATCCCCAAATTTCCAAAGCTCTCTTCTGTGCTGGTTCTCAAGCACTATTAGTTTGCATCTGGTGACATGGGACTGAAAAGCTGTCTGGAATAAAGACCTCATATCTGGGCACAGTGTGTTACTGTGTGCCTTCACTTTAACAGTGTCCTGAAAGGACCCTTTTTCTTTAGAGGTATAAACTGAGTAGCTAGAAGTACAGGTAATTGGATCCATTTAAATTTTAAAAAGATTTTACCAGTATGGAGGAAATATGTAGGTTGAAAATAAGGAGCAGAGGAGAAATTATTTCAAATTTCACAGTTGACATTGTGGTGGAACAGCTTGCTTTTTCCCAGGTGCTTATCTGCTGTTGATGGCTTTTAGCATAGTGCATATGCAGGAAGGCAGAATATGCAGCTGGACAAGAGGGCGGCATACAGAGAGAACATTTTTGACCTTGCAGCAGCTTCAGATGTTGCAGTTCCTTCTTATTTCTTCCCATGTTCTTTGCTTCTTATATAATTTCCTTGTTTAACATAGTTTAGGGGTTGGGGTCTTGTTTTTTCTTTTTTTTTCTTTTGTTTTTCTTTTTTTAAATTCTTTTTGTTGGTTTACACCACTTCTGATAGATTGTTTATCACCTTCTCCCTTCAAGGCAAACTGCAGGGCTGCTTCTCTTCTGTAGCAGCTGTGCTGGAGGACTGCTGATGAGGAACAAAATGGGAACTACTAAGCAGTCATTTGAAGGCCAGCTATTAAAAAGAAAAAAGCTAGCTAATTAGAGCTTAAAGGAAGAGGCAACACTTTGTGCAAAAACACCAGAAGGTAGGCCCTCCAAATCCCATACACTCCCAGTAAATAGCTATAATTAACCCTACAGGATTCAATTTATTAATTAAAATTTAATTAATATTTTCTGTCCTTGACAATCATTTTAGAGGCAGTCAAGAAAATAAAGTGGCAGCTGGGTTTCCATAGAGCAGCAGTGACATTCAAAAGGGCAGAGCCACAAGAGACTCATCTTGGTCCCCCGGTCATACCTGTGATAAAACAGAGCTGAAAATGGCCACTGGATTTCTGGGAAGGGAGGGGAGGATGGGAGATACTGCAAGCCCTGGTGTTCTCCTGCATACTTCCAGACATCACTCTACAAATGCAGTACTCGTCTTGATTATTTGAAAGTGTGAGAGGGCAGTGGAAAATGTGTGTCATCTTTCCTTACTCACCAATTTACACACCAACTGAGGGGTGCTGTACATCACTATGTTTCCTGTGGGTTTGTTGTTCTGCTCAGTGCTCTGTCTGGGAGAGTGAGAGACCTCTCCTGAACTTCATGGACCCTGTCAAAGTATAACAACTATTGCTTAAAAATGCTGTGGCTGAACTTGGTACACTGCTGTTCTTCTCCAGCAATGGGTTTCCTGGTCATTCATACTACCCGTGGTCAGTATGTCCGACACCCATCAGTGTCAGAGCACTCTTCTGGAAAAAATCCATTGGGATCCCCAGTGGGAAATGTGAGTGTTGTCAGCTGTGTAGAGCACTCCAAGGTTTGCTTCAAACAGATGGGATAGATGTGGAAGACACCAAATGTGTTTCCTTCAGCAAGGACAGTGCTTCATCATTATCCAAGGTTAGGCAATAGCATAATTTGTGCCCTCACCCATCCTTTTTCTAGAGCACACAAGAATTTTTTTCCTGGCAATTTAGTTTTTTGGCACAGCACTGCTCTGATTGCCTGCAGCATACATCTGTTAGTACTCTTCATACTTTGAACTGAAAAAACCCACCAAGCCCATGAACAGAAAATACTGACTGTTAACTACAGGGTCATGAGAAGAGATGTGAGCTGAACACTGTGAAGCATGGCTGCCGCCAGTCCACTCAGTAGGGACCAAACTCTTTACAGTGTAGTCATGAGCCATCCTGCAAAAACTGGCCTCTGAATAAGAGTCTGCAGTACAGACCTGGTGAGAATAGCCATGTGGTAAAGGAGGTCTTTTGTTCCCCATTTGACAGAAGGGTGCATACTGAATGAGCAAGAGAATGTACTCAGAGCGTGTTGAAGGCAGGTCTCCCAGGTCACAGGGGAAAATCTTCTAGTACAGAACTGTTAAGAGCAACTGGGAGAGGAGGTGGACTGCATGTACCATCATCGTGAACACCTCTCTGCTTCTCTGAATGAATCATGAGGGGTTAGGCAGATTTTTGGTATACCTAGTGATTCAGACCCTTGTGGTAGTGAAGTGGCATGACATCTCTCAATCCCAGGGAGGCAGGCACAAGCTGTGCAGTGCAATGAGGCCAGAAGTACTTTTGAGAACACCGAGAAGCAGAACTGGAGTTTTCCAGGGAACATGAGCATTAGAAAAGGTCATTATCACAATCTGTAGTCTCTTTGGCCTCCAGACTTTGGTGCATAAATGCAACTTTAGGACCATCACAGAGCCTGCTTGTATGGTCTGTCCTATGGTCATGCAGGAAACCATGCATGGTTTCCTCAGACCCATCAGGCTGAGTCACATTTCCCATCAGATGTGTTTTCCTAGGTGTGGCAGTGTGGGGCTAGAATGAGCAAGTTCTCTACCTTTGTGTGAAAAGAAGTGCCTCTGTTGGCCTGCAAAGGTGCTCACACAGGGCTGTCCCCATTCTGCCAACAACAAGGCCAGAAGGGTGGAGATGAAGATGCCATTGCTATTGCAGTGGTTCTGTTGGCATCAGGCTGGGACATTGGATGTGGCAATGTTGAGTCACAGCATCATTTAATCTTGTGTTGCCACACATGATGAAGCAGGCCCGATCCATTGTTAGACTGTTGGTGATTCTAGGTAAATTTCAGCAGAACTGAGGGAGATGGAGATAGATGCTGAGAATCACTGCAGCCTTCACCCTGAAATGAAGCTCCAGAAGAGCACAGCAATTGTCCAACGACTGTTGCAACTGTTGCCTGACTTTGCATGCATCATTTAGTCTTTCTTTTCTTCCTTCTTTCCTTTCTTCCTTGCTTTCTTCCTCTCTCTCTCTTGTAAATAATTTTAACTGAATTTTTAGAAAAGTACTTCCTCTACCTCTCAAAAATTTATGTTTCTCTGACTTTTACAAAGAGAGTAGGGGGAAAGAACAAACCCCAGGCAACTCACTGCTAAGTTTTGAATTTGACATGCAGGACAACAAATTCGTCCAAAATGAGCTGTGCTTTACTACCAACCTGCAATTAAAAGGCTCAGCATTTGTTCGCATCACTTTCTGAAATTACATTTTCCACTTCCTAGGCCCTGGCCTCGGGCAGTGGATTTTTGAAGCAATCATGTCTTGGTAATTAATGTTTTAAGATTAATGTTGCAACTTCTAAAACAGTGTTGCTGAGTAAACATACAGCAAAAAGAATACAAAACCAACAAGCCTTTTATGGAAAACTGCAGAGTTTGGAGGTGTTATCCTTAGAGCTCCCAGCTACAGTGCATTTGATTACCCCTTCCTCCATTCTTTCAGGTGGGGGGGGGCACAGCTGTGCTTAAAAAAAAAGCAGAGGAAAATAAATATCCCATCTAGTCTGTCATTTCTTTGTGTTACTGACTCATCACCCCAGAAAGCTTTCCGGGAATGATTAATTCATACAGATAGAGAGAGGAGACAAATCTTTGTCATGGTCTGTAGCTATAACATGACCATTTTGGATTTTTGCAAAAGAGCGGGAGGACATGGAATAAAATATGAAGGGAGAAAGGGGTAAAAATAGAAGGAGAAGTTCCCTTCCTATGTCACATCCCTTGGTTTGTCATGAGTCTGCCTTTACTCTGTAGAAGCCACAGCTTCCAGTCTGTTACTAAGCCAGCTGGATTTAAGTGTGACAGCAGCCCATCCTACACAGGGTTTCTGTATGTGACAGAAGTGCTCCTCAGTACCATTAGCTGAATCTCTCATTGCAGCATTTTTTTATGCTGTAAAAACTAAGTTGCTGTATTACCTCTTTCCAACAGAAATCCTTAGCAACTGGAAAGGCAAGTTGAGAAAATTAGCAACTTCAGCTTTTCAGGAAGGGGAAAGGGTAGTCTGGATTGAGACTGCCTCCCTACTTTAGGCATCTGATTTGGGCATTGCAATCCTGTTCAGACCTTTTGGAAGACATACCTCATGTCTAATGTTTCCCAATAGGTTGGCATGATGCAGCTGTCTCTTCACCTGAGATTCCTAAGACAGGAAAAGTGGGAAAACACTTGTAGACTCATGAGTGATTTTTGTACAAAAGGGGCATGGGCGTCTTGCTGTACGATGGGAGAGGTGCTGTTTTTCGTGCACAGAAGTCTTTCCTGGTCTAGCAAAGGCCAGTGACAAAATCCTAGACAGATAACTGGAACAAGAACAGAATACTGCTTTTGACTAGTTTTCCTTGTTTTGTTTTTTATCCCTCTCTTCTTTTCTTTCTTCCAGAAAAGAGAAGAAAATTCCCATACCAACATACAACTGGGAGGTTGGCTAACGAAGTTTGAAGCAGGTTCTTTGGGCTTTGTTACTCTGATATTCTTTTTGATCAGAACAACCAAAACCCAGAGACCTCTTGGAAGAACTCCATGTATCTGATTCTGCATTTAAGTGGAAAAATGGAACCTCCCAAATAATCTTGCCTTTCTGGAAGTGGAGTTCAGGCTCTAAAAAAGATTAGTAAAAGACTCATTCAGCACTAGTCATACTCATTTGGGTAACAGGCAAGTTTCTGCCTGTACTCACTTCTAGTATTCATAATGAATGTGTATTAGTGACTTCCTAAGCAGTAATTCCAGCAGAACAGTAAATGAAGTATTGTCTTCTGCTTTAATAATTTTCCTGTTCTTTTAGCATTGTTTATATACCATCATCAGTATGCTGATACATTACCTGGATACCAGTGCTTGCCTATATTATTATCCATTGCTTTAGTTATCTGTCCAGACTCCTGATCCTAAAAGGATTAAGCTAAATTTTAGGTGATTTTGCTGTTGAAGCACAATGGTTTTGAATTGTTTTGTTTGTTTTTATGACCTCTTTAAAGGTTTTCCAGTAAGGATGAGGGCTTATTTGTACTAAATTTATGCCTCGTTGTTCAAAATAGCTTGCTTGTGTTTTTTAATGTTGATTTTTCAGAGATCTCTTAAAAAAACACAAGTCCACAAACCACTTCTGCAGGGTGCAGGGTGCTTCAGTTACACTTCATGTTATACATGACACAGATAATACAGATCATTCAGCATTTTGCTAAAATGAAGCAAATTGAATGGAAAATGCTTTGGTATTAAAAGCAGTGTGTATTTCAATAAATGTTTAAACCTAAACAGATCATTCAAATGGAGTGTAATAAAGACTACTGCAGCTGATTAAAAGATTTTGTTTAACTCAGTGGGTTCTCAAACAGGCAGAGATAATATGCTTGCCCTTGCTAACAGTGTTCACTTAGCTGTGTTTCCTTTCCTAGACTGGAAATTAGATTTCCTTCTCCATTGTTTGTAGAAAAACCTCAAACTATTCAAGAAGATCATATGGGATCCACTGCTTTTAGAAGAAAGACCTGCATTTAAATAAAAGATACCTCCCAACTCCATGTTCGGCCATTTAGCAGTAGCCAAAATAAGCATCCTTACCATGTTTTTGAGCTGAAGCTCTACAACAGGCTGTATGTGTCCCCTGCACATACCCCATGCTGCAAGGAGGGACTGTGCAAGAGCCTGCATCAATAAACAGCAAGCAGCCAGCTCCTGTGCCAGCTCACGTGTGTGTGCATGTATTCCCACTAGTGAGCATGTGCATTAAGCCACCCAAATTTATACTCCTAAGGTTAGAAATGTCTATATTTTCTTTTTTTCTATGCTTCATTCCCAGCTTATTCCAAATTCTGTCCCCAGACTTAACACACTTCTTTCTTACCTTGCCTACTTTGAAGGCTTTGGATGTGAATTGACCAGCTCCCAACACCTTCAGCTGTCTCCAGACCAAACTTCATTTGGTCTGCAGACAGACCTCTACAATCTTGATGTAGAGGGCATTTTGAAAGATGTATGACTGTTGATTTCCAAGGCTGTTTCGTAAGGAGTAAGACTCAACAAGAAGTAAGGAGAGGCACAAGAACAAATTGATCAGAGGCACAGTCACCCAAGTATCAGGGATGAGGATGAAATTTAGGGATCTGGCTTTTTACTTGCATGACAGCATAATTTGGTCCTTGTTTGGTTTTGTCTCTTGCTCTTTATTCTCCTTATTTCTTCACCTTTAGAATTAAAATGCCCAAGGTAATTTATGCTCCAAATTTATTTTCTTGTTCTGAAACTGGCAGTGAATGCTGTAGGTTTTTCTTGAGGAAAACTTTCTCTAAACCTTTCTCTGAAGGTGCCACACACAGAGAGCTTCTCTCCAAGAGTATGGGGCAGGAAGAAAAAAACTCTATTAGTGACCCTTTTGCTATGTAACCTTTCCTTAAAATGCCAGCAACTGAGCTTCCACAGAGAGAACAACCAATATTGGAAGAGAAATGTGAAGGACATTATGAAACAAGAAAGTAGGAAAAGGGAAACAAGGAAGTAAGAAAAGGGATCTGCTCAAACAAGTTTCTCAGGAAAGGTGATGTAATATGTACTGTAGAAAATCCTAGCAGTTGACATAACAAAGTTTCTTTCTAAATAGCTGTGGATGCTGGCAAGCTGGGAGAAACAGAGTGTACAGCTGGAAATACAGCTGAGCAGACTGTTTTGCCCAAAAGAAATACAGTAGGTGTAAAACTTCTTTTCAGAAGTTGTCATTGAAGTTTAATTGAAAAGTGTCCTTTTAATTAAGGCTGAGTGACCACTGAATGAAAGTGTCATTTCTGTTCAGGCTGTTCTTGGTGATACTCTTAAGATTAACCCATGCAGGTGGCAGTACTCAAGAGGCTGTTGCTGGGATGCCACAGTACATAGTTCTGTAGCAAGTGGTCAGTCCCATTCATAGACTTTTGCCTATGTTTATCAATCTTTTTAACAGATGTCTTGAGAATTGCCCGACTTTTTATTGTCTGACTTGCTCATATTTCAGCCTGGTTTCCTGCATAAATGACTGTTCTCAACACACGTGTTCTGCCCGTATCCACATCTGTATACATAAAATTTGGGAACTTCTCTCTCTGTTGTAACAGACAGAGACACACAGGGTCTTTGAGACAATGAAAATATTAGAATTTTGTGGCAGCATGTGGCTGGATATTGGAGAACATCTAGATCTTCTCTGCAAGGGAAAGGCTGCAGGGAGCTATGCTCTGTGTCAGCCTTGGAGACTCCAAAAGGCCCAGATCTGGAGTATATCAGGTTATTCCACTTCTCACAGAGCTTACAAATTTTAAGGTCTTGGTTGCAGACTGAAACCTTAAAAATCAGTAGTTCCTCTATTTTGTTCCTCCTGGTAATTATAGAGCAAAATACTGTATGTGCAGAGACTGATACACACAAAGTGTCATTAGAAGTGACATTTTCAGATAGGTTAGTTCATAAAAGTTGGATAAACTGCCAAACAAGAAATCCCAGCTCATGGACTGTTGTGAATTTATTCATCATTACAAACAGAGGAAGAACTGTATAAGAAGAATGTCTGTTATGAAAATCATATTTAGTTATAGGGCTGACATACACAGTCTGTTACCTGCTTTTTACAAATACTGTTAGCACCATTCAGGCAGCCAGCAGGCATGGTTTCATGCAAAAGAGTGTGTGGTTATTTTCGTAAGGGTTTTATTAATAGGGCTTGAGAAGGCTGCAGGAGATACTCTTTAATGTTTTTGATGGCACTGCTGTCATGTCAAAATATCATGTACCTACTTCTCTCTTTACTATAAATTGGTTAAAAGGAAAACTAAGGCAGTGGGACTGACAGTGCTACGTGTCTTGGAATGGGAGATTGAGTGATCATGTTGAATACTTAGGAATGTTTGAATATTCTTCCCCTGTCTCTGATACATACCCACTCCTGCATTTTCTCATTTTTCTTAGGTGGAGTCTGGATAAGAGCTGTCAGGAGGGCTTTCTAGCCAATTTGAGGCTGAGTGATAGCAATCTTGAACCACAGTTTTAGAGGAGTGACACCAAAAGGCCTGTTGTTATCACTGGGTGCCTTACAGGACAAGTAGCACTTCCTACTTCCTCAGCTGCCTGAAAATCAAGCCATAGATACTGACCTTCAGTCCATATAAGGTATACCAAATAAGGTAAGTCAAGCCTGCATCAAGCATGACTGAATTTAAAATATGGTTATCGGCTTATCATACTATTGTTCAAAATGAAGCCAGGGGAAAAATCACTAGAGCACAATGATATGCAGAGATCACTAATATTACCAGATCTCTTCCTATTGTGCTAAAACTACAGTAAGTGATGTCTTGTTAGTACACCCTAGTGCTGTGCTGAAGTTGGGCTGCATTTCAAGAACTTCCTGAGCTATAGCAGTGCTGAGGCTGGAAAACTGTGGTAGATCCACTGGAAAAGTCCTGCCCGCTGCAAAAAACCAGACATGCTTCATGTCCATGGCAAAAGTTCTAGATTTCTTCGTGCAGCTTCAATTTATTTCCTGGAGTGCAAAATGCAGCAGATGTCTCAACTGATTGGTTACTTAAGAGAACAAGTGATCTTACTGAGTCTGCCTTTTTTTTAAACTGAGGTAAAAAATCCAAGGATCAAACTTGTTACTGATCAAAGTAACAACTCGCTATTCCTAAAGACACAGTCTTCAGAAATGTTACTATATAACTAAAGAGATCTTTCAAAAGTAACCTTAAAAAAAACCCCAACAAACCCACCCCTTCATCTGGGATATAGTATCCCTAAAGTATCTCTTAAGGTTACTATATCTCTAAAGATAAACCATTCAAAAGCCTCAATTTGGGTTTTCCTTTTAATTTGCTGGGCTCAATTTAACGGAAAGTTTCCCCCAGCTAAGACTTCATGGCAGCAATGATGGGGTAGGAGAAGCAGAGCAGCTGGCTGCTCTCATTTGGCACAGAGACGAAATCCAGGTTCCAGTTGGCCTTTAGGCCAACATTTGATAAAACTCTCATGCCACACTCACATATGAAGCCCTTTCCTATTCCCACATAACCCACATACATACTTTTGTTTCCCTATAAAAGTCCATTTGTGGCTTTAAAAGCTCATGTCAGATATGAAGCTATTAAAATCTTTAATGATTTCTTATGTTTATTCTTTTGATATTTGAGCCCAGTTGCTAAAAGCCTGAGAAGAGTTGCTGCTCCTGTTTGAATTTCTTCACCTCTCCACTCCTCAACCAGATGACATTTTAAGCTTTAGATTGTATGGCAGGGAGCACATTAAACATCATGCCTGAGAGAAATGGGAAACAACATGATGGGACTGCAGCTTTGGGTGCTGCAAACAGCCCAAATCTCCATATTAAAAATGGAACGCTCTTTCGGTTTAAAGTGTGAACAGTCCCTCAAAAAGCTACATGAGGTCCATTTTCTGGGTCATTAAATGTATGCCTGCCTAGTTTGCTTCCTATGAGGTTATTAACACTTGCTGCATTTGTAACTGCTAGTTATTGAAGGAAAGACTTAACTCCCTCCCAGAACCCTGTGACTAATCAAAACATTGCCATTAACATTCAATGAGAAAGTTGTTACTTTCACCGATAAACTGGCTTAGACTCTTAGTCTCTCAAAGCACAAATGGCACATACTACATCATAGTTAACAAGCAGATTTTGGGAAAAAAACCACAGTCAGAGGAGTGCAGCTTGTTGCATAAGCTCAAAATGACTGGCTGATTTCTTCTTACTTTCCCCACCAGTACTGGAAATTATGTATGCTAACCAGTATTAATCTCTCAACAAAGTATCCAGACCTTGTAGGGCCAGTTCTTTCTTGCAGTAAGACCTCTGCATTATAAAGCAACCCAGACAAAACATGCCCAGGGGAAAATCCTATGCTTATAGGAGTTTCCAAGTCTTTTCAACCATTTGCTCCCCTAGCTGCTTGTCTTGGGTGGAGGAGAATGCCTTGTTAGAAAGGAACGGCCAACATAAATGGAAAAGAACAAATAAGACACTTGAGGGTGTGTCTAATGGATCCAGATACCCAGGACAACAAAGGAAGTATTGCCCCTCATCTGTGCCAGACTGAGGTAGAGAAGCCAAACTGGTAAAGTTCAGCTCTGTCAGCCAATTTTGCCATTTTGGAGATGGGACTGGGTTGACACTGAAGATGCATCGCATGAGGAGAGTAACATTTTGGATACTGTGGGCCCTCGTTACTAAATTTAAAAAGATTAAAGAAAACTACCACAAACAGTTTCGCAGTGCATTTACTGGGAGAACAGTAAGAGCAGTGAATTGTGCATTTTATTGCAAATGCTTCATTTAACAAAGATTAAATATGCATCTGAACGCTGTCACTTTGAGATACATTCTTAATCTGACTTTGCCCCTGCTTATAGTGTTATAAATCAGGAGTTACTCTGCTGAAGTCAGCAAAGTCATTACCTGGTTTTAAGCTCAAAAGAGAGAAAAATCTTGCTTTTTACTTCTACAGCAAATCACATTCGATTCAGTATGAATACAAGAGTATATTTAAGAACAGAGACAACTGAAAAATCCATGTCCTAAACTCAGTAAGGGGTTATGGAGCTGAATTTCCATCTGAGCGCTCTTGAACATTGAAACATCAAACCTCTTTTTCCTACAGTGTAATTGGTTTATTTTCCCCAGAAAATACGTTTTCTTTTTCATAAACAGAAGCCACATGAAATGTGGTTATCTTCTGAGCAAAAATCTCAAAGACCATAGTTTACACACATTAAAAAACCAATAACCCACAAACTTCTGTTTTAAAGCTAAATGCAGGTTTTTAGTCTATCAGCATTTTTATTCCATGCCAGTTTTTTGCGTAGTGGAAAATATGCACCTTTAGGAGAATAACAACTATGATAAGTTGTTAAAAACCAAATTATCTAGGAAGGTAATTTCTCCCATTATGAAAGTGGCTTGTCAGCTATTAGTGAAATGAATTAGTCGCTTAGCATACCTTTCACAACCTCTAAAAATTAGATTATGGCCTATATGTTCCCATGAGTAACAGGGGCAGTTCTCCTCTTTGTATATATACAGTAGTATCACTCCACAGTTTCTGATTATGTTTTATTCACATGGAAGCATAAATCAGTCATAAATCAGTCCAAAGCCTAAAGCTAACCAAACCAGTTCATATTTCTCGCATGAACTATTCTATTTGCGTGCCTTTCCAGATTAAATATTTCTTGTTGTGATATAAAAGGATATAAAAGGTACATGGTATTCAATGGAAAAAGGTGACAACATGACATTTAGAAGATGTATGCATGAGGGGAAAAAAGGAAAATGGGAAAACAACAGGAAAATAAAGGAACATTTGCTTATGCCATTCTCAATAGAGGAAAGTAAATTGAGCAATACTTACCCAATTTATCCTGTGATTTATCCCTCTGCTTTCTGGAACTATTCAGAGTAGAGGAGGTGCAAGCGTGATCTCATCAGTGTATGTCAATACGTGAAGAAGATGGAGCCAAGTTCTGTCCAGCAATGCCCAGGAATGGGACCAGAGGTGATGGGCACAAGCTGAAACACAGGAGATGCAATCTGAACATCAGGAAACAGTTTTTCACTGGGAGGTTGACAAGGAGCTGGCACAGGTTGCCCAAAGAGTTTGTGAAGTCTCCATCCTTGAAAATACTCAAAAGCTGTCTAGATATCATCCTAGACAACCATCTGTAGGTAACCACGTTTGAGCAGGGATACTGGACAAAGTGACCTCCAGAGATCCCTTCTGACCTCAGCCCTGTGGTGATACTGTGATGCTGCTTTGGTCTCTTGTCAGTGAGAAAGGGGGGCAGCTCATTTTCTTGGTTGGCTCCTTTCAGTCAGGACCAGCAAATTTCAGAAATGCAAAGGGCACTCTAGCAGCCAGATTTGGAAGAGACCCCAATAAGCATGTAGAGTTTGCAGTAGGAAGGAGTGGAATGTTTGTAGGGTCAGGATAGGCAACTTTACATCTGGCAAATAAATAGAAACAAAGCAGGAGAGCAAGAATTACATATTATTTCCACTTCAGTCACTCTGAGAAACATTCCCATCCTTTTTGTTTCAGAGAGGGAACTGTGATGGAACTAATAAATATACATCAAGTGTCACCTGATGACTACAGCTATGTGCCACGGGCTTTGGGAGCACAGGAGTGCTGAGAACTACTGTGAAAGGACTTGTCATGTACAAAAGAAAAGCAACCTGGATGCCTGAATTTTAGCACATTTAATTTCAGTGCAGACAACTGAGACCTTTGTAGTTTCTGGGACTATAATCATGTTCTCCAGACTGATTTACCATATCATTCTCCTGCACAGAATGAAGGTAAGCACATCAAGGGATGCTTAGGTCCAGGAGATTTATAGTGCCAGTTGCTGGTGCTGCAGCACTTAGCTCTGGCCCTAGGCAAGGATCCCAGACTTTGGGGCTACACTGTGTTCACACTGTTCACACAGTAAAAAGGGTCACACACATCCTCCATCTCCTGTGACTAGCTTGTCTTCATGAATGCCAGCTCTCTTACATGTTAAAAAAAATCTGAACTGGACTTAATGCAGTGTAGGGCAGCTGAAAAAGTTAAAAGGCAAGTTTAGTGACAAGTTAAACATTGGATCCTTTTCTTAGATCATCACCTTTCTGGTACAGCTTCCCATGAGCATGGCAAGACAAGGTAACTGTTTCTTTTTCTTCCTTAAGTGAACGTTACAAAAGGATAGCCCTGAGGAGGCTGAAACTTTCAAAACCATGAACTTTGTAATGCTGAATTCAAGCGAAAACGCAGCACTTTCAAATCACACCTGGCACATTAAGGTAACCCTGACAAGCAAGATACAGGGATGCAAATGGAGCTTTAATGTAGAAGTAGCAAGTTTCTGTCTGAAAATACAACATCTTGCAAGTTACAAAGAAGACGTTTTTTCATACTCTGCAGTAGACCACACTGTTATCAAATAGGGTTGTGCTGTTGGAAGTAGAGGAGGAGCTCTTTTCACATTTTTCTCTATTTCTGCTTCTAATAAATACAAGTGCCTGCTGAAAAGCTCTGTGCTAAAGTGCCTGGATTTCTTTAACAGGGAGCTAAAAGGAGCACTGCTGGGGTTAACATACTGTTTTTCCCAGGCGTATACAAGTGTATTGCAGAAGGCACTATGCAAATATTGTTCACAGAATTTATAATTTCCTGTTGGAACAGCAAAGAAAAGAAGGTCATTGATTTAAACCAGAGAATACAAATAATTTCCTGCCCACAAAGCTGCCAAATGCTTGGAGTTACTGATTTTGTTTTCCTCCCTGCTGCTAACCAAACACTTCTGGTCCTGTCATGGGCATCATCAGCTAAGTAAACATAACCCATTAAGCTGAACATTTTAAAAATAATAGAAAATGATAGTGGCTTTAGTTAAAAAAAAAAAAATAGAAAGTAGAGGAGAGGAGAAACAGTTCCTGAAGTTAATTAACTTTTATGTAGATTCAAGGTTCTGCAATATAGGTTTGCATCCAAATGAGAGAGCAAGGAATAAATTAAAAGAAGACTCAGGGAAAAAACCCCACAAGTCTTTTCCTAAAGAAGCCAAGAAGAGGAGGGTGCAGGGAAGCAAGTACTTCATATTTTAAGACTCCAAGTAAAAGAAAAAGTTACTGCAAAATTGAGATTGAAAGAATAAAACCATGTGGCAGCAGCATGGTGAACACATGTTTTTATTTATTTATTTACTTACTAGCAGCAGGAGGTCTGTGCTATTGTCTGAATTTTTTTTTTCTTTAAGTCAGAGCTGAGCACAGCTGATGCCTGACCTTGGAACCAGTCAGTTTGGAGATAACATGTACAGTATTAATAAACGTAGAACAATACTTGCTGTCAAGTTGATTACAAGGCAGTAGTTCACTGAAGGGGGCCTGACAATGTCAAAAAGCATTAGACCAGAGCCAGGAAATGTTCTATACTCTACAGCTGAACCCAAAAGATTAATTGATGCCCTGAATCTGACTTTAGGGCATCTGTCTGCTCTGGAGAGTGAGTATTTGTGTGAAGAAGCAGGGAACAAGTTGCTTTTCCCTCCTCCTCCAGCCATCTGCCTACATGAGGGAGGCGAGGACCAAGACACAAGAGAACAAATCCTAGTGTGCTGTAGATGGACAGAGATACCTTACATACAAAATAGTCTTTAAAAGTAGGAGAACACACTCAGGAGAGGTGTTTACAGGCAGCTCTGAACAGCAGGGAGACAGCTACCAGACTGAGACACTGCAGAGGGGGCTGGCTTTCCCCTGGGACTGTCTGTTGCCAGTGGCTCCCCTGGCCAAGAGCCTTGCAGTCCTTTGGTGTGAAAGTCAGCAGTGAGAGAAGAGCCAGTGGGAAGAGACACCAGGAGGGAAGTAAACAAGCAGATTACAAAGTGATGATAAATGAGGGTATTGGTCTTTTACAGTGGCTTAGAGGAAGGTGTGACTGTTTCCTCCACCCCCTCACCTTCATGCCTGTTGACTGAATACCATTAAGGCAGGTAGTCACAGATTATTAATGACCTGTTACCAGCTTCTTTAATTTTCTAATAAGTGCCAGCTGCAGCTGCTATAATTTTTCTGCTGGTCCTACAACATGCCCTGTGCCAGACTGCAAAATATTTTACTTTTTTGTCTGGAATGCATTGTCATGCTCTTAATGTGTGTACTGCACGTGGGCAATTGCATTCCTAAGTAAAATTACATCTTAGGCTGTCAGAGCACTTTGCAGCCATTAAATATATCTTCCAGCAAAGTAGGAACCAGGAAGTGTTTAGTCACTTATTTTTCCATGTGTGAATTGAGACACCCAAATTTTATAGTTTTAGCCACAGTGATACAGTGAGTCAGTCCCTGAGCTGCTTGTGAAACCTGAGAGCTCTGTCTTCTGCTTTATGCTGGTATCATACTAACTGCCAAAGTCACCTATAGGTTGGAGGTAACACTAAGCAAGAGCTTTTTCCATGTAAACTGAGGTCCCTAGGAGTAACATTGTACAAAAGTGGTATCCATCATTCTTCCTAATTCCCACCACCACAGAGCTGAGTAGCATGTGATGGGAAAACAAAACATAAACAAACAGAAATGGATCACAGCCCACCTGTGTGTCTCACTTATGTCACATTTGTCAAATTTCATGGTATTGAGCCCTTGGTAATCTAGTGTTTAATCAATAAACCCCACAAACAAGTATTTGAAGATTACCATTTTCTGAGGAAATAGTGTATGTTTTTAGCAGCCCTGTTTGAAAGCTACTAGTGAGGATGTGTCTTGAAAATGCTATAAAGCAGATGCTGAATTTTCAAAGATCTTTTTGAAGACGATGATCCTGTAAAGGTATCACCTTTGAGCACGCATAAAGCACACAACACTTTGAAGAATCTCACCCGTCAACAGTAAATGAAGATGTGGTCTGTGCTTTTGTCCAGCTCTTGGACTATCACACCTCCTTGCTGGACAAAGCCCTGTGCTGTAGCTCCACAAAGGAAAGCTTGTCCCCATATCTCTAAAGGTAGGTTTGCTGTAGGAAACAGCCCTGGAGTTGTGCCAAATCTGTCTAGTCTGGCATGTTTTAGCCTAAGAGAGGGAATGTGCAGGGAACAGCCCAGGTTTCTGGGAATAAAGTGCCTGACCTGGTACTGGCTTCCTGTGAAGTTGTTCTGTGTTTTTCTGCCACAGCTCTGCAAAATGAAAAAAAAAATTCTCCGCCTTCCCTAACAGGAGCTATTGAAGGACTAAAGATTCAGTGAATCACATTCAAAGTATTAAACAGAGAAACATTTATTCCTTAAAATCTTTCCCACACATATTCTGAGGAGGAAAATATGTATTGCAGTCAGCTGTTCTCTGAAATTCCTCTTGTCCTGACTCATATTTGGAAGGGAATCTGATTCATGTCCAACTGTCTTGTGAGCATCCAGTATAACTTTTCCTTTTTCCAAGGGTAGATGAAGAAATCAGTAGCTACTCCCCAGATGAAGTTAAAGGTCTGACGCAAGATGCTGCATGTGCAGTGTGGCAGGTTGCATCACTTCCTTTGCCGTTTTGCATTCTCCATCTTGCACAGCTCTGTGCACAAATTAAAAAGCTGGATCTGTCTGAACAGAAACCCTCAAGTAGTATGAGAACTTATTTTCTTTCTGTTATTTTTAATGGTTCCCATCATAATTATTTTTTCCCTTTTTTGTCTTTCTGATAATAGAATGTTTCTAGGTCAGAATCCCAGTTGGTCTTGTGCTGGTTTTGGTCCCCAATGCTTGTTAAAAAGTCACGAGTCTTTGAGGTTAGCTTTTCCCCAGATCCTAATTTGTGTTAACAGATTTAGCTCATACTGAACCAGTTCTGCTCATATGGGCATGGACCAACTTCTGGAACTGATCCAGGTGTCCAAGATGTTAGAAAGTAATTAGTTTTCTTTAAAGCCTTGGGCTGTAAGTGTTGATCTGATACATTTAAAAGGAACTTGACTTTCCGAATGGTAGAGTCCTTCTTTTCTGAAGGAGGGGCCCTTCTGTGAGGGTATAAAAAAAGGCATTTGAAATAAACTTACCCCATCTGAGAGGAATTAGGGTAGCATTTTTTTAGTTTTGGTTTTCAGTAGGAAGTGAGAATAGGAGCAGGGTGTTTGTTAAGTGCTAAATGTATGTACTGCTGTCATACTATATAATAAAAAGCATTAGATCAGCAAGGTGTTTGGGCAGAGGACGCAGACCTTCCCAGCTCCACTGATATTTTTAAAAGCTTTGTAAATCAGGCTCTGTGCTGACCACAGCAGAGCAGACCACACCACATCTTTTACCCCCT
Organism: Leptocoma aspasia; assembly: GCA_013399835.1. Lineage (NCBI taxonomy): Eukaryota > Metazoa > Chordata > Aves > Passeriformes > Nectariniidae > Leptocoma > Leptocoma aspasia. The sequence continues at coordinate 81,352 of VXAX01002627.1, forward strand.
CATTTCCCAAGGCAGACAAGGGAGCAAGCATCATATGATTTACACTATGTTCCTGCTTTAAACATTTTTTCCCTGTGACTGCCTTCCCTGGCATTCAGTACTTTTAGGTCGCTGTCCACTGCATGCCTGTTTAATGCGTGCATGTGGATGATATTATTGAAGTCAGAAAGACTACAGACAAGCATAAATCTTATCACTATTGGAGCTTAAAGCTAGATTGGATATTGGTTTTTGTGGAGACAAACAAGCAAGACAAACCTCTCCCTTGGAGAGATGTCCCTTGAATGGGCTCTGATAAGATCATCTCAACCCTCCTGGATTGAGAAATCCTCCTTGGTCATGGTGAGAGCCCAGCATGCTTTGGGGTCCCACGTAGATTCTTTGTAACCCATTGGTTTTTCCCACTGTGTACCACCCTCACTTTTCCCCATAAAAACCCCACTTTCTGCCCTGTTCAGGAGGGAGCTGTCATCCCTGGCCTCCTTCACAGGGTTGCTGGAATAAAGGCCTTCCTGTGGAACTGCTACATGACACTCCTGTCTCTTTGTCCCTGTGCTGGCCTGGGGACACCTCGCAAGGCAGAGCTGGAATCACTAAGAGCTGAAATCACTGCTAAGAGCTGATTGCTTGCAGCCACGGGCTGCCTGATCCTTGCTGAGGTTTCCTGGTGGCTGAAGGACAGCCTGAGACCCCTAGAAAGCTGTCTCCTGTGAGACCTCTCTCTGGGAAGGTTGTGGCATCTGGGTCGAGCCATCAGGCCCCCGACTGGCCGCCACAACAGGTTTTGGCTTTGAGATTTTGTCAGTGTCTTCAGCGAAATGAATGTATTGGACGTAGATGAATGCCCACAAACTGCTAAGAAAGATAAGTAGTTTGCATAGAAAGAATTGCAAACTCTTTTCATGAGAAATGGTTTTGTACTCTTCTCTGCTCCCTTACCTTGCAGGTTCAGTGAACCTATTCTAGGTAATTATATATGGGAAACACACAACACACTGAAAACCTCACTGGCGTGACAGTCCCTTTCTGCTAAGCACAGAGTGCTATTCCCTCTCATCATGACAGCATGAGACAGTCAAAGGACTCTATTTGCTATTTCTTTATACTATTCTTTTGTTTTAACGTGCCCATTTGGAAGCTGGCCTGTGTTGCAGGCTGTGCGGAGGCACAGAGACAGCATAAAGCAATTCTTTTGAACCTTGGATTGAAGCACTCATGACCTCACTCCCAGCAGCGTGGAAGCCAAGAAGCTGTCCCACAGCTTTCTCAGGTAAACCACTCACTGTTAAACCCATAAACACTACCGATCTTTTCTTCTTGCACCTTGGATGCAACTTTTTCATTTACCCTACTTATGAATTCTTACTCTTAAGTCCTTTGCAATTCACCTCTAAAATGCAAAAGATGAACACTCACACCTTCTTCCCCCCTCTATGGTGTCCAATTACAGAAACATACAATTAGAGATGTTAATGACAGATTATTAGGCATTAACCTATAATGCCATCCTCCAATAGCAGTAAAAATGGGTCACACTGTAGGTGTAATTATCCTGGTTCTATAATAATATGCCCTGGTCATGCCTTGTTTCTGCAATACATCCCTTGTATTTCAGTACAAATTACGGGCAGCTCTAGTTGTGTTGGAGAGTGATCTGGAGCAAGCTGTTGAAGTGCTGGCACATGGGCCTGGCCTTCAAAGAGACTGAACAAACTAGGCTGTAGCATCTTTCCAACTTAGAGAAAACCAATAAAGGATTTTGGCACCTGCCTTTGTTACCCATGAAAAGGAAGACAGGCTCCATTCACAGAGGGATAAACCGAGGGAGAGCAGGAGACAGTAGGACTCCTTGGACAATAGAAATGGTGGCCCCACTGCTTCTGTCTGCTCAGCACCATGGTGGTGGTGCAGTATTCTTCAGGGAAGAGGGCACATAGAGGGGTGAAGGTGGGCAGGCAGGAGGAAGAGAAATGCAGTGGAGGTGAACCCACTGGATGAGATGGTGCAGCTTAAGAGCACCAAGGGAAGTTGTCTGTGACAGCAGAACAGAAATTCTATTCTGTAAATAGAATAGAAAAGAAGCATAAAAATAAGAGCGCCCAAGAGAGGAGAAAAATGAAATGAAACTAAGATATCTGAAGGCACCATGCAAGTTTTGTGCTAACAGATAAGGCCAACTGCTTTGTAGCATGTGCTGCAGCAGAAGTGATACAAGAGTGAGGTGGCTGTTTAGAGTCCTTAATCAGTTTATTGACTACTTTCTCTTCCCTTGTTAATTAGCTAGTAGCAAAGGCAGAAAATAAACTTAACACTGTGTCTTGGCTTTCTTGCCAGTAGTCTTTCATATATAGAGTGGACCCCTTAAAGCATTCTCACCAGGGCCAGCTACACAAATCTAGGAACTGATGCACAAGGAGATCCTGGAAGGGACTGTTTCAAAGCTGTCTAAAAAGATGTTTCACCTGTCTAAATGCCAGAATATGTGTTTTCAGTGCATCTGAAGAACAACCGAGGGGGAAAAAAGAAGAAAAAAAGTATTAATCCTACTTTTGGTTTGACTGTGAATTAAGCAAACTTTTCTACAAGTTTCTGAGGTCTTGTTGAAGGCACTCTATACATGCAAAGTATTTGATGCTTCTGAACATGCTGGCAGGGTCAAAAATATGTGCTGTTACCACTCATAAATGAGGTAAATAATACGTTGAGGCTATTTCCATTAAAAAGGGGGAAAATAATAATGCTGAGATCCTGTCAGAACACTTCTGCTGTACTGTCCTGTTTTTGGTGAGAGTACTGATGATGAAGGGATGTTGTAGACAGTGAGTGTCAAAAAGATGTGTCTAAAATGTTGTCCTACCTAGCACGTTATTATTACAGAAATTGGCTTACACCCAGATGCCTGCCTTATGGGTGTTAGAAGATCAATGGATGGGCAAGAAAGCAGGAATGTGAAATACAAGTGTGTGCTTGTGTGTGGTTTGCCTGACATTCCCCTCATCTCCTGTGACTTCCTGGGTGGTTTGCTGAAAAGGTGTGCCCAAGGCCAATTAAAAACCCACCAGCCTAAGGGAGAGTTCCATTGCAGAAGGGTCAGCAGCAATTCCAGCCTTGAAGTTAGATGCTCAGGTCTCTCTTCAGGTCTATTGATAAATTTTAATTTAATTTAGAAGTAGTCTTCTGCTGCACCTGTTTAGTGTGTCATTCCAACATCTCAGTACTGCAGTGGTTCAAGGTGGTTTAAAGGCTCCCAGTTGCTTGTATTGGTGATCTGGCACTGTACTGTCCTGGCCAGGTGGGTAGGCAGTGGCCCAGCTTGAGATAGGCAGCAGTGATCACATTGAGTTTGCATTGATCTAGTTGCTTCTCTCTTGTTTCAGAGCAGTATTGTTTTTTGCTGTTTGGTCTGTAGTAGCACCCAGAGGCTGGAGATGCTGGTGGAGTTTGGTAGCACTAGAAGGAGGAGAAGGACAAGGAGAAGGAGGAGGAAATGCTTTCACCTTAGAACTTACAGCCCCAGCTCCCTTGCTCAATTCCAGGGAAAATAAAATTAATGTTTATGCTTGGTGAAAATGCCCTTTTTCTCCAATGCCTGCCTTCGGTGGAGGTGTCCAACACCAACCTCTGCCACACAAATTTCAGAGACCAAACAGAAAACCCAAATTTTCCAAAATAAGGGAGACTCTCTTAAGCTAGCCTATTTTTAGAAGATTCTCTGTGGAGAAAACAAAAGTCTAATTAAAAGCAGTCTTTGCTGTTGCAGTAACCCACCATTTCACATGTGACCCTGGGAGTTTGTTAAATCTTGTTAACAGCCTGAGTACCACTTAGCTTCAAAGTCAAGCCTTCTCCTCCATATCCTGCTATTTTCAAGGCACAGAGTGAACATCACTATTATTAGGGTGTTCTGCTCTTTCACAGTTACCTTTTGAGAACACTACTTATAACGATTTAAGGTCTCCTCTTGGTAACAGTGCGTTCAGTTGTTTTTGTGCATGCTAATCTACACTTAATCTTTCTTACCACTGCTAATAACATGGAGGAAAAGATGCCTTTGCAGAGCAGCATAGCTTGGAAATTGTGCTTCTTTCATTACTGGCTGTGGAAAAGTCTGTTTTTCCACCAATTTGCTTGCATACTCTTTTAGTGATATAACAGGTTTTCAGGGGAGATCACCACAGATAGCAGCATGAACTTCCTCCTTAGGAGGCAATTGCCTGTTGTATCTATAAAATTCTCTCAAATACTTACAGTTGATCCCTTTGTGGCAAGTGAAGTGAAGGGGGTTTTGTCCTTCCCTGTGAGAGCCTCTACAGTTTGCAAGCTGTGTGTCATGTTCACAAAGGCTCAGGACAGGAGGCACACCTCTGGGCATGACTCTGCTTCCCTTCCTTAGTGAGCCACTCCCAAGGCACTTCAGCAGAGCAGCCAATGGACCTGCGAACACAGTGGGCCATAGGACAGAAATCCGACTGACAAGTCGTTGCAGACAACAGATCCTTAGTACATTTTGGTCTTCTGCAAGCTGTCACCATTCAGAAGTCATCAGCAGCTGTGTGCCAAAGCATGCTCAAGGCTGCAATATTCAAGCATCCATTCCACAAGGGACCAGGATGTCAGGGAAAGGAACCAGCAGCCCCTCTGTGAGGAATGCTCTGGGCTCCAAAGACAGTTCTGTCCTTGGTTTTGGAGGCTGGCAAGGAATTGTGGGATCAGTGAGAGGGTTTGCAGTCTTGAGGAGAGGGTTTTCAGTCTTGAGAGGCTTGTTAAAATGCATAGCTCGGAACTTTTTCCCACTGTGTGCTATCATAGGACTGGCTTGGGAAAACAGCTGAGAAACAAGTGGGACCAGAGCATTAAGGGCTAGACAGGTGTGGGGTGGTCCAGCCCATGGGCTTCCAACTGTGACTGAAAATGAGCAATGGAGACGTTCTACATGTTACCATGATGAGGACCTTGGTGCACAACTTGGGTGCACCTCAGCTCTCCACATCTTTGCCTCAACAGAAGACAGCTGTGGGCAGGGGCAGCACCTTAGGAGCAGCCAGGCATGCTGCATGGGGTAGCAGTGCTTAATGGGATCACCATTGCTCACTGTCAAGCTCCCTTACCAGATGGCACCATCTCTGCACTGCAACACTGGAGCAGAGGTGGTGATGAGAGTGTGTGTGAGCATGTGACTGATCAGCAATAAGCTTTTCTTACTTTCCATCCATCTCCTTTGTCTGGGTGTAAGAAGACCGTGAGACCTAACAAACCTCAAACCCACTGACAGCGAGTTGCAGAGCCTCTAATTTCCGCTGTTTACTAGGCAGGTACCCCGAGCCTCATTCAAAACCTCACTGGTGCAAGAGCTCCCTGTCTTCCCACCCTTACTCAGCAGACTGCCAGCAGCACCCCCCACCCCCAGACATTTGCATTCAATTACCATGAATTTAATCACAGAAAGCAAATTTTGCCTGGCCACAACTTTGAAAGGGGCAAAAACAAATGCCGCAGGTCACAAACTGTTATATCTGACCCTCTGTCCAGATTTACCATGGAGTTTTTTCTCCTTCCCTGTTATGTGGTGTTGGTGTCAGAGCCTTCTCCTGGTCAGATGAATCATATAAGAAACTTGGTTATTAATCAGATATTGCAGGGATTTAAGGAGAGTTGTAAACACAAGCAGGCCAGCAGTAAGTTCTCACTGTCCTTGTGAAATGACTACCACTGTTTCTCTGTAAAATCAGACTTCCACATTTCCTGCTGTAACTTCTCATGCCATTCAAGTTCCCCAGAGGAAGTGAGAAGTAAAAACTCATCAGAGAAACAGATCAGGAGTGAGAGAGATGATAGCTGACAATAATAATGGCACAGTTTAGGCATTTTGGTGCATAAAATAGGCATAACATCCACATGCCTCTCTGGGTTGCTATCACTACTAGCCATCCACAAATCTGAAATTATTTAAATAGAAAACTTAAATACTAAGGGTTCTTAAAAATCAAGGAAACTAGTTAACAAGGAAAGCATTCAACCTAGGACTAGCATGCATTACAACTTAGTGCTAATGCCAACAGGGCAGGAGATGAAATTTATACCTGAGTTCCATTGACAGTTTTGTAGAATCATAGAATATGCTGAGTTGAAAGGGACCCACAAGGATCATGGAGCCCGATTCCTGTCCCTGCACAGAACACCCCAAAAATCACACCAAGAACCCAAGAGCATTGTCCATACTCCTCAGGCTTGGTGCTGTGACCACTTCCCCTCAATTTAGGACATGCAAGTGTCAGCATGAAGGCATGTCAGCAGAGTGGTGAGCAGAGGGAGGCTGCCCATGTCACCCTGACCTGGCCATGACGGGAAGAAGTTCTGACACTTGTCTCTCCACCCTTGCTGAACTGTGGTTGTCAGCTGAACAATACCTGACTAACACATACCTGAGGGATGCTAGAGGTGGTTTCCACAGCAGGGCTCCAATGACCTTGCCCAGGTCACATTTCTGTAACTAGTTTGGGCCTTGGTTTATTAATCAGTTCTCATTGAGCATAGCACTTAAGCCACATCATGTGACAAGTATTGGGGTCTGAAGCCTTTGGGATTAGAAGTCCCATGCAGCTCCCCCTATTATTTATATGCCTATGTGTCTATTGAAGAAGAAAAGCTTTTTGCTATTTTTTTTAAATTGCTGTCAAGACCATTCCTCTCTTCCATCCCAGCTCCAAGAGAATCAAGCGCAGAAGCCAATACTCTGATGCTTGTTCAAGTCCTATCCTGCCACAGCCTGAAGCAAAGTGCTACACCCCCACTGACAACTCAGCTTGACTCCTACTAACCTGCTGTGGGTAGGAGCATTAGCTCAGGCTCTTCAGTTCCACTCTTACCCAAACTATGGAAGTGTTTCTTATTCTGCTGGGTCATGCATTCATATGTCAAAATTGTGACTCATTAAAAGGGCAAGTTTGGCCAGGGGGGAGGGGGTACAGGAAGGAAGAAAAACAGCTTGCAGGACACTTCCTGTTTATCCACAGCTTGGGAAAAAAATTGACACAACAGGATACACATACCCTGGCTCCATTATCTTTGCTGGCACAGTGCTGTCTTGGCTCTGTCCCATTCCACTCAAGGCCAGATCCATCCCTGCCGCGAGCGTGTTTACTTTAGAGGAGTTTACTCAAGAGAGAAATCCGTCCCTGGAGCCTGAATGCTCGCAGTGTTTACTTTAGAGGAGTTTACTCAAGAGAGAAATCGTCCCTGGAGCCTGAATGCTCGCAGTGTGCAAGCAAACACACGGCCACCAGGAGCCCCTGCTATAGCCACGGCACAATGCCACGGCACTGGCCCCTGGCCACACCAGGGAGGTAATTTTCTTCTCAGCAATTAGTGAAGTGGTGGCATCATTAAAAGAAGTTGAATGAACACATTCAACCCAGCTGGGTTCTCAGTTTGCTCTGTTCTCACCACTCTTCCTTCTGGGCTCATGGTGGGGCCCCAGCAAGAAAGAGCTCGATGCCTATGCACTGTGCCTTCATTCAGGCCTGGTTGGAAAGGGCTTTTAGGAAAGAGGAGGAGGGGAGAAGTAATCCTTTGGCTTTCTTCTTTTACAACAACTGTCTTCTCTTTTCAGGGACGAAAAATGCCAGCTTCTCTAAGAAAACTGCAACAAATGGCTGTTTTCATGGGACTGTTCAGCAGCAGGGGATGCATCGTGATGTATAATCTTATGCAAAGTAAGTCTTGGTGTTGTTAGCAACCTTATTTCTCCTCTGCCCCTTTCACTGGCTTTTGTGTAGTGGGGAAAATAGTGGCATGCGAGTTGTGAAAAGCAGATGAAGTTAAGGGAATAGCTTCTGGGTTCTGCCTCTGTGGGCTCCACGTTTTTCATCCCCAGGGCTTTTGCTCTCCCAAGTGCTGCTGTGTGCATTTCAGAGGCACATACTGCATAGGGAGCAGGCTGTTGTGGTCGGAAGAAAGTCTGGGTTTTGGGGATTTCCTGAGGTTGGTGGTGAAGTGAAAGCTTCACCTGCAGTAATGCAGGTTTCATTTCTTAACTGAGATTTTGTAACTGGGCAGTAAAAGAGGACCATCTGTGAGAAGGTGTTAAAGTCTAGCAGTTTTATCTGTAAATCTCTATGTGGTGCTGGCCCCTAAACACAACACACCTGTGAAGTGCTAAGAAATCATGAGTTTCTCCTTAATGAAGTACAGATAAGAGCAGTCAGCAGTGAGAAGACCAGGACAAAGAGAAAAGCTAGACAGGTGATGTTGCTTATAGACATCTCTGGTTGCTATGTATCTTTGGCCAAGGATCCAAATTTTAGTCCAAATTATAGATGTTTCTTTTTTCTAAAACTGCTTTTACATATTTAGCATCACAGCAGAAATAAGCTTTGCCTCTCTCTCAGGGGGTGCCATAGGCCTCTTGGCCCTGTGCCTCTCCCTTGTTGGTGCTGTCAAATGGTATTGCTTTTCACCTACCCTGATACCAGAGGATGCTGCCAGAAAAAAGCATAGCCAAGCCTGTTTCTCAAGCCCTCAGATAAGCTCTGAAACCTCCCCTTCATTTTACACATATTAATAACAAATCAGACAGGGCTGGAAAGCAGGCTTTAATTTTAGGCAGCTTATGCCCCCAAGCTCTGGAGTACATGGCAGAAATATGATCCTTACGCTTTAAAATATTGAATCTGGCTTTAACAAGGAGATTAGCATTTTTTAAATTTTCATCTTCAGCACTGTTAGTCACCCCTGTGCTACACAGCAAGCCTGAAGGCTGGTTCCCCACATGCCTTGGCTGTGCAGTCAAGTGGCACATTGCAATGGCTACTTCTGGCTCTCCTGCAATTTCAGTGGCCACTGAGCAGCTGCCTGATAACTCAGCCAGGCTGCTGAAAGAACACTTTCTGGAGCCAAGTGTGCCCTTCTCTATCCTCTAAACAGACACAGGAGCCACACTTAGAGCCTTCCTCCCTTGGCCCATGCCTTGGGCTATCCCAGTGCCTTCTGCCCAATGCACAGAACTGGCCCATACATGGACTAGTGAGGAGCAAGTGGCCTCCACAGTGGTGGGAGCAGTGGGAGAGGATTCCTTCCTTTCCTTCAGGCTGAAGGGAAGTTTGCATGCACGTGATCTCTGTGCAAGCTTGTACAAATACTCAGATAATCCTATTTCTACTTACTCTCATCACCTCCACACCCTTCTCATGGAAGCAGTCTGCTCAGCCAACACAAGCATGCTTTCAGCTCCCCTACCAAAACATGCAGGGACAGGTGGGTTAGTTGGGCATTTAACGTCTAATGCATGAGATGCTAACAAGGAACAGCTGAGAATGAGCACCAGGAAATTAGAATCCATTTCTCCTCTAACCTGCAGTATGAACACAACATACTTCTCACATGGTCTGAGTGGCTGTTTGCCATGATTTATAGGTACTAAAGGGCAGGAATGCTGCAGCCCCTTTGGTTGGAGCTCCTTAGGATGTGCCGGGGGGGACACAGAAGGACCAACACAGGTGACAGGCTAGCAAAGCTGTTTCTATGCCAACTGGATGCGCCTGCTCACAGGGAATGCCTCTAATTAAGGAGAGAGGGCAGCATCCTTCAGCCTCATTCTCCAAGGTTAATACTGACAGGCAAGATACCAAGAAAAAAACCTTACACCATGTTTTAAAGCCTTTGAAAGGTGAGAGCAAAGTTGCCAGAGTAAGATTTAACAACTACAGACTCTTAGCTTAACTCTGTCCTTCTTGATGTCAAAAGAGTGAAGTTACGCTGATCTAGAAACCCCAGCAAGACAGCCTTAAAACTGTTAATAAGCAAATCTCTGTCTCCATAAGGAGGGCAGGAAGTTCCCAGCTCCTCAGCTGTGCCCTGTCCATTGGCGACCACAGTACAGCATTTCACAGCCATACAGAGCAACCAGACATTGATAAATAGCAACTTGCCACAGCTGTCCTCCATGTGCCAACACTGCAGCATCCTTCTACAGTGCTGTTGTGGCTGCTTGACCAGTAACTTGAGTGGTGCTTCTGAGTGCCTCCCTTCTAAGGCATCTGTCATCAGAGTTGTAGCTTCATGGCTGTCACTTGGAAAGCTGTACCAAGACCACAGCTAGAGCTGCACAGCAGTAGCTGTTCTCCTCTCAATGTCTGCAAGATATTCTCCATTCTTAAAATATTTTATGTACCTCCAAGAGAAAAAAAAATAAAAATAGAATTTTTATCAGAACATTTCAGATATTAAGCCTTGTACCTTTTTTATTCCTTCCTTTTAGATAACCTACAAATGCATGAAAAGTGGGGAGACACAGCCATAAGCTGAGCTGTATATCAGAATGGAACAGGCTATGTTCAGAGCCCTCTTCACTTAAATGAGCTGAATAACATTTGCTTCTCTGATGTAAGGGTGTGTGTCCTCCTTTAGCCAAATTTCACCTAATTAATAGTTTTGGACTTTATTTCAGGAAGAGTGTGGTAGCCTGGAGAAAATGTCTTTTTCTTTTTTTTTTTNTTTTTTTTCAACCCATGTTTTGATTTTAAGTGAATAGTCTCTTCACTACCCTGTTTCACCTAGAAAGCTTTGCCAGGACCCAGTATTACCAGCAAGCTTTGGAGCAACTGAAGAGCAATCCTGATGCCCTGGAAGCCCTTGGTGCCCCCCCTCTTAAGGTTCACAACATCCGCCTGACAGATGGGAGCAGTCGCGTGGACACAGAAAGAGCACAGGTAACGCTGGGCAGGTGGTGTCACAGTGTGGCTTCCCAAAATGTCAGGTGACAAGAGATCAGCCAGGGGATTTTCAGCTGGTCATGAGTCACTTGGGGGCACTGGAAGGAAGTAGGATGGAATACCAGTTGATCTGGAAGAGGAATGGATTTCCAGAGCATAAATCTGCTAGCCTAGAAACAGGAAGAGCAGCATCTCCTTGTTGTGCTATATGGGCCCAACACACAATGCTGAGGAACCTTTCAAGACAGTCAGTCCCCTCCTCACACTGTAAGCCACAAAATCATTTTCAGAGACGTATCAGATCCAGCTTTAAAATAGCACCTGCCTTCCTTTACCCCCCAGATATGTCCCATGCTAGTTTTTAGAGCTTTATTAAGAGCCATTTTACAGCCTCTTACGGGCTGTGCTGTGGTACAGCATAAATTGTGTGGTTTTTAAGAGCACCTGTAAGTTTGTGTCACTGAGAATGGCTGCCCAGCCGCAGAGTGAGCATGAGGTTACTCAGTGACTGGAGAATGCTGTGCTGGGTGCTGAAGTGTTGCACAAGGCTGCCTTGTATCAGCCGAGGGGTGGGCTCAGGCAAACTTTGCAAACACAAGTCCACTTCCGCTTGGCATTGATGCCTCAAGAGTACTTTCTATTGGTGTTTTTACCCCTTAATCCAGGACTGGCTGCCCTTGTCTTGTTTTGCTAGTAACACCGAGTGCCCCCAGCAACCTCTCCAGGTCCTTCACTAGGGTAACTCATCACATTGGAATAATTTTGTTTTTACTGGTGAGTAGTTATGAATGCCAGGGACCAAGCAAGGGCATTAAGGAATAGGTCAGATGGTACAATGAAGGAGTGTGGCTCCTTCATTAATCAGGCTAAGATTAAAAATTACCCCAATCTTTAACCAGCTCACACAGAATTACTTTCCATTTCACTTCAGCCAGGCTGCACTTACGTGATACCCTGGACCAGAACATTTCTCCTGTTTTATAGATTCCACCAAGGAACACATCTAAGGAAAAAATCATGCAAAACCCCACAGAATCTCATATACTGACTGAAAGAAGATAATCTTTCCCACGGGTGTTTTCCTATGTCACTGTTTAAGAATGCTGGTTGCTTGGGTGACTCAGGGTGAAGTCAAGCCCTGCCTTCTACTGACCTCACCCAAGACACAAGTCACCAACTTTCTTCTCTACTTTTTCATGCTCCTAAGTATTCACATTCTCATGAAATAAACTGGTTAGTCATCATTATACCACAGGTTGATTTACTGACTTCACAACATTCTCAGCTCCTGGGTCTGTTGGCGAACACCTGGCATTTTCTGTGTGATTGCATCACTGCCAGCAAATGCTACACCTGAAACATTTCTTTTATTCAGACATTAGACCCAGTGCAATTGGCCGTGGTTGCTGCTGCAGCTCCAGCTTTGTTTGTTAAACAGATAAGTGATAAAATTTATGACACTGAAAAAAAAAGAATCACTGAACATCTCATTGCCTCAGTGTATGTTAAGGGACTGATATACAGAGGATCTTAACCTACAGGCTTGTAATGGTTATGGGAAGCTCTGACAGTTCAGGTCACCTCTGGATGACCATGCGTTCTGGTAAGGAAAGGTGTCTGCTCATAAATATTTCAGGGAGCCAGTGGTTTTCCCTGCGGGTTGCAGCTGTAACACAGTACATTCCTTTGGCAGAGAGAGATTAATGCATGGCAGAGCAGACGTACTTGTATAGCCACACATGTGTTAGCTGTTAGAATAGCTTAGTCCAACTCTGAAATACAGTAAAAAAAATTATGTGTTAAAGTTAAAAAGGTGTGAGCTCTTTGACTAGAAGGAGTAAATATCTGTTCCATAATATGCTTTGCTGAATCTTTAATGTGCTTTTACATTTGCAGATAAAGTTACCAGTCTCTGGAACAAAATCAACAGGCTACCTCTACATTAACTCAGAGATGGACCACTCCCGTCAGAGGTGCGTACTGGAGGAGGTAACAGGAGAAATGGGAAAGAAGTGCTAGGAAAAAAGAGTAGCGCAGGATATTTGCTTTATTCATCCATTTTGCTGAGGTCATGCACACAAATCAAGCAGAAACTCCTGTCTGAAGGTCTTGTGAAAGATTATTATTTTCATTAGGACAAAAATGTAAGTTAGTTGAGAGACATTTTGAATCCATCTCTCTGAATGTGAATAGAAGAGCAACATGAGCCATTCCTTTGTGTTAAGTGTGTTCTGCAAACTGTAGCTCAGTACATACACAAATACTGTGAGCCAAGGTAAAGTACTGTCCCCTCCCACCCCACCTCCCCACAGAGGTGCAGAGGCTGTTGAACAGCAGTCCTAACTCTAGTCTGGTATTATGGATTGCAGTAAGGGAATCATACATTATATCACAGCTGCGCGAGGTGAGCTAAAAACACAGGATTTGTATTTCTAAGCTCTCCAAGAAGTGTGATCCTTATGGTTAAAAAACAGTGCTAGATCAGATACATTACAGTAGAAGGATATGATACCATATCATATAGAATTGACTTTACATTTTTGTAGTACTGAAGCTGAAAATCTGCTTTGTCAACAGTAAACTGGTTTCTGGAACTGAAAAAAGAATTACTACATGAACTCAAAAGTTTTAGTAGATGCAAGCCACTTGTTAGGTACTTCTGTTAGCTCTGCTTAGAAACCGAAAGCTACAAAACTTTTACTCAGCTGCCACCAGCCATATGGTGATGTTTTCTATTCATAATTAGATGAGCATGACTTCCTGCATTTCTCTTCTGAGTAAGTAAGGGAAGGAAGAGAAAGGCACTAGGCTGGGTCTTGAGAAACTCAGTACTGGACCTGGCCTTCTCCCTAATGACCAGAGATAACCCCAGAGGTCCCCAACCCCATTTCTTGCACACCTCACTTCCCTGGTGCCTGAGCTCTCATTTCCTCACTCCTCCTTAGCCCCTCCTCACAGACAATTCCCTGTTATTCCTGGTTCACAGTTACTGTGAAGATAACTGAAGACTGCAAAATGTTAAACTACAGCAGTGCGTACACATCTTTTGGAGATTTGTTTTAAAGTGAGCTCTTTGTACATTTCTGCAAACCTTCTTTGTATATTTATGTAAGGAAAAAAAAAAGGGCATCTGCTTGTAAAAGGATTTGTGGCAGATAAATCTGTCAGATTCCACCAAATCCACCCATTTGCAGGGTCCTGTGCACAGCTTCACATGGGGCTGAGACAGGACTTGGTGCCCTTGCATCCCACTGAGGAACTAACAGTAAAATGGCTGGGAGTAAGGAGCAGGTAAGCAGGTCATCCTGGTGGGATGCTGAAGAGTCCGTGTGTGCTTTTCCGGGGAGGCCAGGGCAGCTCTCACACTGATACAGACAGAGCTAAATTACACCAGGAGTTGAGTGCTCTGTGCAAGAGTAGCTGAGGCACCCAAGCCACTGAAATGCATCTGACTCTGAGTGTGCAGACTGTCCATAGTGTTTTATTTATTTTATAAAAGAGAAGACAACTGAAAAAGAAAATTTGGAGTCTGCAAGCTCATTTGATCCAGGAGGAAGTGGCATTCACCCAGAGGCAGGCAGTACCTCCCCAGGGATGGGGAGGATGCCCAGAGGCAAGGGCAGCCAAAGCACTGCAAAATTACTCTTGCTTGCCCCAAAGTGACCAAGAGAAGGGCTGAACCCCCAGGCCACACTGTGTGGAATGAACAGGTCACCCTCAAGCCGGGTTGCTTGGCCTGGGTTGGGGGTGGGAGCAGAGGGTTGCTGAGCAGAGCCCTACTGCAGACCCATTGCACAGAGGTGTAGCAGCCTAATTACCTACTTGTACGTACTCAGCACTGACTCCAGCAAAAGCAGAGCTGGGCCAGTGCCAGAAGCTTTCGAAAAAATCCTATTTTAGTACCCCAAAATAATACTACTTTCCAGCTGGAAAAGCAGCATAAGCAGTTTCTCAGAAGTGGGTTTGGAGCAGAGCTTAGAGGAAGGAAAAGACTCCCCCTCAGTCTCCAACAAATGCAACTTTCCTTCTTTGAGTAACCACTGTCATACCCTGTCAGATTTTCAGCAGTCACATTGAGCGATCACACAGTGTTCAAACTCTTCCAAGCCAGAATAATTCCTTAGCAACACTGTCTGGCTCCAAGGCTGGAGAGGAGTGGAGCAAAGAATGCACCCACAGGATGGAGAGGAAAAAAGGCATCGGGTCGGGGGAGGAATGTCCTAAGAAGAGCTGGCAGGTTTTTTATTTAAATTGCAACAAATAGGAACATGCATACCAGACCTTTAAATCTGGGCTATGTCATGATATTAGGGAGAACAGCTTCCAGAAGCTGGCGCTCACAAACCAAGTTTTAAAACACTTGAGAGAATTTTTAAAAGCAATGAATGTGTAGAATGATTTGTTTCTCTGTGCCAGCTGTTTCTACACTGACTTTACCATGTTAAAAGTGATTGCTACAAGTTAAAAATCTTCTCTGGTTTGTGTCAGCTGGTGCCTTCAGGATGTCACCTTGAAACTGCGGGATGGTCAGAATATTTCCATTTACCACTCTCCAGTGGAAAGCATTAGTGTGCAAGAGGGCTAAAAATCAGGGACAGCTGCATCTCCGCCTCCCATTGAGCCAAAGGAGCCATTAATCGATTGCATCCTGCTGTGTCTATGAATGTACATGGTTGTCACAAGTGACAGTTTCACTTAAGTGGGTACTCTCAAGACAATTTTCTCTCTAAGACTGACCTCATCGTTGTTGTAATTGTAATTTCTTTCTTTTGCTCGTTTATTCATGTGTTTAACAGAAGCCTAAAATAAATATCTTGCAAAAGAGTTGCTGTTGCAGAGAAGTCATGTGTTATGCCCTGTGTGTGCTGGTATTATGAATTTGAAATAAATAAACAAACTGCCAGGAAACTGAGCTTTGTTTTACAGTGGCAGACCAAAGTCAGGACAAATCAGCTTCTCAAACCTTTGAGCCGCCTTGCTGCCTCAGTACTGCCCCATTTCTCAACAAGGTCTTGCCTAAATCAGGAAAGATGAAACAGCAAAGGTGAAGCTCAGTGGCAGCACCCTCAACTCCACTTATCAGGTAGATTTGCACCCTCACAGTTATCATTACAACGCTCATGAGATAGCTGAGGCCACTCAACTTAGAAATTTCAGGAAGAGACTCACTGCTCATACTGAGGGTTACTCAGAAGAAGCCACTGCTTCACACCAGTCCTGCCTGACAAGTTCTGGAGAGGACATTTAGGGAGAAAAACACTCAGGAGGGTGCAGAACAGATGATGACGTTGCCGTGGTTTCCTCTGACTACAAGAAGAGATTTTGACTGTGCCATCAGGTACAGAATTGCCCATCACCAAGCAAGTTCAAGTTGAGGAATAAACATAACACCCCAAACTAACAAAAAATCCCCCCAAACCCAAACAATTTCCACTTCCACCCCAGACTGCCCATGTAAACAATTGCAAAGCCTAAGGAACAGTTAAGGCACAGAAAAAATACAAGTAACTGTCTTTTCTGCAGCAGGAAGTAACATGGGAGCCCTTAAGAACATCCAGACAAAACTGTGTTTTGAATTCACTGTAATAGAGATGCTTAATTAGGCTGCAGCTAGGGATAGCCCAGAGCTTATACCACTCCATTCTCTGTCCCTCACGCCTACATCTCTTCTTCCAAATTTGAGTCCAAGAAATCCACCAATGACACAGGCACTGCAAAGCTTTTCAAGGGCCATGAGTATTAGATAGAGAAGAGAGAACTAGAGCAAAGAACTTTAAGAGAACAGTGAGCATTTTCTTGTTCAATGATGACCCAGCAAACTGGGCAAGGTGGCTTTTGAACAAATCTGAAAAGCAAATGGCTAATTAGAAAGGAGATGCTAAGGAGCCACAGCAAAGGCATCTTGGATAAACAATTTTAAAATGAAACAATACACGTGTGCTTTAGTTTGAACTTCACAAAGAGCTGTCAGGATGAACAGCACTTGTGAGACTTGATCCAACTCACATGAAAGCCCAGCACGCCAGGGAGAGGATTAGAATTAATAAATAAAAAGACAGCATTGCCCAACTTTAAGATTGAAATTGCTGTTTACTGGTTTTACAAAACAAAATACAAACCAAATCAATTTCATATGATATGAAAACATTAGCCTTGCACTACCACTAGCAAGAACAACACCTCAGGGATATGGAGATCTGCTGGCCACCTGGTGCCTCAGAGCTTGATCGACTCTAGCTTTTGGTCACTGAAGAAGTTTGGTGGGAAATCAAACAGCTGACAAGAAAAAGCCAAATCAACCACTTCCCATCCATCAATTACCACTTCCTTGGTTGCAGCTTTGATTTGGTGCTAATCTGCAAAGATACCATGGCTGTGGGGAGGAACCCCAGCCTGTTCAGTCCCTCCCTCAGTGTGTCTGCACTGGGAGCATCTGGCACACATTGCCGTTCATCTGCCTTTGTCACATCTGTGTGCTCAGTAAGCCTGAGACCTGCAGTGGCTGCAAAGTCCTCAAGTGTCCAAGAAATCTGGCCACAGCCACTCCAGCCTACACCACAGCATTTGCTCACCACCTCCCTGTCCCTTGAGCTGGCACACAACATCCCCATGCTGCCTTTACAAGCTGCTGCACCACAACACCACTGCCTAGCCTGGATTTTCCAAGCCTGGAGGAGTTATCCCCACACAAACCGTACAAGTAACACTGGAGATTTTATTACCTTGCTTGGGGGAAGCAGAGCTTGCAAAGAGGCTCCATCTCTTGTTTTTTCCCCTGAGCACCCTTTTGACTTTGAGGGCTCTCAGTCACCTCAAACCAACCCACTGGTTCCCGAGAGCTGTGACAATGGGCAGTATCACCTTTTCATACCAATGGCTCTCAATCAAATCTTAAAGCCCAGAGAAGAAGTAAAGTAATGGGTGCAGCTGGAAGCCAGCAAATCAATGGAAGGGGATGAGTAAAATCACAATTAATTGCCTGTCTTTGTTTTACTACCTAATAGCCAGCAAACACAGAATTTCTTGCCTCATGATCTTGAAGAACCTTGGAAGTCACTTCCTCTCCATGTTTGAACTCTTTTAAGATGCACATATTCAAAAGGAGAAAAAAGCATCAGGCTGGTGTGTTCAGTGCCAACAGCTTTGGCCATGTGACTCCAATTAAATGCATCACAGCCCAAGGGGATTGCTTTCACAGAGGACACAGGTGCAGCAGAAGCAGCCAAGGGAGCTGGAACATGCCAGGAAAACAGGGAGAGCAAAGGTCTCAGAACCACCAGCAGCTGCTGGAAGCCCAAAAAACTTCAAAAGGGCACCTGGGCACCCTTCTTGCAGTCTCTTCTTCTAAGGAACACTAGAGCAAGATGAGATTCTCTTTAACTTCATCATGTTGCTGAAACACTGGTTTCTTTCTTTTTTTTTTTTTTTTAAGAAAATCTTTATCTTTTGAGAAAAGACCCTAGATTCCACAGAACACTTAAAGTTGGGAGGAACCTTGGGAGGTCATCTAGTCCAACTGCTTCACTCCCACCACAGTCAGCTTGAACAGATTGCCTGAAAGCATGTCCAATCAGGTTTTAAAGATTACCAAGGGTGGATACTCCATAACTTCTGGACAAGCTGTACCAGTGTTCAACCATTCTCACAGTAAAGAAAGCTTTTTCTTGTGTTTAAACAGAATTCTGTGTGCTTGAGGGTGTGCTCACTGTCTCTTGTCCTGGCACTAGACACTGCCAAAATGAATCTGTCTCCATTCTCTGTACTCTGCCCCTACACTGATCCCTCCCCAAGCCTTCTCCAATTCCAGGTCTCTCAGCTTCATTAACAGGTGCTACAATCCTTTAACCATCTTAATAATGTTCAGTATGTTAAAAAACTTCTTTTTAATTGGCTTGAAAATTTGTGCAGATCCTTTTCCAGTTTTTGGTGTAGTTAAAACAAACATCATCTTCATGACCTTTGCTGGATTGCTTGTTTCTTATTCTCTAGTTTGATTTTAATAGTTTCTGCCAGGCAGTAATCACCCTCAAGGAAACTACCAAGGTGGCAGACTGTTCAGGGTAGGAATTTATTTTACAGCTGAGGAACAGCAGATACTGCTCAGCACTGTTAGAACACTTGCACCTATTTGAGTTGGAGCTGACGGGCACACAGGGGCTGTGTTTTGAAAAACAAAAAAGCTAGACGTTTAGAAAGGCTAAGTGGCTGACATGTTCCCTTTGGAGTATGTTTCTCCAAGGAGTGATACAATTTTGTCCAAGTTATGGGCCACTCAGTTCACTTCCTATTTTGGGCAGATGTCTTGCATTGCACAGGGAACACAAGTTAGTTGTATTAATCTCCCATTTAGAAATGAGGATACATCTAGTTCTTTCCTTCCATGTGCTGCATCTTTCCTGCTTGTCAAAGACATAATTTCCAAGTTTTCCACAAAATTTACTACCAAGTTTCCTGCAGCAGGCGCTGGGCAGTCCTGTAATATCAGAAACAATGGAGACCTGCGTGCTCTTGATGTTACTTTGGAAGATACATCACACCTTTGGTTCATTTTAAGTAGTACTAATTGTATAAAAATACTAGACTAATGTAATTTCTTGACTAATCGAAGGCAGTTTCTATTAATTTGCTTTCCTAGAAGATTTAGGAGCAAAGAACCTTAATTCAGTAACTTCTGAGAAACAATCTTTGCCTCTCCTTGCTTGCTAAGGTCCACAACCTTCCATCCAGCAGCCAGACCAGCTGGATCTCACAAGGTGCTACTGCAAAGTGGAAGATGGTAAGTGATAATCTGGCAGCTCAGGAGATTTCTCTGTGAGGATTAGTTAAAAAACACCTGTGTAGTTCAGTCTGTATGCTGACATTACAAATTAATTGAAGAGATGGGGTATACTGATTTCAATGCATCATCAGCTTAGCTGCAGTTCTACTTTTACAAGCAAGCAAAGACTCAATGTAATAAAGTTCTCTGTGTTTACAGGAACAAAGATAATCCCTTCAAATAGTTCCCTTTCCTCTCCTAATTTTGCAGTAATGACTTTGGTCCTATATGTTCTGCTTCAGTTTGATGAATCCTAACCTTTTCTTAAATAGGAGAGATTTTTATCCATCTGTACTTTTTTTTTCCTGACTATTTATTAATCCAAATGACAACTTAATTCAACATCTGTACCACGAAGAACTCTACAGTGGAAGCATATTACTTTAGTATGGAAAAGACTTTTGATGCATTTTATATTTGCTGCACATATTGAACAAATGTGTGATTCAGAAAACTAAAATATCAGTAATCCTGCTAATGGGTGTTTCCCAAAGCACAAAGAACAAAAGACCAAAAAAAAAAAAAAAGAACAAAGAACAAAAGCTGTTCAGAAAACAAAATTTCATTTATTGTGAAGTTCCTGAAACAGTAAACACCTTATCAGAAGTACAATGAACTGGCACTATATCTTTAGAACGTTGAACTGTCTTCCAGGAACAACACCTGAAATATTCAAAAGAGATCTTAAGCCACAAAGTAATGTGAGGCAAGGCCCACGTCCTTTCCCGTCCCTTGTGAGCACGAGTGGAGAATGGGCAGTGAACTTTTGTTTGCATTTGTGACCTAACAGCTCTCAAGATTCAGGGGGTAGATCACAAACTGGAATTCACCCTTTTGTATTTAAGGACCTGCACATGAAAATGTGACAAATGAGACAAATCACAATGCAAATTCCACTCTAGACAAAAAGAAAAATATTATTTTGTAGAACATTTGATTTAGCAACTATAAAATCTATAAGCCTCTCCCTCAAAGAGATGAAGATAGCAACAAGAGGAGACAAGGCTGTGCTTTTCATTAGGAATTTACTATTTATTCCAACAACTGAAAGAAGGCCTAGGCCTGGACCTATGCCTCCTATTGATATAGTTCATGGGTCTTCCATGATAACAACTCTGAAGGAACATCTGCCCTTCCTTCAGCATCCTGCATCTGAGCAAACAGCAGCTGTGCTACAAAGGCAGCCAGCGTGCACTCAGTCTGGAGAGTGGGGACTTGCCCACAAGGTCCAAGGAGCTGATTCTTTCTCCACAAGCAGCCCCTTCTGCACCAACACAGCAGCTTTTCCCAGGTGATCTGTGTACATACACACAGTCCCCCGTATTCATGGAGCTGCAGAAAACCAGCTGTTCCTCACAGCTCATGGTTTGTTCCCAGTCTTACTGATGTGTCACTTCACTCATAACTGAGCTCCTCAACAACACTGACTGCAATAGCCCCTTCCTACAGCTCAGGGTAAGAACACCTCTCTTGCAGCTTTACCCACACTCACAGTGGAACAGAAACAGCCTCAAGGGTGTGGGTCTGGCTGATAGTCCTGCAGTTAAATGTTATGGAAAATTTTCCCTGTTATAGGGTGAATCTAAGATGCCTTGTTTATAACTTACACTATTAAACCTTCATAACTTTATACAAATTCCTAATGATGTTAAAAAACAGTGTATAAAACCACCTTAAGGCACAAAGAGTTAAACAGAAAGGCAGCCCACTGGAAATCTCAAAGCAGCCAATTCAAGAAAAGCTGGCCTTGAAATAAGTATGTATTTCATGTATACAGGTTAAGCTTCACTGTCATACATTAAAAGCAGTATATATAGGACAAAATGTATACTGCTCAGCATCTACGCTTTTCCATTAGTACCAGTCTCAATCTGAGACATGATCTGTGGTTACAAGGAGGAAGTGAAATGAGTATATATCCCTCAAATAGTTTGCTGTGGGCAACCAGCAGTTGTTAAACATTTATGTGTGCAACACTGGCAACATTGCTCTGTAAGGGTAGGATGTGAACATGCTTCACCCTCACTGCTCTGCTCAACTTAGTAATGTATGGAAGTATGAATATGAGGGAAAAAATGTCAAAATGGCAATGATGGAAGATAACAGAAATTGCCATCTTGCACAGAAGAATTTCATGAATCAACTTCCCCTCATCCAAGCAAATTGTCTTGGGCAAATGACTGGAGAGTAAAAGAAAGACGTCCATGAAGGTACTGTCCTGCCTAACAAGGCTGAAACAGATCAGCATTGTAGGTAGGGTCAGCTCCTGTCTGTGTCCAGAAACACTCAGATAACACAGATATGCTGTTGGCTCAAAGGTTCTCCTGCTGAGAGCCAGCCAGAGCTGTCCAGCACCTGACTCCTTTCTCCAGAGCATGAAAGTCATCTCTACATTACAATATAAAACACATCCAAACTCAATTCTGAGCACCACTGGCTGTTTTCTTATATGAACACCTTTGAGGAATGAGAAGCTGCCCTACCTACATGAATACTCAATGTGTAATTCCATAGGGGAAGAAGCTTGATAGAACAGTTTAATTTAGGTGCAATTTCCCTGATGTGGCTTGAAATAAAGGCAGCCCAACCTCTGGCAATGAAGCCTTATGGAAAAACACTCATTGTCCCACTGCTTTTGGTTCAGCTTTCTTCCGTACTAGTGCTTTCCTGCCACCTTTCCAGCCATGCTGATCAGATCACCCCAGTACTGCTGCTCTTATTAAACCATTTAACTTTCTTGTGAAGGAGGAACTGTAACATTAGCACAGAGCCCTAAACTCCTCCTCACTAAATGGAGTAGAACATTTGATACATTTGGAATTAGGAAAGTGTGTACCAACATGGAAAAAAAGGGAAAAGCTAGCTCAAAAGTTTCTATTCACTGTTTATTAGCAAGAAAACTTTTGTCAGAGTTTTTTATAAAGGAACAGCATAAGGAAACCAAATAAATAGCTGAATAGTTAATAGTATGCAATATAATAGTACTAAACTTCCATTACATAAAAATTAAACTTTGGAACAGCATCAATACGAAAGATTTCTTAGAAAACTAGGGCTCAGGCCAAGATCCTCAGATCTGCACATTGCAAAAACCACTCAGTTTTGGTGCCCAGTTGGTGCCAGCTTTGTCCTCTGAGGGACTGCGTCCATTGAGAACTATGACCAATCCATACTGCTCCCTAATCCCACACTGCCAGGCCACATAACATGCTCTATTTCCAAGTGTCTAAGGGAGAGTGATCAGGAAGCAGGAGGCATGAGCTGTGCTTCATTGTTTCAGAAGAAGCAGTATCTTCTTCCTCATCTGACAGCTATATTGAACAATTGCTATTTACCCTAAGGATGCTCCTTTTCTCCTTACAGCAGCAATAAGAGGAACAGAAAGAAAGTAGGAATGACCTCATGATCCCAGTAAAACCCCAGCTGGTTCTGGGGGAGGTGGAATCAAGGGCTGATTAGCTAGACAAACTGTCTAACCTAACATGGTAAAGTCAGTGGAGAGAACTTCAGTAACTTCAGAGGAGCTACATCAAGCTGCCATTCTTTTCTCCTCTCATCAGCACGATGTGGCCACACTGAGCTGGATTCTATTGGCACATCTCACCCAACATGGGAGGGGAAGGGAACAATCTCTGCTGGCTTGCAAGTGACTGAAATAAGCAAATACATCACCCTCAGGAGGAGGATTTTACTGTGCTCCCAAATCAGACATATCTCCAATACAGATTTCTTTAACAGTGGGGCATGTGCATCTCTGTCTAGAGAAGGTCAGCTCACTGTTCAGCTACACACCAGAGGAGTTTGGGTCTTTGACCTAATGTAAACAAAGAAATACACACAGGATGATTTTGAAATCTGTGTGTTAAACCAGGTGATCAAATTCTCCTCTCATACAAGTTTTAGATGAGCAGATAATTCCACTGAAGTCAGGAGGCATTTGAGGAAAACCCAGCATTATGTATTTGCATTAAATACCAAAATGTATCCTAAAATACTCCTATTGACATCTGTCACCGAAACACTTCCAGTGTTGACTTCTCAAGAACACCAGAACAATTAACAAAAACTCTGTTACCAATCAATAACAACATCAAAAAAACAGAAATAAAAATTAAAACAAAAAATAAGCTTATCCTCTTTGTTAAATTCCTGTCAGCCACTTGAAATCTTATCTGTTCCATGAAAATAAGAACTTGGCACATTTTTTTTGTATGCCATTTATAAACACATTTTTATCTAGAACATTAATTGCATATCAGAAATTCACTTGGCTAGAATACTTTTGTTTAGTAGAAAAAACTGCCTTCCAGTTACAGCTATGAAGCTCCACACAGTTCAGTAAATGAATTCTCCTGGTATTTCCTGCAGTAATGGTTCCTCAAATTTAAATCGTTTGGAAATGGCTTTCTGCTCAGTTACTTTTTCTTTTTCTGACTGCCTACATTGTCCCAGTGTGTATGAAGCCACTACAATTAGTTCTTCTGTCACTATTGATTCTTCCTCTCCAGTCTTCTCAGCATCTACTGATTGTTCAGAGGCAGAATCTGCATCTTTCTGGATGACATCACTGGTCTCCCCTTCTGTACTCTTATTCCAGGCCCTGCAAGAGGGATTATCACTTTGTTCTAACCATGGATGTTGAAGACATTCTTCAGCAGTTGCCCGGTCCCTGCAGAGAAAGAAAAGTATTAAAATAAATGTCCAAAAGAATGCAAAATTATGAACCTTGCAGAAGAGATGCCCAAAAATTATTCCAGGGATATGACTATATTAAAGACAGATAGAATTGTAAATTAAAAAAAAAAGCACTGACAGCTATCTTTTACCAAAAAAGACCACAGCAGTTCAAGTAGGTGAACTCCTAGCATTTAAAAGAAAGGAATTCATAGATCCCTAAATATGAGTTTACACTTCCATATTGCCAACCAACTTTTGAAGTTTATACTTTTTTATATATAGAAAAATTATCCAACTTTTACATTCTTCAAGTATTCCCATAGACAAGCAGCAGGCAAGTTCAATAGCTGACATTTCCCATTAAGAACTGGTAAAGTTCCACAGAAAACACCTGTTCTATTTGAGAACCTGGAATTTCCAGTCTGCTGCCCATTAAGAAAAGTGTAGTAGTGCACCAGAAAAGGCAAGGCTCTCTACGAACCCATCCAGAATTAAGGACTCAAAGCTCAGTTAATTTAAAAGACTTCAGCAAAGTACCTGCAAGAAGAATGGGCGTACTGTTCACTGCTACAAGCTACAGTTCATACACACTTTTCTGAAAGTAATTTGAGTTTTAATTACTAACACTTGGACATCATTTAGAATATACAAGTTTGGATGGAAATGGAGGAATTCTCTTCTCATATACATAAAAAGTAATAGCACAATGAAATCAAAGATTCTCCTGCTGAGAGCCAGCATTTTATACTTTAAAAATGAAAACACTAGCACTTGCTACATTTAAAATTAATTCAGTCTGACATAATAGCATATACAATTGTGTATTTTACTTACTCAGGTTTCTTAACCAGCAGAGTTTTGATGAAATCCACAGCAGACTCTGATACAAGGTCAAAGTCCTCTCCAGAGTAACTTATGTTCATTTGAGATATATTTAAGAATGTTTCTTGTTTATCATCCCCCAAGAAAGGTGATATCCCTGTTAGCATAACATAAGCCAGTACTCCAATGCTCCTAAATTAAAAGTAAAAAAAGAAAAAGTTTTTTAGTTAGCCTTTTTTTCTTAAAAGCAAACAAACAAAAAATCCCCAAAGAACAACCCTTTTTAGTAAAGTTGTGATGACCATTAATTTGTTCAACTTACCACATATCAGTCGCTGTACTGATTGGGTCATAACTCAGAATTTCAGGAGCTATTCAGGGGGAAAAAAAGTGGGTTTTGTCATATGCAGACATTACATTAGAGCTAAAAAATGCGATAATGATCATGTGGTAAAATTTAAGATAAGCCATTTGAAGCATGACAGTGTTTTGAAATCAAGATACTTCTATTCAAGTAATTTAAGTAGTTTCTATCATTCACTGCTTTTAAGTGTAAAAAAATGTTTTCCTTTTATTGTCATCTTCATAAGCCAGGCCAGTCTCCTTCCCAATTAAGGATATAATATATCCTGTATATCCTGTATACAATTTTCTTGCAGACAAAATAGAAATAGCCAACATAGCATATTCCAGCACTGTAACCCATAACTATGAAGATACACCACACAACTTAAAGATATTTTCAAGTATATTTTCAAGGCCTGAAGTGGTTTGGGCCTTTTTAAAATAAAGAGAAGACCTATACTGGCTAAAATATTGTATTCAGAGACTGAGTATGTGAATTTAAACTTTTAATCCAAGTAATACTTGTTATCTCTGCTGGTAAGACTCATCTAAAGTGTGTCTTCATCTTCAACATAAGCACACAATGATAGTTTATTAGACTGGCAAGACTTACCAGTTCTACCTTTGACAGCAGTACCACATCCAAGTGATAACTTGATCTTGCGACACAGTAACTACACAGCCAGGCTGGCATGCTCCAAATTCTCTTTTCACTCCCCAGAAGCCTGGACTATTCATTACTCCTACAGTAAAACTTACCTACATATTCTGGAGTTCCCATGATTTCTCTTAGTTCCTCACTGCTCTTCATTATTCTGGAAAGGCCAAAATCTACTATCTTAACATCTCCCAGAGGAGACTTACTGGTTAGGAGGATATTTTGGGGCTGAAAAACAAGAGGAGGAGACTTTTGGGATCACAAAAAAACTAATATCTTTGACATCATATTCCATAATTATTTTAGACCATGAGCAACAACAGTGCCTCCCATAACAAATATTATACTCTGGATCATTTATGTATTTCCCCCAAGGTGATTTTGAAGAGACATGTAGGCTAAAAGGAGTGGCAGGATTTTCAATTTAGAATTGAGAATCAAACTTTTATTAGCTTAAAATACATCGGAAATACATGCCAATAGTTGTCATTAAACAATACCATGTACATACCTCCACACTTGTACTTCTAGTCCTTTGTATCACCTTTTTTACTCCTCTTACTCCTCAATTCGTCCAATAGATGGTGTAAAATACCTCCCTTTGAAGGGTGTCCAAAAATACCCAATCATTTTAAAAACCCTGAATGCACAACTATTTTGACTGCACCGGTTTAAAGGTCTGTTGCAACCAACCTGAATCCTGTTCAAAGTACAAACAACTGTATTACAGAATACTAACTGAAGAACAGTTTAAAAAAATATAGCAGCCTGAAAAACAGGTTTTAAAGAGCATCACCTTTGGTAAACTTGTTTGCACTGACGTCACTAGATCTTGGCTGTCTTCCTTCAAAGCACCTTTGTGGTCATTAAGAAATGCCTTACTATTTTAAATGTTAGCTCAATTTAAAAAAGAAAAAATTGTGCAACTGAAGCATATCATTGCAAAAAAAAAAAAAAAAAAAGTGGTTTGACTTTCCCAACCCCCAGACCAGTAATCATACTTGGTTTTATCATTAACTTCTCCAACAGTAGTGCTGACAATTGACACTGCATTCATGCTTCTAGCGAGCACAAGTTCCATGAAACGGAGGAGGCCGTAAGAGTAAGAACAGCAAAGCAATCACTGACTGATAATCCAGATGGAGTAACACCAACATTTATACTCCTTCCTAATCACAGAGCTGCTCTGTCCTCCATCCCCAGAGTCACTCATGAAGACATGCTCTCACATGAACAGCCTTGCTTTAGAAATAAACCTGGGCAAGAACATTTTTTAAAACTTGGGCCAGTTTGCTTCACTGCAAGACCTGAATATAGTCAAGTTTTTTGATTCCTGCACAGTTAAACTGTTATTTGAAACTAACTCCATGTTGCTGTCAATTTATTTTCCTTTTGTAAACCTACATATTAAGAATAGCTCTTTTTAAATTTTCTTTACAAATTGGGATCTGGTGGCTATACAAAGGCTTCTGGAGCTGCACATTCCCACATTCTTTATTGTTCAGATTTGTTATTCTCTATTTGTATTAGAAAAGCAAACTTACAAAAAAGCTGACTATGCCTCCCTCGTTAGCCTCTCAGATGTTATTCCCAGTGAGAAATTTAGATATGTTTTGAAGACTCAAAAGCATGACAGAAGTATTTATTCTTTATATTTAAATGAGGAAAAGTTTTCAATGGAAAAGTTTTGTGAAACCTTCAGCCCTGTATTTTAACATTTTAGTAGATAAAGCAGTTGCCAGAAGTAGTTTTTATAGTCTTTTTTTAAAATCTTATTATGCAAAACACACCTATGCACAAAAAACCCCTGTCTACAGTATGAACTGAGTCATAACTCTAAATAAATTCTTGATGAAATACCAGTCATTTTCTTATTTTAAGGAAACATTATGGGATTCTCATGAAGTGCCAGCCTAAACACCAACATGAAACCTTAAGCCATAGCTTTGAACTCACCAGTTTCTAGCTTAGCACCATTACTCAAACTTTCAGAAAAGGAAAATAATTTCCTCACACCTGTAATATTGTTTCTCTGTTGGCTTTACTCTGCTGGAATACATCTAGGTTTGCCTAATGCCAGTCAGCCCACAAAGACAGGAGATGCTGGCTGGAGGCTCTTCTGGTGGCCATTCTAAAAAGGGCCTCCCACTTTTACCCTCAAGCAGTACTGAAACTGTTGATGAAAACTGTCAAATGGCAATGTTTGAAGACCTCCCCTTCTACTGCAGCAAGACTTAAAAGTTCCATTTAGATCCTCTTATTTCTTGTATCTTTAATTGGTTTCAAGAAGATACATAAAGACTAAGGACACATAATAAAGGTCAGGTTTTTAATCTAATCAATGCCTCACCTTACCTAATTTCATTAATATTGCAGGTTATCTAATTATATAATATTCAATAAACCTCAGATGCCTAGAAGAAAATACAGGAATTATCCAAGAAATAATGGTCAGAAACAGGAAAATGGACTAGCTGAGATACCCCAGCTGCATTATGTCTAAAGATACTAAACTAGGCTGATTCTAAAAAAAGTAAAGGACCCCCATATCTTCTTCCTCAGCCTCTACCCCTGCTTAAATTCTCTTCCATTCCCAACTACCTTAATCTTTTACCAGACACCAATTCAAGATTAGGTCAAACAGCAAATGAGAACACAGAGAAAGGAGACTTCCCTTACTCTGCAGCTTTTAAGCACCATTAAGGGGAGATGAAAGACTCCTGACTACACATCTGTGCACACCCTGCAAATTAAATAGCATCAACACAATACTGTCAAGTGATAATTAATTTGCACTTGGTAGCATTATATTTGTTCTTCATCCAAGTCAAAACTAGGCTGCATAACTGTATTTTGCTATTAAAAACAAGACACATTTCCACCATTTTTGAGTAGAACCATGCTTTTGGAAAGAAATGATCAGGTGACAACCTTGCTAAGCCACATCAAAATACCCCATTTCTTTCTGCAGTGTTTAGTCCCAGGAAAAATCTTGTATCTATTCAGGGGGCAAAGAGAAGCTAAAGCAAGGTAGCTGTCAATGTCATAGATCTGGTTCATTAGATTTCTAATATAAATATTAAGCTGACAATTACCTACGCACAACCACTTGAGTTTAAATTATTGGGGTGTAGAATCTAACTTTTTTTGAAGGTGCAACATATGGAAAATTGGATGGACCTTTCCAAAGGAATTTGTAACAGACAAATGAAATTGAAATCTTAGACGCAAAGGTGAAACTAATAGTGCAAAAAACCACATTTTAGCAAGAATTTGTAAAATTTGCTATTGGCAAACACCTTGCATAGCAAGAGTAAACATACAGAAGTCTTCCAATTGTCATCACAAAGTACTTAGTAAATTCTACAGTGCTTTAAGCTGCAAGTTAAAGCAGCATGAGACACATGATACAACACAAGATGAGGACTGTGGGTTAATAAATATGCAGCCGAGCGAGCACCCAACTTTATGAGTTCTGTCAAAAATGGGCCTTTTTTAAAAGTCCTGCAAGGCATGTGGATCAATTAATCTTTGCAAGTCATGGTTTTTAATTCTACCATTTCCATCATTTTTATTTGCCAATACTTTGAAGACTTCCATAAACTGTATTTTGCAAAAGACTGATAGTTTTATATGTCATGAAAGTCATCACACTGCAAGTAGGACTCTGAGTAAACACACATTGCACACTGCAGTAACATGCTAATTAACCTCAATCACTAGACAATTTCCTCTGCTAATGAACTTCTGTAAGGCAGCAATACAATGCTGGATTTTTCAGTGAGAACTGCATATGTTCTATGTTATAGCATAAGTTTTCTGACCAGCTGGAAAGTTTTTAAGTAAGCTTTTTATTCATTTATTTTCTGGACAAAATCTGTAATCAATATCCCAAGCCTACCTTTGCAAATAAGTACTGTAGTCATATAAAACACATCACATTTCCAGTTACAGATATCTAGCTGGTGATGCTAAGAAACACCACAACTTTAACTACAAACGTGTACAAATATATACTGTCCACAAAAGACATATAATTTTACACACTTTGCTTCAAGGAAATTAAATGGCCAGCCATTGAGACACTGAGCATCTTGTTTAAGCATTCTGCAACTTTGAGGAATTCTAACTGCTCATCTTTAGTCTTTCTGAACACTTATTCTCACATCACTTGCTAAAAATGTTTCATTAATTCTTTTAGTACAATTATTAATATTCTGTGTGTATGACTCAATAAAAATTTTAAAGAATTCCACATACAATTTGAATAAATGTTTGGGAAACCAGGGAGGTGACATATCTGTGTGCAGATATGACTAATCTGCTTTAGCTGATGAATGGTTCATGACATGCAAAGTTATATATTAAGTACATACAGCTTGATACTGGAACTACTGGTGGGTTTATATTAGTGCCAAAATACAGCTAAGCGTAAGTAAGGATCTCAGCAACAGAACACACATGCAGCAGCTTACAATATACTTAGTAAATATGAGAATAGGACATGTAAAAAGAATTTTTAAAAATGTAATGAAAGTTACTTTTTAGATTCTTTGCTTAGTAATAAACTAGTTCAACCTCATAATGAGATACAATTGCATCTTCCATATGAGTGCATGGATAGAAGCTAAAGAAAATTAACTGGAGCTTGCTGCCCATAGGAGAGGCTAGTTCTCTGGATCCCTGTTACAACTCCCTTCTTGACCATAAGATTTCATATGATGGCACTGTACTTTTCACTTTATTTGGGTCAAAACTATTTTTCAATATGAAAAAATACTTGTTTCAGTAAATAATGATAATTTATATACCAATAGGGTGTCAGCCAACTGTTTGGCAGCAAATGGCAGACATTTAAATTAGGTTTTACAGTAACTGGGGAAAAAAAGGGGAGAAAATGCTATAAATGTACTTTAGACATTAATTTACAAGTCCTGTTTGAACATTTCATTCTGAAACATTACACTTTATCCCACTAGTGTCACTACCACCCTTCTTCTTCATTAAAACTCAAGTCAATATAAAAAACAAACCTGGTTTTCAATGGCAATATAATACCCAGACATTTTTACTGCAATGTAGAAATGAGTCATGTCTTACCCAAAGCACTCATTTGGAATTTAAGGTGCAAGGCAAATTGACTTTTGAATTGATTACATTTCACTTAATCAAATGAAGTTTATATTTAACATTATCATAGAAACCCCTCAAAACGCTTGCAGACCTGGTGGCTGCTCTATCCCAGAAGTTTAATTTTACCATTCAAGGTATAATTAGGTAAAATAGCGTTAATTACAAATTGGCATTATTGTGACATCAGCAAGAAAGTCAACAGATGAGAAATCAATAAGAAAAATACAGCACCAATCTTACCTTTAAGTCAAGATGAACAACATTGTTTCTGTGCAAGAATGAAACTCCTTCTAATATCTGCTTCATAAGTCGCTTAACATCTTTTTCTTTGAAGGCCTCCTCTCTTTCAGCCACACACTGGTCAAAGATTTCACCTCCAGCAGCACTGTGGACAGTAGGAATATTGTTAGTTCAGACTAAATTATAGCACTCATTTGGCCCTACTCACTTTTTTTTTTTTGTATGGGCAATATCAGCAGGAGGTATAATCCAATAATGATCTTTTCAGTTATTATACATTTGGCAAGGTTTTACAGCCTTGGAAGTGTTTTCTGCAGTATGGCAGCTTTGGAGAGAGGCAAAGATTTTAGTCATTTAGGTTAAAGAATATGAATAGTACAGAAATTTTGGGGACTACTTTTGAAATACTACTGACTTTGCTTTCAGATGAATGCCACAATTGTTTGAGGACAGTGTTTTCATAAAAGATGTGCATTTTGCCATTCCTATGAAACTATGTGGAAATTTGGCCAAGGCAAATCTTTGCAAACATAAAGCAAAGCTGCCCCACCTCCCACCCTCCTCAAAACACTTTGCATATACTCAAAAGAATAAATGTAAAGTCTGCAATTGAATTGTCTATGACATCTTTGGTATAAAGGGATGCATTAAGTTTCTAATCTTCTTTCCTCTAAAAATAGCTCTGAAAATTTTAGTTCTCAGCTTGTGTCTTCTTTTGTTTGTGTATAACAAATAACAGAATAACAAAAAATATAAAAATAACTAGATATGAATGAATGTTTTAAAGTACTCTGAAGTGCCATGCAGTACCAACTCTGTATAACAATGACTCTAGAGAACTAAAATTGTTTTACAATATAACCCGTAGCATCAAAAGTAAAATAAACTGAACAGAAGCTCCATCTCAAAATAAGAATGGGCATAAGATTGTTAGAATGGGGCCACTTTGCATATGGATTGTTGAACTCCTACTATGAAATCAGCATATACACCCTTTGTTCTGCATGGAATTCTATAATCACCCCTTAGGGAAAGGTGGCAAAGCCCTCAAGGGCAGAATCCTCAGCAGTTACACCAAATTATGACATGCAAAAATGACTTTGCACAAGCATTAATCTTTACTGATGCATACCCACCTACTCTGCTTGCTCTTTTCCAATGAATCGTACTGCCTAGGCTATCCCGAAGACAGCCAGGCACATTCAATATGAATATAACAGCAAATGAGAGTTCTACAAAAATGGTGCATTTCAACTGTGTATCCCCAGAAAAAGAACACTTAAATATACTCAAATTTTCATTTTGCCTATACTAACATTGCTGCTACAGTCCTACTACTTTCAAAAGCCTAATGAATTAAAAAAATGTTTTTTGACCGCCAAGGTACTCTCACTGCTATTATTTTAAATTTTCCTTGCAGATGGTCTTACAAAAAAAAAAAAAAAAAAAGAATTTAAAAGAAGGTTAAATCTTAACCTCTTCTAAAGTTTTACACTTCTGTTCTATATGCTGGCTAGCTGGTACATAGCTGGTACAGCAGTACAATTTGATTTATTAAACTAAGATTTTATTTCAAAAAACCCCTCTATTAAATAATTATTTTTCTTCATTATGTATCAAAGATGATAGAGCTCAAGAATAAAACAAGTTTTTCAAAGGACTATTAATACTATAATTACTTTTGAAAAATTTCATATGCCTAACACTATCACGTCTTTCTTCAGTCCATTTTTATTCCATTCACAGAAATAGTAATATTTCAGCTTTGAACAGCATTCAAATATTAATGACATTTTTAAAATGAACATCAGCTACTATATTCTAACGTCCCAAACCAAATTCCTTGAAAAAGCAACATCAATTGGATTTTCCAGATAGGAATAGAAAAAGATCTACTTCAACCCATAAATTAAACTTTCTGCCTTAAGAATGCCATAATATGTTACTTGAAGAGTGATTTAATTCCTTGTAGCAGTGAATTATAATGTACTTACAGTGATAAGGTCTACTACCAAAATTACTAACATCGTATGTTTTATAGCAATAACCCTGGGATTTTGCTGGTAAAACTCTGCCACTTCAAATAAGAAAAAAATACTTCTGCTATTTAATTCTATGAAATCAGATTTATACCCAAAACATGGGATCACACTTTACTTTTAATATACCCAGCTGAAAAAACAGTGGAAGTTCAGGGTGGAAGTGCCTTATAAAGCCCTGCTTGCTCTATGTCTACTTGGTAGGCATCTGTTACAATTTGTTGTCCTGACTTTATGATGCTCGTATCCCTCGTATTGTTATTAGTGTAACTAAATTAAAACTGAGGTAGACACCAACATTAAAATGTAAGCTACCTAGAATTTTAATACTACACTTAAAGAACTCTGAATTATAGGTGTTAAAAGTCAAGGCAATAGAAGCTGAAGCAATGAATCAGTGAAATCAAGAGACAGTGCTACCAATATGAGAGCAGAAAACTCTTGATCCAGAAATTTTATTTAAAATAAATATTTCAGTCTCTCCCTATACTTCTGAAGATGCCTGCACTCATCAGCATTTTTAACAGTGAGACATGCAAATACAGCCCTCACACATGCACACCCACCTCATAACTTATGAGACACTGCCATTCTCAGCTACCATAGACACTTGGCTTTACAAAATAGTTTCACATGGGAAGGTGACTTCACATGCAATGTTTTGGTTTTTGATCTTAACTTTGCTGTTTAGAACAGCAAAATTCTAAACTTTGATGGAACAACTCCTTTTGGACAATTCACTCTGTCCAAAAAATACCACATTCAAACAAATGTAACCAGTAACCCTTTACAAGAACATATGGAAATTTGATACTGCAAGACGTTTTGTGTATTGTTGCAGTGGAGTGAGCTTAATGGATTCCCTTAAGCAAAACAGTCAGGAAGCTGTGAGCCAAGCCAGTCATAAGTGGTTGGAAGCACAATGTCAAAAAGAACTCCAAAAAGATCCTCCTGCACACCTATTCCAAGTTTTTCCAAGCTCCTTAACAGTACTTTCAACTCAGCTATTTTGTATTCCCCAGCTAGACTTCAAGGGGACAAAAAAATCTAATCGTAGAAGGGCTCAAAATACCTGCTAGGAAAGTATCACAGGCATGTCACTGTTATGATTTCTATATATATGCAGACCATATTCTGCAATATATATATGCAGAATATATATGCATATATTAGAGTTCTCTGGTGTTAATAATATTTATCGATTTTTCATTAAACTGTAGTTTTTCTAATTGTCATTATGAAATAACTTAGCAAATGACTGGGCCAGTCAGAAAATGTTCTTAGGTGATCAAAGCAAAGAATTATCCTTAGGACACCAATTTTTTTAGGAAAACAAGCCATCTTAATCTGAAAAAAAGATGACTTGGATAAGGAAATATTTAATTGCGAAACATTTTGAAATCCAGTGTTACTTAGAATGCATTATTTCTCTAGTACACCCTCCCTTAGCTAAGTGTATGAAAAAATTGTGAGACAAAAGAAGGCTTTCCAAACTTGAAAGCTATGGAAACCATAATTCTTTAGCTATTTTAATTTACCTATGAAAGTACTGTTGTGCCATTAATTTATCTTGTTTCAAGTGAAATCCAACTGCTTTTCATCAATGAAAAGCATGCTAACACTTTATTACTACTTAGCAGCATAGTGAGCTAAATGTGATTTGGAAGTCTAGAGAACTAATCTTTGTTTACAATTATGTTGACTTTAGATTAAATGGAGACTACTCATCTTCCTTGAAATACATCTTAACAATGAACTGTATGAAATTCAGCATCAAACTTCTTTCAAGTACACTTAGGAGACACTAACACAGTCATTTAACTTATCATTAGAAAAAGATTGAACAAACCTATTTCAGAGCACCTGAAGAAATGAACCATTCCCCCAGCTTTAATGGATCAGACATTAAGTTAGTGTTCTGAAGGATGCAGAAGTACAAATCACCAGAGTACAGATATGTAGACCAATTCCTAAAATACACTTGATTTCAATGCTCAGCCTGCAATGGACAAAAATTTACTTCCTGAATCTTCAACTCTGTCAAAAGTCTTTCTTGAAAGGGTTATCTTTGAGAGATAATGGAAAGTCATCTACCTTCTGTACATGGAGCTTACAGTACAAGCTGTTCACACCACAGTGGTTGTAACACTACCAGCAAAGGCTCATGCTCACTGCTGCTGACAGCTATACCTCATTTCTTGGCTAGGTACACCACTGGATAGTAAGTGCACTTACTGGTAATTTTTCCAGTGTAAGGCAATGTAATGTACCAATGTCCCCAAAGCCTGAGAAAACTGTAAATCCACATCTGGTCAGAGGACATGAGAAGAGAAGCATCCAAATACATAAAATTGTAGATACTGGTCTTAAAAGTTCTCAGACAAATGCTTTTAGGTTTTTGACTTCAACTTTCCAATCAGGCAGCCCAAGAACTGAATGAAACACAAAGAGGTAACTAAGACCATTCGAGAAGTTTTCCCCTAACATTTTTTAGACCTCCAGTCTTGATTTGAGACTGCTAACTAGAACAACTCTGCTTGCTACTCAAATAGACAAGATGCAAACATTGGAGCAGCAGTTATTTGTGATTACAGTGGATTTACTTCAAGTTCAGTCTGTTGAATCCCATGCCAAATGGATCACTTCCTGCCAGCAGACTCTTATTTTAACCGATCACACCTCCAGTAAGTAGGACAATAAATCATGTCCAAGACTATAAAAGTCCATTAATATTAATGGACTTTTAAGTCCATCACATTATCCAGGTCCAAATAACTACAGGCGAAAAAACACCTCATCCAGCATATCAAATAAATACTGTCTATTCAAGATGATAAAAGACAACTTCTTCTTCTTCTTTTTAAAGCAAATGTAACAAAACATTTGTTTGTATTTACACAAGGCTCTGACTCAGTTCAGAGGCTCTTCATACCAAAATATTAACAATGAAGATTTTTGAAGCTCCACTTAAAGTTTTCTATACATTTGACCCACTAATTACCCACTAGTATCATCTATCCCTTCCACAGATGTGTAAAAACATGGTGATGAACACTTATGAAAAAGACCAGTTCTTAAGTATCAGATGCTCTACTGCTCTTTCTCTCAAAAGAAATTGGAAGATGACAGGTAGGTTGCATACAGATATCAAGCCCAAAAGCTCCCAAATTTGCTTTTTTCTCTTTATACCTGATATGTCAAGTTTTCCAGATTGTATCTGTACCTTCTTCAGCAAAATTTCAGGTTCTTTTCATTCTATTTTCAGTGAAATCCAGAAACATAACTGACCCATAGATTAATTCCAGGCTTTCTGTTACCCCTTCAGACTTACTTACCCCTTCAACTCTGATTTAAATATCCTGATTGAGATCTTACGACAACAAACCAAAGTGAGAGATTCTTGTGGGGGCGGATGCAGACAACCCCAGTTTGCTATGCTACAGCTGAAGCCAACACTGTAATGCCTCCTTGCTTCCCACTGCTCAACACTTAATACTAACATGGCCAATTTTAAGTTCGTTTTCTGTCAAAAATTGATAGTGCTTGAAAGACAACCCTCCATGTAACATTAA
Source organism: Leptocoma aspasia (assembly GCA_013399835.1). Lineage (NCBI taxonomy): Eukaryota > Metazoa > Chordata > Aves > Passeriformes > Nectariniidae > Leptocoma > Leptocoma aspasia. The sequence goes on from VXAX01002627.1 coordinate 118,365, forward strand.
TATTTCTCTTCCTGAAAGCAAAACATTTCCTGAAGCCAAAAACCCTCAGCCCTTATGACAGATTCTACATCAAGACAAGAAACTTTAAAATCTTCACAGATGAAGTTAGTGGCCAAGATTAAGTATTTGTTTTACTTCTTCAGGAGATAAAGATCTGCCACAAAGACCATCAAGCTTAATAGAAACTGAAATGCCCTAGAGAAGCTTGCAGTGTAGGTATGCTCTTTAATCCTCTGCATACAGAATGTCAGAAATTCACTAACATTCATACCTGTTTTGTTGCAACCTGTCTTTGGAACACGCTGACATCAAAGAAGCATCGAGACATACTTGCTGAAGTCAGGGAAAGACTGTTTTTGTAATTTACAACTCCAGCACACAGCTATTTATCTGAAATAAGGTATGACTGTTTGATGCATATAAACCAAATAATTTTGCTAAATACTTAACAGCTTAGTTAATACTTCCAATTAAAAGAGTTTTGCAACTGTAAGAAAATTGAGTTCTAAAACAAAACTAGGAAATTTTGCATTGAAATTATCACAAAACTCATTGCTCATTTAGATTCCACTGCTCATATTAAATCCTATAGGATCTAGAAAAATGCAACTGTATTTGAGTTTAAATTTCTGCTAGTGTTTAAAGCAGGTATTTACGAGTCTTCAGTAGCAGCAGTTAAAACCCCAGAAGCTCTGTCACACCTATGTATTATAAAAGATACTTGAATATTTCACATATTATGACTCCATTACGGGCACAATGAAGTTTAAAAAATGTATTCTGGAAGGAATTTTGCCTTAGCAGATATTGTCTCATTCCATTTCACTGAATTTTGAAGATACAGTTTCTTTTGCCTTCTAAACAAGATGGGATTGGTACACAAGATTTCTCTTGCTAACAAGTAAGAGAAGGGCTGCACAAACTAGATTTATCTTAACAGACAAGTCACTTCTGAACTATTGAGCCTCACTATTCCTCTCCTAATTATTTAAAATCCATAGAGCTTAACAAGCATATAGAGTTCAGTAGCAACAAGCATTTCACTGAATCTTGGAAGCTAGCTGGATGCCTTACTATCTAAAGCCATTGGCATATGAGATGAACAGTCACAACAGCTGCAGGAACACCCATCTGGACAAGCTCAAGTGGAGAAAACCACACAGACAAATGCAGAGTCAGGTGTCCTTTGAAAGAAACTATTCTAAGTCTCAATCCCCCTCCTTTCTTTCCCCGAAAAGATACTGTTTTAGCAAGTTTTCTATTGTAGAGTGTTTTAAGAGTTTCTTTTTGGCAATGGTGTTGCTTTCAATACCTTTTTTTTGTAACTGGTAAAAAAACCACAGCAGATTTCATCCTATCTTTGTCACTGTCAATGAAATAAACTTAAGTTCTTGAACATATACTTATTGCTTCTTTCCTCTTCCTCTTTTACATGTAGGGAGTGTACAGAGTTCATATTTCATTAAAGATGCTTTAACTACATAAATTACAGTTCAGCTTTGAAAGATATGACATAATTAGAGAAATTTGTTATAATCTGAAGTAGTTATGAGACTGCACATAACTTCTTGTAATCGTCATTTTCTTAGCAATTCTTCTTGAAGTTTAGCAAGGGTAACAGGCAACCAATAAAAACTTTTACATTATTCACATTGATACACAATATTTTTACATTATTTTTTTTAAGCAAATACTGCAGAAAGTTATTCAGGAATTATTACTAATACTTACTATTCCAGGACTAAAATCATCTCTGTCGCAGTTTCATAAACTTCATGCAAGTTAATGACCCAAAGGTTGCATCGTGCCAGCTCAAGGACCGCAATTTCATGGATTATTTCCATCCGACAGTCTTGGCCCTTTCTTCTTTTTCTCATGAATTTTGCTGCAAACTCTCTTTCAGTGTCTTTCTGGATACACTTTTTCACCACTGCAAATTTTCCCCTGAAATTAAGTAAGAATTTAGTTTTACATGCCTTAGTGACATCTTTAGCACTGCCTTTATAAATTAATGTTTCAGAAAACTTGAACCAAATCACTATAAATGGGTGCATTTAAGATTCAATCTGAATTTAGAAAGATGCTTTGCTGAGTGATGATCCCTGTGTTCAAAACACCCCAGGCCCAGAATGTAAATAATCTCCATGAAACATAAGGAATTAAAAAACCCCCAATCAAGTCAAACAATGCGGTTTTCAAAAACACAGAATAAACAAGCTGTGCTAGTTCCCAAGATTACATTATCCTCCAAACTTTAATTTTAAAAGCTGGCAAAATCAAAACGTAAAAAAGAGCAATTTATGCTTTCTCTATCGCAAAGTAACACCATTATTGTTTTCTGAAGTGTCCCACATATCCAAGGAAAGAGCACTCTCGTTGAATCCTGCTCCATTTGCCATGTAATATCCATACTCTGCATTTTTCCAGATGGCATTTTCAAGATAGTATTTTCACCATGGCCTGTCTCAAATGATAACAGCTGGAGTTTTTTGATTAACAGTTCTCAAAACCCCCTACTTAATAGAGTAAGACTAAGTATAAGGAATATGGATAATTTAAATACAATGAAACAGCTTGACTAAAATCAAGCTCTGTAGCACGCAATGCCAAGGTGAATAGGAACACTGAGAGCAGAGAGCTGAGCACCGTGCTTAGTGTACATTAATGAGTTTCACCTCAGCAGAACACACACCTGATGATGCACCAGGCCAGCTCAAACCACACTGCAGCACTTGCGTCACACCACTTCCCCCACAGCACTCTGGCACAAGTGGCTGCTTTTAACTTCCCCTGCAAGAGTCCCACACTACCTCCTCCACTCAGTTCCATTCACACGGTGCTGATTTTTAGACTAAAAAGGTATTTTAATTAATACCTCTCACTAATGCAATTATGAATTCTCACACTTTGAAGTATAGTAACCTTACTTTAGCTCTTACCATACAGGTATAATGATCATCAAAACTACCTTTTTTTTATTTATATGTAAACATTTTCTTATAAAAGAACAGCTGCAGGAATAGCTTTGAGATCTTTATTTTGGTTCTTTACTTACTGTAGGGCTGCTGAAACCAAAATAATAGTCCTCATCTATTTTGGAACACAATTACTATGGGTTTTGCCTCTCCTATCTCCAAGCTGAAGTTCACAGAATTAACTACTTCAGCTCGTGTCAAAGTTTTCACTCTCCCAGCCTATTGGCAGAAGACTGCTATCCATGAAATATAACTGCTAAACAAAGTTGTGGTTGGCTTGCTTTTAATAAGCATTTGTTTCAAAATCACACAGTCTAAATGAATCAAGTTAAATAAGTACCCACAAAGTGGGTATTTGCTAGGCAATCTCAATAAAATAATTGGACTTGTAACCACTGATACAGCCACAGTTATTCCTCTAGGAATACCATTTTGCATAAGCACATTATCTACAGCACAATATGTATTAAGACTAGATCACAGCACAGTCCAGATGTCCGGTGAAGGTAGACAAAGAGTAAGAATATGCTTTCAATGTCTTGAACCTAAATTCTTGGGAAAATGTTCTTAATTACTAATACATACATGAAGACAAAACCATTGAGGTTTGTAAATGTGTGAAGATAATTTTGTAGCACAGAATTTATGTACAATAGAAAGCTATGCATTTATTAAAACTGTTAATACACTTGTTCAAGTTCTTAGCACCAAAAAACCTTTCAAGAAAAAAATCAACTGGTATGTTGTCAAAAAACAACATATAAAAATAAATTCAGAAGCCCTTTAACAGCAAGTTATTTAAACACCTGATAGATACTAAGCCTTACACCAATAAATGTAGGTTCCTGCCTGGGTTCAGCCTTCTCTGTTTTCCTTATATAGTCTCTGATTGCATTGCGTACTTCCTCTTGAATGTTGCCTTAGTGCAGTCAAAAGCTTTTAATTCTAGTACCAGGAAGGACTTAGAGAAAGTGGCTTAGAAAAGTTTGAAATCTCTATAATACAGCTTTCAAGTACTGTGCTGTTTTGAATTACAAATAAAATCTATCTGGAAACAAGTTAATTAGCCTAATGAGTACTGATGTTGCCGATTCACTGTGCATTAGTGACTATGGAAATAAAACAGTATTCATGGAGCAGCAAGAAATGGCAAGAGCCACCACCGTGTGTGGCCACGTATGTCCTGTTTAGCTGAGCTGGCCAGAAGCCTGATAGGTGATGTAATTCAAAGGACAGGTTACACGGGAGTTCAGTAGGCTGACAAATACAAATTCTAAATTGTTTCAGACCAAGAATCCTGCCTGATTCCTATAGTTATGCCTATAATTAGAGCTATTATAACTACTGCCTGTTAGAACTCATCTTTTCTGAATACGATCCCCAAAAAGATCAAACTTGACAAACCTGATGTTTATAACCAATAGAACTAATTACTGTGTAGTGATCTAGATTCACGTCTGAGAAAATTTCAGAGCTAAGATCCAAAGATAGCATCTACTATATGGTTAAGCCAACAGATAAATTTTAAAGAATTTATTTTTGATTGAGACAGAACAGTAGATAAGATATATAAAAACAAGCATTCTTATGAAGTATACATTACATACACTTCATCTTTGCTTTTCTTAAAATCCTGCTTTTCAGAACTTATTATAAAAAGGTATAAAAAATAGTGTTAGATCACATCATTGCTACTTCAGTGTATTGAGAAGAGCTAGCAGTGAGAACATTGCATAGAAGGAAGAATAATTTTGAGATTAAAATCTTAATACACATTTGTCAGTTGAAAACAGACAACCAGACGTCCAATCACAAATAAAAATGCTTTGGAGGGAGATGAGAATAGGAAACTTTAAGTAGTTCTCAGTCCTCACAAGAGTCTCATTCAAGAATTATGATTTAAGATAAATCATATCTGACTACATAGAAGCTCAATGTCACCTTTTCAGATCGCCAACAGAATTTGCATTGTTTCATTAGGCACACATTATAGCTCAAAGGAAAATTGTCAAATCACAAATCCAATGTCACATCAGATAAGCAGGAACATTTATGTCACAACAATTAATTTTTGTTGTCCTAGGTTCAGAACAACAGAGAACTAACCTTACTAATTTATTTATAATATATAAAAATAACTAAGATTAACTAAATATTTAAAAATAACTAACCTTACTTTTAAAATGACCTATAAAACACTGTCACTGTAACAAATGCAGGAATAACTTCTTCCTGTGAAGATGTTTACTTTTTATAAAGTTTAGAAAAAACTTTTCTGAGATCAACAATACTATATGCAGTTTATTATGTAACTCATATTAAACATTTTTTCTGAAGTGTGGTTTTCCCCCTGACAATTTTGGATTTCCAAACAACAAAGTGCAGGGATTCCATTTCTGATATTCATGAACAATTTACTCACATAAATTTATTCTCAAATGGCAAAACCAACTACGTGCAACTCTTCATTTTCATTAATAGTCCTCATCTATTTTGGAACACATTTTGTTTAGTTCCATAGCTATTTCACCCCAGCTGTGCTACTGCAGAGAACAGCTGAGGACAGCAGCGTCCTCAAAATGGCACAAAATGGTACAAGTGTCAAGTTCTGCTAAGATACGCATTACTGAAAGCTACCTGAGAAATAAAAGTTCATGCTAGAGTTGTTCTTTTGGGGAAAAAAAAATCTAAGACATGCATTATCTGCACATGAAACTACAGCCACATCACTAGTCAGGAACAAAGAGTATTTCACACTCCTTGGATGATTACAATATTTCTTTGTCTTACCTCTGGGTGGAGAATGAGCTTGTATGCTTTAACAAAAAACTGGGAATGAAGAGAAACAACTGAATTGCACTGGACATATTTACATGTGTGCACACATTTTGCTAGAAGATAATTTAATTGTGGATCAATCATTTAAGGTGACCATTACCTTCCAGAAGAAAGACAGACCAGTCAACTTATACCTTCCTGTAACCCAGCTCTAGAATCAAGAGTATTATTTTCTGTACACAAATGATGACTTCCAATATGTGCATAGCTTGTTTCACATAAAAAAAGGAGTGCAACATTCCACCAACCTAATAATACTTTGTCTGCAATTAAGAGATTTTTTTTCTCAAGGAAAATGAGCAAAGCAACTAAATATAATTATAGTAGACTCCTTAAGGGAGCTCTTGGTAGTAAAATAATGTATTGTTCCCCATTTTATAGTACAATTATGGCTTAAGCACAAATGGCAAGGGGAAGAGTTAAGCAATTGGTGTCTTGTCCTCTGCAAAGGTGACACTGCTTCAAACTAACTCAAGCTAGCACTGTCTGAAAACATTTAAATCTCAGTGAGGTGATGAGAAGTGGCACCCTTAAAACAATCATCAGAGGTAAGTTTGATTTCAAACCTCATGCAAGTGCAGATTTGTGTGAGAATATTGTGATTGTGAGGACAGTAAAATTATTAAGGCTGTGAATACTAGACGAAAATGTAATATATTAAATAATTTTATTTAAAAACTTTTATTTCCATGTCATGCTAAGGAACTTGCAATAATTTCCTTTCCTGAGCGTCCATTATAATGAAGTCTTCTCTATTTTTCCCAAGTGAACCTGGCTTTCCCAACAGCTGTTTCATCAGACTTGCAAATGCCTGTTCAGCTACTGAATGCAGCAGCGCCTTCTGAAGCACAAAAGCTTTACATTCTGAAAGCAGTTTTCTCTCCTGTGACCAGAACTAATGAAGCCTGACTTCCCATGGGTTTGCACCCAAGTCCCTCTAGTGACACTGTGACCAAGTTCCTCCTAGATTCATTCATGCCTTTCAGGACCACTTCCCCCAGGATTTTTGCCTCCTAACGTGCCACCTGGGGCCAGAGCCTCCACACCTCTCTTCCCAGCATTACCATAACTACAATGCCTTAACATTTTGCCATGTTTCACTTTCTTCCCACCTCCTCCAAACACAGAAGACCAGAGAACACAAAACAGAGGCTACAAGTGCCCTGGTAGCCTAATTCAAGATACATGTGCTGACTGACAGAATGGGGGGCCAAAGACAGCACAAACCTGCTGAGCTCATGCAGCAGCGCTGATCTCAGCAAAGATGATAAACCTACTTGCTTCTTTCTCTGCGCTCTCAGTTTTAAACACAATCCATATGAATGTTGTTATTTTCAAACCTACCTAAAGTTCAGCTTTTAAACTGTTTCTCTAATTCTGGGAAATGGGATGGACAAATACAGTGTATAAACTTTTTTCTACCAAATCTTAATGCTAAGATAAATTATGTTGTGTGAACAAGGACTGCTTTTCATCCGAGACAAATACCTGCCATACCTGGGTGCTAATTTGTTCTTTGTAAAGATAAACTCTACCCATAAAGAATTACACAATTTGTGAACATATAAAAGTGACACAACTTGTGTTAATAAATTATCAATAAAATTACACTTATAAGTGGCAGAGAGACTTTCCACATATGTTTTGTCACAGAGTTGGCAAAAATAGTCTTTAATGGGATCATTTGAGCAGAAGTATCTGCTTTTTAAAAAACAAAATTTAAAACTGTTGAATAAAAAACTAAGCACATGCATTCAAATGCAGCGATTTCTATATTCTAAAAGAGAAGATAGTGTAAACACTTGTGAAGTTGAGGAGAGATAGTCTGAACCAAAAATATGTGCTCAAAACCAAGACAAACAGAACTGCCACTTAACTACAGGTGCAAAATCACAGCCTTCATGTGAAGGTCATCTTTAAAATATTCAAAAAATACTCCACACAAAAATCCATGCTGCTGTTTACTTGTTTAAACTGCAGACTAAGACTTGCAGTAGTAGTTAATTCTTGTTCTTAGGATAAAGCAAATCATCTGAGTTGCACTTTTTTGTTCCAGAAGGAACCTTCATCTACTCCATGCTCTGATTAGGCCAATGACTATCACCCACCTCTGAGGGAAATGCTCATTTCATGGAAGAACTGCAAAATATTTTCTGAAGTCATCTGAACTTCAAATTAAAAAAACCCAAACCAAAACAGCAGTGATACCAGGATTCTGTGCTACACTGCTCCTATGCCTTTTGGACTGTTTCTTAGAATTTAGGCTGATTAGTAGCCTGCATTTATTTAGCTTCAGTTTCCAAGCCTTGCACATTGTGGTCACAACAATCTACAAAAAGCTTTCTCATTCCATGGGATGCTTCTCCCACCTGCTTACCATGTGAATGCTTTAAACCACTATGTTTAAATAGGTATTATTCTACTGGTACATCAAAGTTACTAAGTGAGCATTAAGCTAAGCATAACACCTAGGCAACCTAAATATTTGTTAGAGGTACTTAGAGCAGCTGCACTTGCCTTGAAATTTCTCCTTAGCTCCAAAGGGGTTGGTTTTGTCGCTGTATAAACTGAGTTACACAGTGAGCATAACTTGTAATAGAACATACATTGAGGAGGATATCTTTCCATATATCCAGTGGTATTCCGTCTAATCTTTTTTATCGGAATAGTCTTTGGATGAAGCACATGTTATTCTAAGAATACTATCATTCTTTTAATAGGAAGTGACAGAATTTCAGACAGAAGTATTCGTTAAATGGTGCTGAAATTCCATATATGTAGTTCCCAAGATGCAAAAACCTTTTAATGAGACTTTTTGCCCTAAACCTTACTCTCTATCAGTTAGGTGTTGAAATTATACATGGACTAAACCTTACATGTTGAATCACTTTCAAACCCAAGATTTTAACCAGCTTTAACTCCTTGAAAAGTTCCACCATTAGATTACTCTCAAGCATATGATACCACAAAGGAGTGTAATTTTTTTTTCCACGTCACAGCTTACAAAGCTCGAGGAAATAATACCTTTAAAAAAAAAAAAGGGCAGGTTTTCTTCTCCAATGGGAATCTAGAGCAATATCCACTACTCCACACGGGCTCCCAAGGAACCACAGCATTTTCCCAGCCAGATCTGCAAGGCTGGAGAGCCGAGGATGACTTCTTCAGCAGAAGGAAGGACAGACAACTGCAGGGTACAGCTGGCTCCCAGCACCCTCTTCCAGCCGAGCCAACGCCACGGGCACGCCCTCGGAGCTGGCCCAGCGCGGGCGGAGCTCACCGCTGGATGCCCCTGGATGCGGCTCTACCCCGGCAGGGACCCCCAGGGGTGGGATGCCACAATCCCCCGGCCCCGCTCCTTTCCCCGCCGTCCGGGGCAGAGGAAGCAGCGCTCACCTGCCGAGCTCCCGGCCGGGGCTGAGGCTGTACCGCTCCTGGAACGGCTCCGTGCGGATGGGCGTACGGATCTCCGCCAGGAGCCCGCCCTGCCGCCGGGATCGCCCGGCCGCGGGCTGAGGTGGCGGTGGCCGGTCACCGCGGGAGCGACCGGGCGGCGGCTTCTCGTCGGGGCTCATGGCGCGGGGCTTCTCCCTCGGCAGGGGAACGCCTTCTCCTCTTGTCTTCCGGTCTCCCTCCCGGTGTCGGTGTCGGTGTCGGTGTCGGTGTCGGTGTCCCCGTCCCCGTCCCGGCCCGCGCTCCCTCCGGGCACTGCCGCTGCCGCGGGCTCGCGGAAGCTGCGGGCAGCACGCGCCGCACGAGGGGGCGGGGCGCAGCTGCGCGGCCGCGCCCCTCAACTTGGCGGGCGGGCCTGAGGGAGAGACGGCGGGGCAGCGCCACCTGGCGGCGGCTGCGGGGAGCGGCGGGTCAATGTCGCCGTTGGTTTTCAACGAGGTTTAAAATAAACCCGTAAAGCCGGGGCTGTGTCTGAGGAGAGACCGGCTTGCCTCCCTTCATACCTTGGATATCTTCGTGTCACTGCAGCTGGAGGATCCTCCCCTTCTATTCGGCCACATCTGGAGCACTATGTCCTGTTCTGGGCTCCTCAGGACAAGAGACATAAGGAGCTACAGAAGAGGGTGCAGTGGAGAGTGACAAAGATGATCAGGGGTCAGGAACATCTCTCTTACGAGGAGAGACTCTGGGAGCTGGGCCTATTTAATCCAGAGAGGAGAAGACAGAGAGGGGATCTAATCAATACATACAAATACGACAGAGGTGGGTCCCAAGAGGATGGTGCTGGACTCTTTTCAGTGGTCCCCATGACAGGACGAGGAGCAGGGGCCACAAAATAAAACTCAGGAAGTTCTATCTCAATGTGAGGGAGAACTTCTTTACACTGAGGGTGGCAGAGAACTGGAACAGGCAGCCCAGGAAAGTTGTGGAGTCTCCTTCCTTGGAGACATTCAAAACCAACTGGATGCGTTCCTGTGTAACCTGCTGTAGCTGACCCTCCCTTGGTGATCTCCAGACGTCCCCTCCAACCCAAAGGATTCTGTGTTTCTGTGATCCCCCAGCCCAGGACCTCACTCTGTGGGCACTCAGGTGTGCCCCAAGGGGGCAGCAGGGAGGGAGCTTGAAGCCTGGGGTGAACCTGCATGAGGTGGAGGACATTGGCCATGTGGGACATCCAGGCTCAGGACATTGGGAAGCAAGGCTGACAGAGGGCGAGGAGAAAAGGGGCAGCAGCAGCTCTGCCTGGGGCAAATGCACCTGGGCCCACCTGATGAAGCCTTGGTCCCTGTAGTGTCTGAGGCACAAGCCTCAATTAAACCTTTCTCACAGCCAGGGCGTGTGTAGTACCTCTCTTCCATGCGTGCCTGAGATCCAGGTGTCTCTGTGACATGTGCAGGAATCACCTCCTAGTCATCAGTTTGTGCAGACTGGTGGGAATTGCCTCATGGATTTGGCATAAGCCGAACTGAAAAAAGCTTGAGAAAAGCATGTGCTCACTTCTCAATCCCTTCACTGTCTCGAACACTTAATGTACATGTTAAAGACACCTGTTCTGCATGGCTGCGTGCATTTATCAAGGCACTTTTGTGGCATATGTCTCTTTTAAGGGCATGTAACCTCCTGCCAACATCCAGCTCACAGAGGAGAAAAGACTATTGAGGAAACAGGCCAACATACAGGAAAGGATTCAGTCCAAACCTGGGTCATTGATCTGGGATAGGAGTACAATTGCTGACAAGCATTGTGCTGGAATTCCCTCACTCACTTACTGCCAAATCTGATTTGCAGAAAAAAGTAGATTCGTAGAATGGTTTGGATTGGAATGGACCTTAAAGATCACCTAGTTCCAACCTCCTGCCATGGGCAGGGACACCTCCCACTAGGCCAGGTTGCTCAAAGCCCCATCCACCCTGTCCTTGAACGCTTCCAGGGGTAGGGCATCCACAGCTTCTCTGGGCAACCTGTTCCAGTGTCTCATCAACTTCAGAGTAAAGAATTTCTTCGTAATAACCCATGTAAACATCCTTTTCAGTTTAAAACTATTCCCCCTTGTCCTGTCACTGTCACTACATGCCCTTGTAAAAACTCCCTCTTCATCATTCTTGTAGGGTCCTTCCAGGTACTGGAAGGCTGCAATTATGTCACCCTGGAGCCTTTTCTTTTTCAGTTTGAACAATTCCAATTGTCTTAGCCTTTCTTCATATGTGGTCCATCCTGCTAATCATCTATAGTTCAGGAACAAATTCCAGAACCAGTATGTCAAGTTAGAGAGGGTTAAAGACTTTTGGTATCAATGCGCTTTCCACTCAAAAAGTTGTGACAGTTGTAGCAGAGGCAGAATATTCCTGCTGAACATTAAAATCTAGATTAAACTGAGATTATATAATTGTTACATCTGAAAGTAGGTATCAGTGGCATTTACTACAGAGAGGAGGTTTTTGCCTGACAAATACATTGGATCTTGAAAGTATGTTCATCCTAAATGAAGGTTTCAGATACTTAATTCTTGTGGCATTTTCTACTTCTTTACTTACTTTCACAATCACATTTTTCCGGGAGGACCCTGCTAAAAATGTATGAAAATCAGTGTAATTACTGTTTCTGAAATATGAACAATATCTTCCTCAGAATACTTTGGGATATTTAAGATTCCCTGGCTGTATTTTAAAATAACTTCTAGATTCTTAAATGCCTTTAAAAATCTAGCAAGTGGTTCTGTTTGGCTGAGGAAGACAGATCTGTTGCATTCTTAAAAAGAATTATCCACAGAATACAAATAGTTCTATTATCCTGGAATGAGCAGGGCCATCTTCAACTGGATCAGCTGACCAACCTGTCTGACCTGACCTTGAATGTTTTCAGGGACAGGATATCTACTACCTCTCTGGGCAACATATGCCTCATTGTAGAAAACGTCTTCCTTATATTTAATCTAAAATGACCCCCATTCAGTTTAAAAACATTAGCCCTTGTCCTATTACAACAGACTCTGCTAAACTGTTTGTCCCCCATCTCTCTTGTAGCCTCCTTGAAGTACTAGGATGCCGCTCTAAGGTCTTCTCCAGGCTGAGCAACCCCACTCTCTCAGCCTGTCTTTACAGGAGAAGTGCTCCAGCACTCTGACCAGCTTTGTGGCCTCCTCTGGACTCACCCCAGCAGGTCATTCTGGGGGACCCCAGAGCTGGATGCAGCACTGCAGGTGAGGTCTCACCAGAGCAGAGGAGAGGGACAGAATCCCCTCCCTTGCCCTGTTGCCCGGACTGCTTTGGAGGCAGCCCAGGACATGTTTGGCTCTCTGGGCTGTGAGTGCACATGGCTGGGTCATGTCCAACCTCTCATCCACCAGCATGGCCAGGTCCTTCTCGGCAGTGCTGCTCTCTATCTGTGCATCCCCCAGCCTGTGCTGGTACTGGGGGTTGCCCCAACCCAGGTGCAGCACCTTGCCCTTGGTCTTGTTAAAACTGCATGAGATTTCCATGGGTCCACTTGAGCTTGTCCAGATGCCTCTGGATGACATCCCATCCTTCAGGTGTGGCAACTGCACCACTCAGCTTGGTGTCATTGGCAAATTTGCTGAGGGTGCACTCCATCCCTTTGTCTGTGTCATTAATGAAGATATGAAATAGCACATGTTCCAATATGGGCTCCTGAGTGACATCACTTGTCACAGATGTCTTGAGTCACTGACCACCACCCTCTGGATGTGACTGTCCAACCAACCTACCAATCAAATCCATCTCTCTCCAGTTTGGAGAGAAGAATGTTGTGGGGTACCATGTTAAAGGCATTACAGAAATCCAGATAAAAGACATCTGTAGCTCCTCCTTTTTACAGTGATGGAATCACCCCATCATAGCAGGCCACTGGGTTGGTCAGACAAGACTTGCCCTTGGTGAAGCCGTGTTGGCTGTTCAGCATCTTTTTCCACTTTGCTATGCACTAGCCATAGAACAGACAATGCTTTGCCTAGTAGTACCAGAATATTGTGGAGCTGATACATGCTGTATTAATTTCAGTTGTCCCTCTAGAAAGGAGAAATACAAGTTTCATGACTCACTGTAGTTTCACCTGTACACTAAAACAGCACTGATCTCAGTCCTAAATTCTGCAGCATAAGCTTATCTGTGCTATCTACACAGGGAGAAATACATGTGTATAGGAACAATGCTTATCTAGAGATAAGCTAACAAACATATCTAGGTTGGTTTCTCTCATGTGTTACCTGCTCTCCTGTGTTACCTGAAAAAGTATATGCTTTTTCTCTGCTGTTTGGATATTTGTCTTCAATCACTTAAATATTATTAGCTGCTGTATGTTCAATTGCACTCAGATGGCATAGCAAAGATTAATTTCTGCTGGTACAGATAACATTAACTGTTCTATGTTTCAATATATATTTTTTCCTTTCTGACAGTAGCATCCAAGGAATTAATTTGCATGAGCTGTGTTTGGCCTGCAAGCTAAGAAGCAGGAGGTGAGGTGAAAGACACCACCACAGGTATTCTGTTAAAAACAATGTCCCTTTAAATTTAGGTCTGCATGCACTGGAGTAAGAGAATGATTTCTCTTCTGCCCTGAAGAGGTGGATCAAAAGCGTTGCATAGGGACATAAGCTCTGTTCGGTTATATCAATCTGACTCTAGGTTGATCATCACAGGATGTTTCTCTTCCCAATAAAAATGTATTCAGGCAGCTCATACATGATAGAGAAGATACCTGAAATTATCATCATCATCATCATCATCATCATCATCATGGTCAATTTATTACAGAAATATAAAATCTTACCATCTGTAGCTCAGCACCTATAATTTAAGATAGTTTTTCATTTTGAATTGCTAAATTCATCCTTTCAACTTCTGTACTGGTAGAGAACTTAGATCTTCTGTGGCTGGAATTTCTGCAGGCTGCTGAAGTTCCATTCTGAAGTTAGTTATTCTGCATTGAAGCTACTTATTTCTTGATGTGGTGGTTTTATCTATGAGGCAACAGTAAGAGTACACATTCCTCATCAGAGGGGTTTTGCTCCTGTACACAAATGTTTCTTGTCACCACATAAAAGCAGTTACACAAGAAGTGTGAGTACCCAGCACCACTGAAAAACTGTCCCCTCCTATACTTCTGTACAAACAGATGTTTCTTACCACCTGCAACAAAAAGTGTTATTAATCTACTTTTTTCTAGTTTAAGGGAGGAAGGCATGGCTCCACTAAGTGGCAGCAATAAGCATCATTACTGCCACCTTGTTGAATTATTTTGATATTCGTGAGAGATTTAATATAAACTGGTGCTCATGTTACAATAAGATTTATTCCTATTTTTCATCATAGGGTTGGATTTCATAATTTCTAAAAGAGATGAATAAACTTGTGCTTAGGGAATCTACCAGTAACCTTTTCAAATACTCTCACAGGTTCATATTTTGGAGAAATTCTCATTTGAATATGAATTTTACATATGTTATTATAATATTAACTTACCAGTTGAAAAACACATCATTTGGGTCCCCATGAACTACATTGGGTGCTCTTCAGGTCAGTTTCACAGCTTCCCTGCAGTGGCCAGGCAGTCCCAAACACGAATTCACCTTTTACAAAGTTGGTAGACTGTATTTTACAAAATCCAAGATGCATCAATACTTATTTTATGGCTGTGTCCAGAGCACAAACTATTTCAGTTTGTACATTTAGAGGACCTTGTTGAAGCACAATGATGATGTTCAAAAGTCATCTCATGGGCTTTACACACTATAGAAGCAGCGGTTAAACTCTAAGGTCCCAAACTCTAATTGATTTCTGCTAATCAATGCACATATCACTAATGCTGTTATCTTAAATGCCTAAAGCAGGGAAGCTTATATTCCATTGCTGTCAGTAAACATATCCTTACACATTGTAAGTATAATCTTATATGGCAATCTCTATTACTAATTTCAGTCATTCTTAAAAAGTCACTGATCGTACTTCAGTACCAAGACATACCTAAGAGGTACTGAAGTCAAATCACAGCTTGTAACAAAGTTCCTAAGCAGATTCTTGCACTGCCCCAGCTGCATTTCTGAAAAGCTGTTACCTAAACATGATGACTCCATGTGGCATGCTGGTTGGGAACTTGTATTGCTTTGTCCACAGACTGAAGCATATGAAGTGCAGAAAACAGAAAAACTGGACAATATGCAGTTTGTTTTTGTATGCTGTTTTGATCTTGGAAAATCAGAATTAGGAAATCACATCCAACAACAGTTTTACAGTTGTTGTCTGTGGTCCATTTTGAAACTGACTGGACATATTTTCAGTGTTACACTGCAGAGTATTTATAGAATTACTTTTTCCTTACAACTGGTTTATTTTGTAAGTGGGAAACAAAGATAACCCAAAGCAGTCTTCTATTTTCATACTGAAAAAATCAAAAAGTAAAATGTTCCTAAAGTGTATTACTCTTCACAAAAGGAAAGGCAAGTTACCTCAGTGTTACTATTGCTTATCATCAGCACAGAAAACTCGCCCATGAAGCCCCATTATCTTCTTGTACCACAGCAGTTAATTATATGAAATCCTATATGCCAGAAGTTCAGGGGAAAAAAAAAAACATTAGTTGCACTCTTTGTGCTTTCCAGTGACTTCTACTCTATTCCATCTCAAAGAGGTGTAACACAGCATTGTGGGGATGATCTTCATTTACACCTCGGTTAAAACAATATAAATCTGCTTTACATCAAAGTCTAATACAAATAAGAATCAAGGCTTGTATTTCAGGTAGAATAATATATTGGGTATTTTTCTTCTAAATTTAGTTTCAAGAGGGTAGGAACTAAACATAGACACACACTCTTCACCTTGATAGATCCATGAAAGGTATTTTCAGTAAAAAATGATTTTCAAGTTTACCAGAATTAAATTTTAAAAAAAAACTCAGTAAAAGAGTGTGTCTTTGCAGCTCAAGAAGGATTTATGATTAGAGGAGACACAGCAGATTCTTTGTGCCTTTGTTCTCTAGACATGACAGCTATTGTCCAGTCTGGCTTCTTGTACAAGGTTGAACACCAGGCTGCATGTGGATATATTGTCCTTTGTAGAAAAAACTATGACACTGCTACCACAGGGCAGGAAGAGATTGTTATTGATTTTTAATATCCTACAGAATCATTCGTTTTGTTAGCATGCCAAGAAAGATGCCAGATGCACCCATGGAGGCTTCAGGTGGACTGCTGCTCTATTTTAACCAGAATTCAGTATCACAGAATCATAGAATGTTAAGGGGTTGGAATGGACCTTAAAGACCAACTGGTCCTAACTCTCTCTGCCATGGGCACGGACACTTCCCACTAGACCAGGTTGCTTAAGACTGTATCCAACTTGGCTTTGAATGGGTTCATAGAATCCATGGGTTCATAGAATTTGAATGGAATCACTGAATCGGTTCTGGTAAAAGGCAAAGTTCCAGCCACATACACAAATCACTGCTGCAGAAACTGACATCTTTGATGCACCCTAATGATCAGCAGCTCATCTCACTGCTTTTTAATCAATGGATATTCCCTTCCTTTATGTGTGAACAATGAATAGAAATCTGGCTTAGTGCCAAAATGCCCTCTCGCTCACTACTTCTTCACACATGTGCACAATCACACACATAGGATATGAATAAAGGCTGAGCTGTGAGACCTGGATTTCTTGAGCATGTGCATGGGTGGGTGCTACTCTTGTCACCAGCACCACCATCCCTGATGAAGAAGAGCCAGCGCTGGGCCTCGTGGACCTGTGGTTCTCCATACAGAATGAGATGCAGTGCCAGCTCCAGGGGGACTCTCCAGAGTTCTCACGGTCACACAGTTTCACATTTGTTTTACTGATTTGTCTTGTGCAAGATATGCTCACCGCTTCTGTTGGAGTCTCTTCCATGGATTTAGATTTTTGCTTATA
Organism: Leptocoma aspasia; assembly: GCA_013399835.1. Lineage (NCBI taxonomy): Eukaryota > Metazoa > Chordata > Aves > Passeriformes > Nectariniidae > Leptocoma > Leptocoma aspasia. Next base: position 135,550 of record VXAX01002627.1, read on the forward strand.
GAAACAGTGCCTCATATTTAAGCTTTCCCATCCTTCCTATTGTACCACGATCCCTCATGGGGTGCCATTTATGTAAGAAAACAGGTATGGTCAGGAAGGTGTCTGCTGACAGTGTATCTGAGGCATGTTACTCTATCCTGGAATGTGTTAATGAAACATGCCAGAGATATTACAGTGATGAGCAGGAGAGAAATGGGTGTGACATGCTGAGATGCCAGAGCATCTTGCTATGTATTTGCTGTCAACACAGTGCAGACCCAGCATATGCTATTAAGAAACCATCCTTGCAGTTGCATTTCATCCCTATAATGCAGTAATTATACCTAGAAGCAAGGTATGTGTAAGTAGCATACACACTGCTTTTGTCCCTGTGTTTGACCAGAAATTTCCTATAGTGAGGACTACGCTCACATGCTCTCAAAGCAGGAGAGCACGAGGGCTCTGGTCATACACACCTACACAGAGAACCCCAAGTTTAAGACATGTGCCCCGAAAAATTGAATAAAAGCAGTGGAAGGGCCTGAATGCAACAGTGGGAAAGGACATGACTCTGGAACTGCAATTTCTGAAATTATTGGGCTTTGACAATGCCTGTTTCCACCCTCTATGAAATAGTTTATTTGTAATAGACAGTCCACACAATGCCATAACAAAGTGATTTTATTGACATTCCTCCATAGTGATATGGTTGAATAGAAAGCACAGCCTGAGTATCATGTGACATTTTTCTGTCAATAAAAGCAAAATCAGTCCAATAATGAGGACCTTTCCTGCCACTGACTTTATGTAGTCTTTAACAAAAACCGTAACAGACATTTCCGTTAGATAAATCAGAAGCTGCAGGGAATTTGGCTAATGGTACAATATTTACTATACCTAGTATCTACTACCTACAGGAATCTGTTTTTCTACTGGAACAAAAGAACTACATGACACACTAGTGAGAAAGTAACAATCCAATCTTTTGGACCTTGTGATAACTGGAAAACCTATCCCAGATTTAGTATATTGCAGTAGTTTTATCTTTTCATAATGAACACTGAGGTACAGCAAGAATAATAAAAAAGCACCGCATTTGTTGTAGAAAGATCTGTTGGTCTGCATTTGACTGAAAGCGTTTAATCTTGACTTAATATTACTATGGAGACATAGCAAAAATAATTTCAACAGAAGATAAAGAGATCTCCAGTCAAATTTGTTCTTCTGAAATTCCACGGTCTGTTAAAGGATTAATAGTGAAGGACGAGTTTAACCTGTCCCCTGTGCATTTATATTTTAGCTTATTTCAGTTTTGATTTTCATGTTCAAATTCAGTATCTTATTGTTTCCAACTAGAGGTATGTCAACTATTTGTTACAGTGAAACTAGAACAACAAAACAGAATCCCAACAAACACTCCCCTCCCCAAGGCCATCTTTCAGACTGGACTATGAGCTCAAACCTCAGCTACAGTTCATTCATAAATTCATGGGCACTTGAGCAAACTGGGCATAAAAAGGTGTCAGACATGTACAAAACTCATGACTTCTCCATTAGATGTTAGATGTAGTTTGGACCACTCACTTCTTGCCTTGTGATAGCCATGGACCTCTCTGGAACATCAAAGTCAAGTTTTGAATATGCACAGACTGAATCTGAACACTTACGTAACTTACTGCAGATTGAAGTGATAGCATTTGTAAGGTTTAGACCTGATGCTGTTAACACTAAGATACAGATGTTTATACTGGATCAAATCCTGCATAGCTGATGTGGTTGAACAGTCAGTGACACTACTTCTAGGTGGAAGACCTACTGATGATTTAAAATATCTATTTCCATTCTCTTATCTCCAGATTAATGCTATAACAGGATTTCAAAAACAGAAATACCCCCTTCCTTCCCTTTACCCTTAATACCATCATAACAATCATTTTGAGAAACATATGGACCCTCTGAAACTGTTACCAGTATTCACTGCTCCGACTGAAAACTAGAATTCACGAAAGCTGCCAGATTGCCTCTTCCATTTTCACTTGCATTTTAAAAATCTATTGACATTGATATTGTATCTTAATTTAGCCACCACCATATCTAGCCACCACCAAGTTTAAAGGGAACTGAGGTGAAAGAGCTGAAAAGATTATTTCACTGTAAAACTGCCCTATGGAATATCTTTAGTCTTTCCTGTGGGGAAACAATGAAACTAGAATTTCTGTAATCAGCAATCAGTGTTTTACAAAGGAAGATGCAGACCTGAGGAGTAACAGCACTTGAATCAAAAGATGAGCAAGGAAGGGTATGTCTTGCATATGCACAACAACAACAACAAAGTCAGTTAATTGCATAATGGGCAGGTTAAATAACAGGCCAAGGGAAGTAGGTTCCTCCCTCTGTCCTGTGAGCACCATTCACTGCCTCACTCTGACACTGCAATGCCACTTCAGATGCATGGCTTCCCCTTCACTCCAGGCTGGGACTAGATTCTGCCCATGGCATGACACAAGGAATGGAGAAACTCTGTGAAGTGTTGATCTGGGTATCAGAAAGTTGATGTCGCAGTTTGAAAACCTATTGGGGTAGGGCATTTAGGAAGGGAGAGGGATAGGGCTGGAATGGCAGAACGCAAGAAAAGCCACACATAGCATTTTCTTTCTCTTTGCTTTATGAAAACAGTCAACTGTCTCTATTCCTGGCCTTAGATCCAAAAAACTTGCAAGGAAGTCTGCATGACTTTGTCAACTTAGAAAGCAGCTTTTAAAAAATATTAGGCTGTGTACTTGAAAGACAACTTGGATCAAGGATTGATGGGAAGTAGCTGGCTATGCTCTGTGTTTCCCAGAGGAGCAACACACAAGATGCTTGAGATAGCATCTGCAAAACGTAATCTAGTTTATGTTTTGTGTGCGACAAGTGCCAGAAAATGTTGTGAAGAAGAATTTCAGGAGAAAGCATTCTGTGTTTCATTTAGTGGAGCTTGATGCTGTCTCTGAAATACAAACATCGTTTATTATGCTACAAAAAATAGTTTCACTTTTGTAATAAAATATAGTTTTAAAATACTTCAAAAATTTAACTATACAGTGTTGTAAAGATTGGACTTCTTTTCCATTTTTTTGCTATGTTAATGAGACAGCCCTTGATTTTTCTTGGCCAAACATGGACCAACCAGTTGGATGCTTCTCTTTCTTCTAATGTTGGAAGACATCCAACATTTGACATAGTACAGGTAACTTTATAACATCAGCAGGAATAAATTAGGAACCATACAAGAATCACTGGATCTGGGGGCCCAGAGGTGAAGAGACAGGAATTACATACATTGGAAGATTTTATGTTCAGTGTCTCCTGGTGTGACTTGTTCTGATGAAATTCATGTGCATGTGACAGATGCTCTGAGAAAAACATTAATTTTTCCATGTCTCCTGTGCAGTGGGCTGGTCACATGGAATAGATGTCTGAGAGCTCATTTATGGAAACACTAAACATCATTTTCGGTGTGTGGTACAATGAAGCTGGCCTGTAGCTGCTGCCTATGTTTGCAAGTGTAATATAACAACAACACACTAAAACATAGATTCTCAGTAAAAGCCATACAGTAAATTAGTATAAAAGTGGATGAAATGCCACAGAAATAGAATAAAGGGGGCAATTTAAGTATTTCAAATTTTTTAGTCGCCTTAGCAAAAAAATAATTTTTTTTGCTTAGAAATATATTTTTGGGTCCATCACCTTTCAAATACCTACTGACCTAAGAATAAAAGAGAAAGATCTAAAACTCTCAGAATGCAGTTTTTCAAGTATGATGAGGTTCTGAACAACCACCATAAAAATATGAGAGCATGCAGAGTCCAGTTTTTTCCTATGGAGAGAAAACTTAAGATGAAATAGATGTGTTAGATCTTGAACTGGTCTCCTGATTTTACAGTGATCTAAAGCATAACTAACACAAATCTACCAGTAATAAGCCCCTAGGGGTGTGTCATACTTCATGCAAGCTGCTAAACACTCTGATGTTACCTTGTCATGTACCTTCACAAATCTCTCACTTTGCATTTCTTGCATCCTTTAATATATTTAGTGTCAGAAGATACTTTGTGTTTCCGTTTCCCAGTTAAGACAAACACTTTCAATCCGAGATTAGTCTTGGAAAACAGGGGCAGCAAAGATTAATAACTAGAATGTAATCAGAGCAGTAGTTTGACTGTAACAGCCTCAGCAAAATCCATCTGAAGACAAGCCTACTGCTGGTTTTCCTTTTTTCCCTCTGGAATCAGAGTTGGAAAGTATACCAAACTGAAGAGGGTTATGTCTGCAGTAACAAGACCAAGATCTTGAGTTTTGTGGTACCTAGTATGACTGAAGGGTCTTTGGGCTTCCTCCAAGAGGACGTACACCAAAATCTTAACCCCCAGAGAGTTACAGTGCCCTTCACACCCGACAAACACCCTCATTCATTGCAGCTCCTCATTTGACAGATCCTAGATGAAAACATTCTCTCTACAACCAATCACTCTTGAGGATACCGACTATTCCACTGAACAAGAAAAGAGAAACAACAGAACTGAAAACCACTCCCAGCAACCACAGATTAGCCCAACCTAACAGAAAATAAATGGCTTCTGACACAGGGGATGGGATTGTCTAGACTTGTCATTTGGAAAGGAACATTTTAAACATCAGAAAACAAAGATCTGGTGAACAGAACCCAAAGGTATTCATTAGAGTAGAACATTCTTCTTACTTCCCCTTTTCCTTGTCATATACAATACTAAGGTAAGGGAGCCTTGTCCTTTATGCTACATAATAAAACACCCTTCTTGAGTGTGCACAACCTTGTGCTTCTTGTGTGGTAAACATTACAACAGAGATGCCCCTCCCGATAGCTCTGAAGTGCAAGTTCTCTCCAGTACTGGCAAGCAACAATCATAACAATTGCCGTTATGCTTTGCATTGCATTACAGGTGGTTTTTTTGTTTGTTTGTTTTGTTTTGTTTTTTAGTTTTTGAAGGTCTTATCTGCACCATGTATCTGGGCCAGTTCCAGCTGATGCAACTGACGTGGATCATGAGTTCATATATAAAAATTTCAGTTTTGCTCATAGGTGTCTTTCAGATGGATAATACATACAGGGAAAATAGGGATGGATGATGATATATTTGACCAGCTCCTAGTACTGGATTCAACGATTACGAAGTAAGATGGGCTATGGATTGATTTAGAAGGTATGGGTATATAAAAGCTTGGAATGCTTGATGAGGTTTTTTATTTATTTTATAATCAACGTAGGTGGAAGTAAACATTTATTAACATTTGGTCAAGTGTAGTGTAACTTGCATTTGTATTTTCATTGTTATTAATGGAGGTATGTAGATATACAGAAACCTTGAGACAGTTGTTTTCTATTGCATACAGACTAGCAGTCCATTGAAAACAGAGGATGAAAGCATGAAGGTTAGATCATAGAGGGTGGCAGTTCTTCATGCACGGCTTTTGTTAATCTTGATCTTTGTTTTGTTTTCAAAAATAAAAACATGGGAAACCAAGATCAAATGACAGTGGACAGGAAAGGTGACATCATCAGCCATAAAAACACCAGAAGTGCCTGAACCCCCTCATTCAAGTCCAAAAGTGCTCGTTTCTTCAACAGCTGTCAGCAGCTTTTCATACAGCATAGAATATGAGGGGTAAGGTGGAAGATCCAAACGGTTGAAACATGTGTGTGCCCTGCAAAAGAAAAATATGCTACATGTTAAGCTTAATCTAAAAAACTTGAGAAAATAAGAATTGGGAAAACTAGTTTCTACTGACATTCAAGACATTCAAGTTCACTCAAAGTAAAACTTTTGAATTCCACCAAAATATGAGGCACTGAAATCTATGTGCACATACACATGAATACTTTATATAGAAGACACAAGCTAAGTACCAACATAACATCTGATATCCCTGCTTCAGATGTTGCAGGGATCTTGTACGGATCTTGATGGAGAAGAATGCTGGAGGTCACTGAGGAGCTGGGGTTTAGGGCCTGATAGAGAAGTTCATTACTATAATTTTGGTTGCTTCAAGATTTTTTTAAAAATGGCACTCATCTGTATATCCAACATGAGCTGCCAATAAGTTTTGCACCAGCGGACAAACACAATGTGATGGACTATAGTGACAGAATGGGCTGAGTATGTTGTTTGCAGTGAGGCAGGCAGGCCTGACTGCTAAAAGACCATTCAGGGATCTGCTGAGGAAGGAAGGCTGCTGAAAATATTCAGCAAGTCAGCTGTTGGCCATCTGCTGCAAGTAGGGCCTTTAAATGTTATTTATTTGTAGTACCCAAGACAAAAGCAAAATATTCTGTGCAGAGCAAGCTGCAAACTTGATGACCAAGTTTTACTGTTATATTTACCTGCCATTATATTTATATTGGCAGCACCTTCAAAAGAAGCCATGGAGTGGCTTCCATGCGTGGAATGGGTTCCATGCGTGCCTTCACCATGTTGCAGCTTTTCTGGCAACAGCAATTAGACCCAGAGGCAGACTGCACTTCACTGTGGGAGGTGCTATACAAACGTGGAGTAAAGAAACACTCCCTGCCCCAACAGGTCAGCCATTTCAACTGACTGAGAAACTGCACACAGCGCATGCAACAAATGGATGTGGGAGGGACACATTTTCAGTCAAATTGTTTCAGTTTTTTTTAGTCAGCTTAGAGTTTTACACGATGATAGCAATATTTCTATTTCCTCTTGCTCACTGGGATAAATGTGAATTGATAAAATTCACAGAAGGAAATACAGCCTCAATGGCTAACAGTGTCTGAGCTTCTGGCCCCTAGTATTTTTAGCAGCCATGGAGCTGTTTTACTTCTAGCTCTTCTATCTCAAACTTTAAGTCAATGCTATTTCTCTTACACTGAAGCAGCAGAGCTATCTTGGAGAAAATTACATGAAGCCATGCTAGTTGTCTCTTAGGCCACCCACAAAATGGGAAAGACATAATGCTAGAAGATGGGCTGGCCTGAGACGTGTACATTGAGAGGAAGAGTTTTATCAAGCACCAATGGTGAATCATTAAAAGCAATCAAGCAACTGAAATAGCCAGAGGCACATAATCTTCACTGCATTACAGAATTTCAATTAGGAGAGCTTTTACCATCCTTTTTCCCCTTCTGAATGAGGATTTGTTAGCTGGTTAGTCTCAGAAGAAAATGCAATAAACACAGAATTTGTGGAAATAAGCTGGGAATGCTTGAGTTAGTGAAAAAGGAACATTAATAAAGCCATTATTTAATTCATCTCTTGAAATTAAACATGGCAGCTCATGTGTATTATCCATGAATAGCCTTGCACTGTTTATTGTTTATCTCAACAATCTTCGGCAACATAAGTTGTTTCTACAATCCATTGGCAATATGGATCAACCACTGGGAGTTAATTAACAGAAGGATTCTTGTAGTCTGTTCAGAACATGTTTATCACAGGCAAGACAGCCCCATGCAGAGATAGCTGGTCTTGAGGAGCTCAGCTGCTGGGCTCCAGAATTGGAAGTAGCACAGCCATGGTGGCTCAGGTGTGAATTCTAGTGTAGTTTTGCAGAACCAGACCTCTGTATGGTACTCAACTGTGGCACATTTAACTGTTTGAGACAACAGCATCTCAGACACTGCTGTTGTGCATCCTATTGTGTGGTACAGACGTATTCACAGCCACTGACTCTGGTGTTTACTTTCTTGCAGATATTTATCTTGACTGATCATTATCCATCTGATTTCACACTGGTTATGAAACAACCTTGCAATGCTGTTGACTTTTAGTCATCCTTGACGTAGCCAAACTCAGAAAAAAGATCAATTCCTTTTCTTACTATCAGGTTTACAGATGTGGGCTCTTCTACAGAAGGTCTCAAGGAATTTATTGTAGGGAGAAGAGAAAGGGAAAAATGTTAACATGTCTAGAAACACCGAAACATTTTGCTAAACAACACTCTTGTGTTTTTCAGCTCAACAACTTCACAGAAAAAAATCCTTGCACTTCAAAGAAAGGTCATCAAATTTGAAATGAAAACAGCATTTCAGGAGCGCTATCCAGGTAAGGGTTACATTTCTACCTACTTATGGTGCAAATCACAATACATTGCTAAGGGCAAAACCTGAGCTTATATTATGGTTTGTGAAACAAATATGGATCTACTGCAACTCCAGTGATGCCTGTGAAGCCCACTCAATCTTACATAAAGATAATTATATGCAAAACTGTCTGGTTTTCATCATATATTGTGTGATACTGCAGTACACAGGGCAGTTAAGAGTCAGTGATACTATCCATAATGCCCACTGTTGTCTAGCTGTGCTACATCCTCCAAAGGGGTAAATTCCTCCTGAATTACATTGGCCTCCTACTACTGATCCCACTGAGAGTGACTACAGTAAGCATAATCCAGGGAACGCTTGCCACACATACTGGGGTGAAAGCATTACATCAGTAGTGCAAGAAGTAGTCACACCAAAGAGAAAGTATTTCTTCCCTTGATTTAAGCCTCCTACCACATTAGCCTGCTGACATTTGAGAGGGTGTTCAGGGAATGTGAGGCCTGGAATAAGACTTACATTGGTAAGAGTTTTTATGGGAAGGATTCTGGCTTCTCCAGAAGAAAATGCAAGACAAAGTAATGTAAACCAACTCTGACCCATGTATGCCCTCATCCTCCAGTAAGTTAAACAGTAAATGGACCACTTAAAATTTCATTCTAACTGGCAATCTGTCTTTATTACTTAATATAATTTTGGTGGGCTTGAACCTTTAATCTTGCTCATGGTTCACAGTGCTATGCTATTTCTTTTCTTCTAAGAATTCTTCCTAAAAATTATGAGTGTAAGCTTTTAAGATTTTTGCATTCTTCTTTTCTTTGTCACTTCTTTTATTCCCCATAAAGATGGTAATCCAAAGGTAGTAAAAGTGGGCACAGAACCCCCTCCTATCTTAATTAAAGCTTGAAACTATCTACTGAAGTAAGGCTTACATTCTAACATAATCATGCCTGTCAGGCAGAAACTGGGCAGTTTCCCTTTTCACTTTGCTTTCGTTAAATGAACCCACAAACCCCCTTTTATCAATTTGAGAACTCACAAGTAGCAGCTTGTGTTCTTTTTGCCTATAAGAAGGAACACTTACGTGCTGTCTGGGAATCAGTGTTAAATAGATGAATGTAGATTTGTAGCTGATACTGCTGTTGTATTGAAAAAAGAGGAAAGAGAAGATGGATGGCATACAAGGAAAGGTAAGAGACAGCAAAGTCCATGCACTCAGTCCGTTGGTAAAGAAGGAAATTAAGAGAATAAAGTTCTTTGTAGTCAAACACAATTTTTAAAAAATTATTATATGGGATTCTGTGGTGATTAAATACTTGATCATCCAATAGAGAGGAAAAGAATTCTCTTACAAAAGATCAGGTATTTGCTAGCACTGGTAATCTGCATAACAGATAACACAAAATCATACATAACACACACTACACTGCTGAATGAAAATCTCTTCTGATGAAAGGGTAGTTGCAGTTCAGCACTGTTGGGAAAAGTGACCTCATACCATCAAATGTGATCATTTGAACCCCTGGGATACACACTGAGGTCCTTACTTGATACTCAAACAGACATAATCTTGGAGCTGGCAGGAGTTTTTGCCAGGTGAGGAGTGCAACCACAAGGTGGGACAGTGGCATTTGTAGGCACCAAACACTTTTGCCAGCCGAAGATTTAAGAAGACTGAACTGTTGCCTCCTATAGCTATAATAGAAAGCACTACTAGTTCTTAGCACAGGTCTGTTTTAGGCCAGGAGTTCTGCTCCCATGGTACCAAATGAAGCTATGCTATTCCAGCTAGAAAACCAGTGGCTTTTCTTTAATGTTTGGTGGGGAGCAAGAATCCATTCTTGCAGAACTACTACTAAAACTGATTCCATTTACAAACCTACATGACCCAGAAGAGGTGAAGAAAGGATTCCTGTTTCAGAAGAGGCTATAGCTGCAAGAATTCTCCAACCATCTCTACTCAGGCAACAAGTCAAATGTGTAACACCTTAATTTTGGGACAAAGCTTTGCATATCATATAGGAAGAGTAAAACTCAACCTTGATGAACAAGCGATAGAACCTGCTATTTTATATGACAAGTTATGACCAGTTTAGAAGAACTCATGATGCAGATTTACACCAACAGATCTGCAAAGCTGGCAGTCTCTTTGGAACCTACTTTAGGGTCATTGTCTGGAGATCTGGGATTAGAGCAGCACCTCTGAGCTGTATGGTGCCTCAACTTTCTAATTTATGTGATCTTGAAAGTAAATATAGATAGGAATAATGTGTCTGGCACATGTGCACACTCCAGAAATAAAATATTGGTGTAATCTTACTCTTCTTTGTCTTAGATGAACATATTACACCATAATTAACCTGTTCATACAGGGAACTGGTACTAATGAACAAATCCACCAATTTAGAATGAAGTTACTGGATGTTCAACCTTCCTGAAAAAGTCTTGCTTATCCTCTGTGCTTTCAAGAAGCACTCTAAGTCTCATGTATTATGGTTATTCTTTGAAAACTGTTTAATTTTAGAAATTTACACCATACCTATTTTTCTTGGCTTGCCATGTTGCTGTTGCAAGTGCAAACAGTACTAACCTGTCTAGGTTAGGTGTCAGCACATCTCTGCTCACTATAAGCAAACGGTAGTTGCCAAAGTGTAAGGACAGGATGTTAGGGAGATTTGCCTGACTACTTCAGTCATCTGGAGCAGAAGTAAGGGAACAGAGAGTCATGGACTCTCCTGAAAGAGCTAAAAGTTCTCAACACTTTGTGCAGCAGTTAAAGTGTAAATGTAGTTTGTTGTGGTTTAAAGTTAGTTACACTCATGTCACAGGGCTAAAAGGCTGACAGGATATGACATATGACTTTTTTTTAGCCTATAAGTCTTAAGTACTTAAATAAATCTAAATAAACATGGGCAAACCATAATCAGGTATTTTAAAAACAAGTTTTAAATAATACTAATTTAGTTGCTTAACTAAGGATTTAGGGAACCTCCAGGTTTAGCCTGTGTGCATTTCTTAGCACTGTGTATACTTGGCAGCACCCCATAATTTTATAAAAATGCAGGCAATAATTCATGGTGATCAAGGTGTGTTTATTTCCCACGAGCAAGTTTTGTTTCTTTTTCCCCTGGCTAAAATGAATGCAGAGTTTTAAGACTTGCACCTGGAAAGGAGGCCTCTTTCAGGGAGAGCAACTCGTTCAGAGATCAGCAGACAAACATAAAATCTCGAGGCTAACTGAATCTGAGTCAGAAGTAATGCCTAGGTTCACAAAGAAAATTAAACAGAGCAGAAAGGGGCCAATTAACCTTTTCAGAACTTGATGGGTCAGCCCAAGGCATTTTCTGTGCAAGCACCATGGTCCACCCTCTCCTCTTGCCCCTTTGCACCCCAAAAGAAGTGCAAAGAGAGCTCTGCAGAAATGCTGCAGAGTCTGTGACTGCTGGTTGCTGACTGTCTACAGGCAGGAATGTCCATGGTAAGCTCTGAAACCCTTACATAGAACCTGACTCTATACATATATATATATATTGCAAAAGGAGGATCTGGGCTACAAATAGCAAACTGTTGCTCTCAGGCTTTCTTACCACATTGCTGGCTGAAGCTGAGAGGGCATGAATCATCTCACTGACCTTAGTTTTCATCTGGTTTTAAATCTCAGTGCCCACACCTAGCTTCATGTAGGCTCTAGCTCTCCATATAATCTCCATAGAGTCCTTATGGCAGACGGACACAAACCAGAATGTACCAGCTGTGACTCAGCTGAGCTATTTCAAAAGTCCATGTTCAGGCGAGATGAACTGTTCCTTGAAAACACTCCCATTTCCTGACTTTAGAGGGAATCCACATTAGATGTCAGCTCTGAACGCCTTCTGATATAGTGCCTTGGCTCCAGTTTCTGCATCTCCCACTGCATAAACATGGGCTTGAGCAGGCTTGGACTAAGAGGGTGAGCAGATTTGGACTTTGCCTCTCCAGAGGACTCCAGGCATTTGCTCAAGTACATGTCTTATGGTATGTTTCTGGGTAAACAACACCAAGAGCAAGTAATGAGAAAACTGGACCAGACCCTTTGTTAATTGATTATCTGACTATATTTGTGAGGTCTAAGATGAAATTTTTGCTTTGTGCCATAAAAGTGGCCTCCTTTGCAGTGTAGCTGAAAGCAAATTATAAGAGCAGGAGAAAGCATCCTTTGGAGGGCAAATGTGATATAAAAGGGCCACTGTAGCAAACAGAGGCACTTGTATCTCAGAGGCACTGAAATGCTCTGTAATCCCAATGGGGCAGAGCCTCAGGCAGCTGTCAGGACAATCAAGAAAAGGTGACTCACTTCAGTAAGGAAGGATGAGTGCTGTTACCCATAAAGTGGTAAAGCAGAACTGAAAGCTGAAACCATCACTGGCTGTGCCATGGCTCTCTTGGGTGGCCTGAGGCAATCCCTTGGTGCCCCTGCCCCTTTGTTCTGAAAAGGAAGATGACCTCTCCTTTGGGAATCACTGCCAAGTCTGTTGACTCTGTATGACATTACAGCTCATTTGCTCCTAGCTGGCTGACTGAACTAGATGCAACAAATTGGATATTATCAACACATGGTCTGAAGTTCCGTCACTAAGCTTCTTCGTTACAAAAAAGTGGAACCATCAGACTAAATTAAGGGATTACACTCAGGTCTCTAGCCAAAACTCAGAAACAAATTTTGGCTTTCATGTCTCTGTAAATTCACAAGTATTTTTACTAGCACTTTGGAAGTAATGGGAACAGAATCAGTTGATAGGCTCCTGTTGATCTGAATCTGTTCTAGAATCAAAATAAGAGAACCAGGTTTGAACCTATGGAAATCTTAATCTTAACCATTTCCAAAGATTCCAAGTAATTTGACTGAGCCTGCAAATCAAAAAGACAGCAAAAGAAAACACTTTTCTCTGAATGTAATTACATAACAACAAACTGATAATTGTTTCTTTGTTGTTTTTGTTGTCTTTGTTGTTTTTTGGGTTTTTTTTAGGCATCCTTACTGTATTCATTAATTCACAGAGAGATGCAGCCAAGTACCAGGGTTATGTTTCTAACAGCAATTCTGCTACAAAGTCCTGGTTGGGACATACCTTGGGAGGGAGGTTATTTTCCCCCATTTCTCTATACAGAAGCGCCGCAGCCCGTTGCTCCCTCGGAGAGCGGCAAACCCCTCGTACGGCACACTTGACGTTCCTGTGACGAACTGCAACAATCGCAGCCTCTGCTCGTTGTTAAACCTCTCCACAGCTGCCCAGAACCACCGTATCACTATGTGTCCATCATGGTAGCCTACACCAAGCAAGAGAAATAAAAATCACTCCCTCCTAACTGAGAAGAGCAACACTGAAAAATGTTCCCAAGAGCATGGGGCAATAGATCTCTTACTGGAAAGATCCTGGCCTAACAACATACCTTGTTTTTCATGAGCAGTATGTCCCAGCTTCCATTTTGGCCTGGTTGTGGATACTATAATATCTCATTTTGGATACTATAATATCTACATCAATATCTCACTAACTCATTTTGGACCCTGAAACTCAAATTTCTACTTGAGATATTCACTAGTCTCTCGCAAATCTCTTGGCAAGAACTGGGGTTATATGCATGAGATATTAAAGACCAACAGCAATATGTCACACAGTGTGAGTCTTAACAACCTAACAATTTCTGGTACCCAAGTAAATTCTCTTTTGGAGTGCAATAGTGTTCAACATACGGAAAGGAGTTTGCTGCCACAAGCCCTTCCCTGGAAAACTTCCCACCTGAGGGGCTCTGAGCCTTGGTTTGTGCCAGTGAGAGCCAGCATATACCAGGCTGAATCTGTTTCAAAAGTTAAATAGAAAAATATAGGAGGAGAATAACAATGGGGACCAGCTGTGCTTGTGGTAAGCTGCATATTTCAAGGTAACACAAAGGCTGGGCAATGACCAGCAAACACTGAAACCTTGTACTTCAGGGGAGGATATGTGAACCTCACAAACTTTCCACTTGTGGTGCAGAACTGGTGGATTTCACACTTTTCCATCATGCAAGACAGCCTGGATAAATCATTGTTTAAAGGAAGACCAGATCAAGCAATAGAGAAGGGAAAAAAATCCAACTTGACATAGTTTAGGCTGAGGGCACATTTAAGCAAGTATGTTGTTGAAATGTAATTGGGAACTGTGAAATTCAGCTCCTGATTTCAGCTCCATCCTGAAGCCAGGAGGACTTGTGGAACTACTTTCTGTGAGGCCAATAGTTCAGTCACAGTCATATTAGATGACTTGTAACTTTTAGATCTAACTGTACAAATTCTTTTCAGACCTTAATGGTCAAAACTCTTTCTGAGTCTGCAGGAATTGAATAGATAAAATCTGGATAGAAACAGCAGAAGCAATTTCAGTAGTATAATACCACAACACCTATTGATCCAAACCTGAGATTTCACTTTTTTATTTCAGGAGTTATTCTTCACAATAACTTCCTGGACAAAATAGGGCATTTCCCTCAGGAAAGACAGAAAGAAAAGATGGAGCAAGACTTCCATGTTTTAGACTGAAACAGTCAAGATAGTAGTAAACATGAGCAGGCAGTTTACCTCCACGATATTCTGTGTTGTTCCGCCAGTCATTGAGATCTATTTCTGCAGTGCCAGCTATAACTAGCTCCAGTTCTCTGGCATCAAAAACAGAAACAAGCCTGGAGTCTACCACCTGGAATAAAAACCACTTGTAAGCACAGTTCAGACTGGAAATGAAGCAAAGTCTTACAAACCTATGGCTCTGGTGGCCAGCTCTTTATCCTGACGAAGTCTGAATGTTTGCATTCACATGTTCGTGTATGATTAGGGAGGGGCAAGAATAGATGACTACATGGGTTGGTCAGCAAAGCCACAGGTTTTCACCCAGTCCTTGTAACAGCTTTGCCAGAAAGATGTTCTCAGATCCAGGTCTTCAGCAAAGATAAACTGCAAAATCCAGGGACAACAATGGAACAGTATCCAGGAATACCACCAAGCTTGGACTGCACCCACAGACTGACTTTACTGGAACAAATCCCTGAAGACATAGTGTGTTTAATCAGATTCTCATCAAAGTGTACAATTCTTCACAATTTTTCTTTGTCAGGGATCCCTAATCCTAACCCAAAATCACAACATGGTAGAACAAAATTTGCAAATGCCTACTTCTCTTACTGTGTGAATGGAAAGCAGTGTCCTTCTTAACTCTCGATCACAAATAATGTTTTATCATTTTCAGAGGACACATTTCTTTCCTTTCTTCTTTAATCCTAAACATGCGATATCCAAGGTCTCTGTCTGTAGAGATCCAAGAACTCCAATTCCTTGCTGTTTGTGTCTGTTTAGCTGTTCTCTAGGGTACCAAAGAAGCATTTAATCAGGGTGCTACTCTCATTCAGATGAAGGAGGGATGACTGTGGAAGCATCACTTTGCTACTTACTTCATAGAAGCCACGGACCAGGGCCTCTGTTTGCTGGACCACTCCTCGTTCCACTCGCCACTTTACCATTCTCTCAATGTACTCCTTTTTGTTCTTTTCTGTCACTGCTGTATTTGCTCCTCCAGATTTCAACTCTCTCTCTGTCACCTACAGAACAAAGATAAACAGTGGTGTGGCATTGTATGGATCATGTGGTGCTTCAAACATGAGATCATCCAAGCAACACTACAGGAAATAACAGGATGGAGAGGCAATCACAGTATTGGAATAACAGACTGCTTTGCCAACTGGAAGGGATATCTACTTGTCTCTTAGGCAACAACTGTTACCCTTCCTGTAGTGCTAGTAAAAGTGTTTACTCAGAAATGCCAACAGCTAAAAAAAGTATCATAATATGAATACTCCCAATACACTATCTAAAACAAGACGTGTACAGCAACCTTGCACAGATAAATAGTCACTGTGGGATTCAGGGTTTTGTATCAGCCATCCAAACCTTAGAAGAGTTTGTACTGTAGATAACTTTTCCTTATTTTAAGCAAGAGCTGCAGCATTTCTTTGCATTTTAACAGTTAATTTAGTTGGCTTGAGTTACTAAGGCTTCAGATTGAGAAGCGATTTAAGGAATCAGTCTGAATCCTACCCAGCAAGCACATATTCCTCCTCCCATGTGACAGAAAATTGTATTTGTCTTTCAATTATTTTCACATTCAACTTAGTTCATTTAAAAGGAAGAATATGTTGCTCTCCTCTTCTGTTTTCTGCTGCTATAATAGTGATGTCCACCATAGACAGCAAATGAATTGTATGAATATATATTCATTACTAGTATTATTTGTATTATTAATTAGCCAAAGAGACAGCACACAGCATAGGCAGTATTTAGGTCACCTTATTTGAGGGACCTATTGCAATATTACGAATTAAGAAACCTTGACTGAGTCATCTAATCTGTAGCTTTGTTGAGAAACAGCAAGAACAAGTAAAGCTAGATGGAAGGAGTTAGGAATTCTTAGCTAGTTCAGGTTAAATTCCCAAACATAAATCATTGCATCACCATTATACAAGCAACACTGCATTGTCCAGAAAGCAAGGCTCTGGCCCAGCTACCATGCCGTATTCTTCAAGGCTGTGAGGCATTAACGTGTGTCTGCCAAACCAAAGACTAAATGTTGTCTAGCTTTAAGCATGATCATAAATCCAGATGTTGAAAGACTCTTGCAAGGCTTCCCACAAACACCTAGAAAACTATTGATTTTTTCAACTTCTCATTACCTGTATAAATTCAAATACCATTAATTATTTATGATTGGAGGCTAGCAATTAATAGCAATGTGTCCCAATTTTGGGGTTTTTGCTCTTAGGAGCATTAACTGCAGGTGTGATCTACAACTGAGAATCAGGTTTCAGAGTAGCAAGGAGACATTTCAACCAATGTAGCTCATGCCTTTTACCTGATGAGAACAATTGCCCAGGCTCAGAGACAGGCTGTATCCACAAAAAGAGCTCATAGTAAGGCCTGGAAGAATGCTTTCTACTGGGTAAAAGCATGAGAAACTACTTTGGGTCACAAGCAACTGACACGTCTCTGTTTTATAAGTGAAATTCTCAAATGGTCATTCAGTCCCCACCAGTAAAAATGTGTAATGCTCAATTTGACACTATGTCACTGCTGTTACACGAGTGCTCCAGGTTCCAGTATGCAAGAAGCCTGGAAGTGATCTGGAGCAAATTCTCCTTAAGAAAGAGGATTTGGCCTGAAAGCCTTAGAAGTTCAATACACATCAGAGATGAGACAAGAAAGAAAATATGAAAGCAGCAGTGACCGGTCCATAATAAAGTCATTGTGGAAGCAGGACAAAAGGGCTGTAACCATCTACTATACAGCTTCTCAAGGAGACGGTATATTTCTCGTTTCCCTTACCCAGCCCTTGAAATCCATCTTCCCAAATATTAGCAGAGCTCCCACTGTGATCTACACTTATGTGTACCAAGCAAAGCAATGCTCAGATGGCATTTAAGTGGTCAGATATTCTTGACATGGAAGAATTTCCAACTAGGATCCATCTGTGAGCATAAAATGTGACTGCAATTTCTTTGTTATTTTGCTGTCAGCACTTAGCAGATTTCAAGAGGAATATCTTACTTTCACATAGGACACTTGGATTCTGACAGTTGTAATTCACAGTGAGAACCAATCTTTCCCCCCATCATTAGTTCTAGCAAGGTCAGTGTCCAGTACTTAGGAAATAAAGTACTAGACAACAGCATCAAAATCTGGCTTTTAGTGTTCTTTTGCTTTCATACCACAGTATCTACACAGATTGTGATTTTTTCTATTCTCTTTGGAGTTATCTCTTATCTTCCACAACAGACCCCTATGTAACTGTTTTCTTTTTCCTTTGAGGAGAGTATAACAAGTAATTAGTGTTGCCAAATGTTACCTTCAGATGCATCAGGGCAACTCAGTTCTTGTTCAACTCTGTAGTCTTCTCTTGTAAATACAAACTTGTCTCATCTGCCTTTGTGAATATGTCTGTATGTTTCTGTCTGCCTTTGTGTATTAGTCTTATGTAGCCATACCTTCTACTGTACTGTCAATTCAATCTCATGCAAGCTCTCAGTTCCAAGCCCATGAAAAACTCCTGCATTTGAGTCTGTGGAAAAACCATGTTACTGTTCCTACAGAGGTGTCCTACTTTAATTCTTCTGCCCTGTCCTTTTCATCCACTCTTAACTCTGCTCATCCTTTGTAACCTTTTGCTATATGCAGGCTAAATTCAACTTTTAATATACCCCCTGAAGCCTTGCCCCTGAAGCCTTGCTTGCTTTCTGTTACTTTAAAGCTCATAGCTGAGCAGGGCTGGAATTCCTCCCCTCAGAAACTTGTCAAACTCTTCCCTAGCTCACAGAACTACTCTAGCTTTGTGCAAACTCCTCCAGGAAACTTTACTATCAAGTGGTGAGAGCCATTCTCTGGATATTCCTGTGGGCACACAGTTTGTGGTGATTGGGAATGGGGCTGCGGCCGAACCTCATTCCTAACGGACTACAATTGTGTCGGACAGGTGAACAGTATTGAAGGCGAAGAAACATGGAGTGCTGATGTGTATTGACCAATCACAAAAGGGTAGTGAGGGGACACAGGTGTGATGCATGTAAGATGAAGGGTATAAAAGGTTGTACTGAAAAAACAATAAAGTGATGATGCTTGGAACCTTTTTTGGTGTCAGTTGTACCTCTGCCGCTATATTCCACCTGACTTCTCTGCTCCTTTTGACACTGTGTATCTGTTCCTTACAAGGTATCTCCATCTCGTGAGCTTCTGCAGTGCTCGACGAGCTTGGTTCTTCAGCCTCTCTCGTTTTCAGTATCTCCTTGGAGATCCTTAATCATGGTTTGAATATTGTTTTGATTCCCGTCAAGGCTTCTCAGAGAGAGTTATAATCCAGCGTGGTTTGCAACAGCAAAGAGCACCAGGGCTTCAGTGCAACCCAAAGAATACCACAGGAGACATTTATTGCGATTGCCAGACTGCACTCCAGCCACTGTTGCACCCTCCCTAAGGCTACAGTGATCAGCCAGGTTACAGAGAACTGTCTGACTAAGGTAGAGCTGAGCTTTAGAAAGCACAATAAATGGATGTACATACTAAGTTGTTAATTAGTTGTGAGGTAAGCAAGAGACACAGAATCTAACAGAATAACAGATATTAGACAAAAGAATGGTAAGGATTGCCAGGTCCTACACCACCTGTCAAATGTTTTTTATCCCTCCTAACCCATCCTTTCAGTCACATCAGCTTTAAGTTACATTGCTTGCATTCACCAAATACCACATCTGTGTGAACTACACCCTGAAGAGAAGAGCTGCACACCAGAGAATTCCTCATGCTTATCAGTGTGTGGCTCAACAGGCCTGTAGGGGTGCTGGTATTGTATATTATACACCCTAAGAATAAACATCTGCCTTGGAACAGGTGGCTTGAAAGAAACAGAAGGTAGGAGAAGAAAATGTTATTGAAAGGCTAAAGGATCTGTTGTGACAGAAAGATGTTCATCATGCTCAACTTTGTCAGCTTCAAATTTGCTTTTCAGGTGTTTTGCATAGCTACACTCACCTGTCCAAACACTTCCTCATTCACTGTGAAGGTTAGATCCAGGATATCTGTGATATTGTTATCCTTCATCCACTGCAAGCTCTGATGGAACTCTTCATCCAGGTACTCTAAGTCGCTTAAATCACATGGCCTGATTATGAGACAAGAAAAAAGATATGATCTCATGACTACTGGCAGGATGATTTCCTGCTAAGTATGTGAACAAATTTACTGAAGATCCAACATAAAACTGAAGTTCATTTAGTTTTGTTAACAGCAAAGGCTGTTTCACAGATCTTCTTGAAGCAGTTCTGCAACTGTTTGCTTTGCATAGCTGGGCTCAAGGCCAAATCTGTTGGCTGCCTGCATTATTTGCTGTCAAAAGACACCCCTGGGGCTTGATTTTACATGGATCTTCAGGATGCCCTGCACTTTCTAGCACATGTGTCCCTTCAGTCCCACCATGCTGTGCCTGGCTGCTTCCATTATCTATCATCTGACAGGTGAGCACACAGGACTGACACAGGGCAGACCAGGCAGCCTAAATTTCTGCTAATAAGGAGCCATCCCTGTCTGCTGAAAGGACCGATTTGTTATGAGCAGCCTGGTTTCTAATTTCCTAAAGGGGCAATAAAGATGCAGGGAAAGGTTTCACCCTATTTTCAGACTAGGTCAGGTACAATATAGATATGAGTGTTGGTACCCCAGCAATAATAATAGTTAAAAAAAACCCAACAAAGACTAACATGATAAAGAACTTAAAGGACTGTTAAGACGGGTATCTTTGCTGATTTGGAATCATCTTAACTGATGAACTATTTCAGCTAAGCTTTGTTCTGCTCTTTAGCATTTAATTGCTAAAGTCTTGAGTTAATATTTATGGCTTTTTTTGTTGTTGTAAAAATTTTATGTACCTTGCTTGACTTCAGTCTCTTATAAACTTCAAATTGAAAGTAATGTATTCTTGGTAGCTTATGCTTACTAAAATAAAAGACAGGAGAAGACTAAAAAAAAACATTTACTGGTTATATCTACATTAACATTCTTAATTAACCCAAGTTAAGTTTTAGAATGAAAAGCTACTCCACCAGTGAGGCATGACAAATGATGTATTTTTGCTTAATATAACCTCTGTCCTTCTTTTGTTATTATTTTGTTTAATTCCATCAAAGATGTTGGTCCTCCACCTGGTTGAATCTTCATAACTTTTCATCAGTAGTAAACTCAGGAATTATGTGTCAGTACTTTCTGATGTATGTTTCTAAATATCATACTTATTTATTTTTGTCAACATAGTATTTATGAATGGCAAATTCTTGGAGAAAGCAAAGAAAAATTAAAATGTATTCATTTTCTATCGCAGACCAACAAACCAACAGCAGAAAGAATGTGAAGGTCAGTGCACTCGAAGCAACTCCCTGAGGGTCTGTCTCTCTGTAGGACTCACTGTGGTATCGCTGTTTCTGCATGGTTGCACAGTTATACTCACAGTCTTAGTAGTGCTTTGTAGAACGGCCTTGTGAAGAAAGCATCAAGAAGGTACTGATGAATGAGAGCAAGGCCAAGAATACGACCGCTGAACCTGAACCTGTGAAATAAAAATGTAGAGTTAATGAAGTGTAACTCAAGGCTCCCAGTATAGAAACTTACACTGGTAGCAACTGGGGTTTTTTGGTTTGTTTCTGATATAGTTTTTCACATTTATTCCCTGATTTTTTTTTCCGAGCAGACACTTAATGCCACTCCTCCCATGTCTGATCAATAATGGATCTCCTTGAAGCACCTCCCGCTGTACCCATACCTGCAGCTGGCATGTTATGTGCTCACCTGTGCTGAACCAATGAACACTCACTTTCTGTGATCTCTCATTCTGATTCTGATGCAGACTGACTACATCCAACACAGTATTTGGCCAGGGAAATACTGCAATGCTCCACCACAGCAGAACAAATGCTATCTCAAAAGAGCTGCAAAGGATATTGGAGACGCAGTATATCCAGTTTCTGATGAGCTACAGCCCTGTCCAAGGTGGGGCTTTAAAGTACTTTAAAAGGGTAGTGAATTGACTTGATCCAGGGGAAAACTGAAGCTCAAATAAGCTAACTGTTGTGACCGAGGACACATTAAAATCAGCATCTAAAGCTCAGGCACACTGCTCCCAGAACACTTTCTTAATTCTGCTGCTCAGCTGTTTTCAGTATTTACACACTACTGTGTTTGTTTCTAAGAACAACAACACCCAGTCACACTACAAGTACACTCAAATAGTGCCCTGCCCATTATAATCTGTGACTTGTGATGATAAACTGTTAAATTTTTCTTCCTATGATTTCTTCTATAACTTATTCTATATTTTGCCATCAAACCTGCTTTTAAATCAATCATCTCAGACAGAAAACCACAAAACCGATATGAGTCCAGGTAAGTTTGATTTTTGTAATTTTGTAAAAACAACCCCCAACAGCCATTCAAAACTTGCTTATATGTAAGAAAGGAAAGAAAAAAATCCCGCACCCCAAATGTGAGCACTCCAAATCTGAGCTGACTGATAGACAGAAAAGTTTTACTGCACAAAAGATGAGAAACATAAACAAGTGTAGAAACCATTCCTTCCACTTACAGGAATCAGTGCAAAGACCTCTCCTGCATGTGAATGAAACATGAGTCTGATTGTAATAAAGGTGACAAAGAATATCTGTTCAATCAACTTTATGTTCACGAGACAGAACAACAAGTGCTTAGTATGTCAAATGAGGCACGGAATAGCCTGCTGTGGGCCCAATTAGCATTTACATCACCACAGGAACTGCCTCTGGGTCCCCTGAATCTGAGAAAGGTGCTTATGATATGCAGCTGACCGGCCACAGATGAATGATTATATTACTCCCTTACAGCTGTTTCCACAGCAGCAACAAAAGGCAGCTGTTGGGTCTAGTTAGGGCCTGCTTCACTTCACTTGTACTCCAGTGCAGTGCTTCCAGCAAAGGGCAAGGAAACGAGGGGGAGCTGACACAATGAAAGCACAGTGGAAGCCAGACAGCTCAAATCCCAGAAATGCTGAACCTGTAATCCGTCAGTTTTATAGCATCTTCAGGATCCATAATCAAGTTTGTTTCTCCTAAATAACATGTGTCAGCTTTTTGGTTTTGTTCTTCACCCCCATCCATCCCCATATGTTTTGAAAGTGAGCACTGAATGAAAATGCTGGGGGTGTTCCTCACCACAGTGCTCACCCCACAGCTACTCAACCACGTGGGACTGGGCAGGCAGGAGCCACCTGGAATAAAGCTGAAAGCAAACTGCCAGGAAAGATTTGGGAACATGGCTTCTCTTAAGAAACTGCTTGAATGTGTGAACAGCATCTGTTTTCTCCTTGCTGCTTGTTTCACTTCTACATGGCTTTGAGGGCATTCCTGCAAAGCTGACATGAAAGGGTCGTGCACCCACACCAAGGTGTTTACAGCTAAAGGCACATGTTAGGGGGGCCGTTAATGGAGAGTCTAATTTGAATCACTGTGTTATAGATGTAATAAGTAATTCAGGCTGGTGATTGATTAGTTGTATTTAATAAACTAGCGTTGGAAATTAATGCATGTATTTTTGTAAGCAACACTAAAATCCTAACCTACAAGCACCAAGTCTGCCCGAAGGAATTCCTACAGCTGCAGTAGACTGACCACAGAAAGTCCCCTTTAACAAAACAAAAGACTGGAATCCTTGAATAGATGGGTCCACTCCTCTCCTGATGTCCAGATACACCCAGATGAATATCTCGAGATGAGGTAACGCTGGACACCTGGAAGCCATTATCACCAACTCCCGTGGCAAGATGAGATTAGGAGGGGACATTAACGCCCATCACCGGCTCCCGGATAAGATAAGATTTCCAATCAAAAATTTCCTCATCTCAAACGGGGAGCCCGGAAAGTCTAACTGCAAACTCCTCCATATTCATCACGAACCGGAGGGAGAGCATTTGCAATTTCATCACTGCCCAGGAGACACCGACAATCTCCACGACTCCAGACTTCTTTGTCCAACACTGGACTCTGAAAGGATGGACTTTTACATCTGAACTACCAACCAAGGAAGAATAGACTTTCTGCCTGCGGCTAAATAAACTGTACTTAACTGGGCAGTTCGAGGACTAGGGTGGAGAATTGGTAGAACCCAGAGCGAGAGGGGCTTGGGTCTGCGTTCGCCCGCATCGACTCGGTGCTTCGCTTTTTCGATCGTGGCTATCGCGGCCAAAATTCTCGGTCACGAAAAATAAAATCTTTTTTTTTCTTAATTAAAATTGGCTCTATTAATTTTATTTTGGCTTGATCACGACCTTATTTATAACAACTGCTTTGTGGTGGAACTGTATCAAACCATCCCAAAGCCAAGGACAGCATTTCTGTGTGAAAGGTCCAAGCCTAGCACACCAACCTAAGAATAGGTGGGGAAAGTTAGATGAAATAATTAACAAAATGTTGCCATTGCTGGTGCCTATCAAAACAATGGATAAAAAAGCTATGTTGCAGACCGTATTCCTTGGCAGCTCTGTATCACCCCAGAAAAACACAGTGCTGTGTGGCCAAGGCATGTGGGCTCTCCAGCCCACAGACCCTTCTGTCCCTGCACAGAGCTTTGGTATCTCTGCAGAGACTTGCTATACTTGAATCTCTTCTGAAGAATGGTGTAGGAGAAGGTTCTTTGGCCCCTTGTCCATGCTGGACAGGGCCTGGGACCAGACATGACACTTCTCTGGTCCAGCACTGAGAAACATAGACCATAGTAAGCCAACGGATACCTATCAACAGAAGGCATTTGCTGCATTTCTCAGAGAACAAATATACAATATATCTGTATGGCTCCCTTCAGTTAATCAAGCTGCCACTACACTCATTCATTGTCAGACAAGCATACCAGTCCCACATAAAATGTATCAAAATTTACAAAAAAGCAAGAAGAAACAAATTGCCTTCCTTACAAAAGCCAGTTAAAACAAAGCCAGACTCTTGAGTTTATTTCTTCCTGAAAGATTTAGAGCAAGGGTAAGATTTAGAGGTGTGTAAGACAGTCCTTTCAGAACAAAACAAGTTTTCTTGACAGAATAAGCAGCACAAAGGTAAATCCTGGCTCGAGGGCACATACCTTCCTTAAGCCTGAATTACATTTATCTTTCCAAGGAAGTGTAAAATACTTGTTTGGTTTCTTTCCAGCAGAAAAGCTAGTTTGAGAGAGGTGGGGAATGCAGGGCTTTGCTCTGGCCTTTTCTTTCAACACCCTTCCCTTTTGGAGACAATGATTGAGTCTGAGTAATGCGCTCCAGAGAGAGGGTAAATGCAGGAGGGAGTTAATGAACAGGAAATGGTGGAACGAGAGACAGAATTAATGAGCAGTGGAGCTGCTCTGGTTTGACTGCCTATTGACACAGTTTGTCCACTCAAAAAGGACATTGTGTGCACCTGCTTTCTGGCTTTTAACAGCACTACTCTTTGACCCATTTGCAGAAATTTCCACTGTAGCCAGCTAATTCCTTTTCCTTCTGGAGGCTTCAGGTGCCCCTGAAGCAGCCACAATAGCCCATTGCAAAATAACAGGCTCGCTCCCCTCGATGGGACTCTGTGAATACTTACTGCATATCTGTGTACTCAGGGAGAGACAAACTCATATGCTGCAGCAGCAACTAGGCAATAAATCTTCCTCTGACTGCAGCTGAGTCACAGGATATTTAATGTACTCTGGTCCTTATCACACAGCACCAGAGCAAGGCAGGACCCACAATGACCCTTTGGTACAGGGCTCTCTCTTAGCTGGTTCAATGAATGGAGCTCTACTTTATGTGACAGTTTTTCCTTGGATTCAGATGGATAATGATGTACCTTGAAAAGATTGTAATCTGTGTGTACAGAAGAAGAACAGTCTTTATCATTCTATTGGGAATGCTTTGGGAACCATGCCTTGTGGGCTAAATTAGGTATGGTAAAAGAAACTTCAAATCCTAAAAAGAGGAAACACCTGATGAGACTAAAAAGATTGAAAATCCTGCAAACCTTATCTCACTCAAACACATCAGCTGCATTTAAGTGTGTCCTTCTTGATGCAGTAGCTTGTGAAAAAATATTCAAAATAGGGCTTGAGAGAGATAAATATAGCATGGTTCACATCAAATTTGAAAAAGTCACCTTGCTTTCACAAGGTGCTTTCATCTGAAAGGGAAATTTACACATTTTTTTTTGCACCAGTTTTAAAGCTCTTGACTGTTTAATCATGCAGATGAACTTTTGGCCACCTGAAAGACAAGCTGAACAAATGAAGCTACAGTGTGGTCCAGGGTTTCTGTCCTTGGCAGCTCTTCTGAGGATGAATGATATTTGTCAGGTGGATGCAGCTGGAGAGCCTATTAGTCCTTTCACAGTGGGAGAGACTGGATCTAATATTGATCCTTATTAGATACCAGAGAATCTAACAAGAGGAAAATATTTAGAAAGGCACAATCATAGGAAATACTTCACCTTGAACATGCATCTTATTAGACAACAGAGAATTCAGCCACAAAACAAAAATTTGTAGGAAACAGGGCATTATCGTCGTGGTCCATGCATTGAAGAAAGGACTCTTGACGACAAATTCAGAAGGCTAAAATGATTTCTTAAAATGACTCCATAATTCTAGTATTTTTCTGTATCTGCTCAGCAGGGAGCATTCTCCATGCTACTGCTGCTGCTTCATCCAGGGAATGTGTGTCCGAATAGTTTACAATATCAGAAAGGTAAAGTAATTTCAGCTCCGTCTCCTCATAGGTAGGAGGAGGCCAACCAATTCCATGTCCTTGAAGAACAGACACAGATATTTTGTTTACAGAAAGCTTACACAGAGTAAAAGACAGCAAAAAGGATGTTCTCCCATGGGAAAATGATCAGAAGGCTTACACACAGAGAAACTTATAATATGTTCATAGCAACAGGGGCATCATGGATTCAAGAGGCTCTGGTATAGCTTGTTTTAAAGCACTGTTAAAACTGCCATTGTTATGAAGATACTGGTGAACAACTTGAAGGCCACAAACTGCTGATTTAAAGAACTAAAAATCAATTCTTATAGCCTAAAATTTTGTGATTTGCAATCTTCTGATATGAAGGGGAGAACACAACACGCAGAGAAAAATGTACTGAGTCTATGATTTCTGAATTTTGGTGTTATCACCAGCACTAGCACTTAATAAACAAAGAACTTCTTTTTTTAATGCATGAAAGTTATAAGAATGTGTATTTTGCAAAAAGAGTTGACCAGCGAGATGGTTACAACAACTCTGCCTGGACTCATACATTATAAATTTTAAGCAATACTGGCAGTGTGTCAGGCATATGCTCCAGAGGTCTGTGTCTACATGTTGGTAGTACACATCCTTGAGTTGGCTCAGTGCAGGACATGGCCAACATGTCCTACATGAGCTACACCTACAGAGAAATGATCTAGCAGAAGATCAGATCACCTCTACAAAACCTTGTCGGTGGATCAAATCCACACCTCTATCTACCAACCTCCATTAACAAATGCCTTTCTTTAATTTGGTGTGCATATTTAACCCCTACTCACTCAAATGAAAGAACATTTGAAGAGACTAATGGGATGACATGAAGCATTCTTTTGTCAGGAAGGTTGAGCCATGCAGGCTGGGACAGCTCACGTGTTCTCTTTATCTGACTTGCATCTGCAAGCTCTGCAAACTCCTCTTTGCCACTGTGTCATTTGGCCTCTTGGCAAATGTGCTCTGTATATCAGCACACTCAGAGGTGGATGCTGTGGCATTCCAGCACCATGCCTCCTCAGTTCAGGAAGCTGATGACCTCATGTGTCATTAATATGAAAGGAATAGCTCCTACAAAGGCTGGAGACAGAAGTTCATGAAGTCTCAGCACATTAAAGAGAAAAGGTAAAATAACTCCTAAATTAGTCACAGAGGAGAATTCCATTATAAGTAACAGGAGTACTGTTGGCTCATTTTCTTTTCTTATATCCATCTCTAATATGAAGAATCCTTAGAGAGACCAAGATACAGTGTTGGGTCACATTTACACAGCATCTCCCAATGCTGCACTGACTCCCATATCTAACCACACTGGCATCCCACATGAGAACTTACTCTAGATCCCTACACGCTTCTTTTGAAGGAATGGTAATGAGTCATCCCAATCAGGTTTTGGTTTTACCTCCTGTGCATTATGTTCTTAATACTGAAATGGATCTTATCTCATATATAGTCAAAATTATTCCAGGTTTTCAGACCGTTAATGAGATTTTAAGGGGAAACTCCATACTTCCTCACTGTGAAACCACAGAAAATTTTGTCAGGTAAACTTAATTTTCAATCCATTTTTCAATTAAAATGTAAAGAAAACATTTAGGAGTACTGACATGGAACAACTGTGTGTGCAGATTTCCAACCTGGAAACAGATGAACTTTAAATAGTTAAAGAGTCTACAGGGCATTCCTGCTGCCCCAGCAAATGTGACTGGGATTTAATAGAGGATACATTCTACTCAGAGCCAAGGCATTTCATTCAGGCATCAAAAGATCAAGAAGCATATTCCATGAGCCTCTCTTTGATAATCCTGTCTGCTTATTATGCCTATAAAACTTAGGAGTTTTATTTATATTTTCAAGGAAATTTGTTACACTCATTTAAGAAAGCACTAGCCTCTCTTAAGTAGCCCCAACTGTAAAGTGGAACAGTCCAGCAGACCTGCTTGTGCAGTGTCATAAAATACAAAGAGAGTGCTCAGAGAGGGTGGGAAATATAGGTGCATCACCCAAGAACTGAAATTAAACAAGAAAAGAAAAATTATGAAAAATTATTTTCAGAAAGAAAAACAACTTGGTACAAATAAAATTCCTTTACATTTCAAATCCTGAACAGATAATTTTCTTCAGGTGAAAGTCAGCCTTTCTTTAGATATTTTTACTTTTGGTGGGCACCAGATTTTCATATGATGAGTAACTTTATGTGAGCCAGTCTCTCATTTTATTGCTAATTTGTGCGTATATTTTCTGCTGTAAAAGGCCAGTACAATACTGGCGCTTCAGTAAGTGGTTGTCCTACTTCTGTTTTCTGGATCTATCTGCAAGTAGAACATGTTTCTGTTTCTCAGTACCAAGGAGTTACCACATGAAAAAGAACTATTGCTTACATGTGATGGAAATGTGAACTACCCATGTCCTTCTAAATCTCTGGAGTTCATGCATCCTGAATTAGCAACTAAACCTCAAACCATTCCTGAAGCCTAAATTACCAGCAACTGAAAAACAAAGAGATAATCCAAACCTTATTACTTCTTTATTTAACCTAATCAGATTCTTCAAGTCTTTTCCTTGTCCCTAACCTAGCTATTTGTTCACTCAAAATGTCTTTTCATTTTTCTTGTATCCTGGCTATATCCACCACAAAAGAACTGACAGAAAAGGTTAAAAGACTAATTGTGTCATGTAGAAGAGCATGAATTTATGGCAAAAGCTGCACGCTATTCTCCTTTATCTAGAAAAATGAGAGGCAAATATAATGTAGATAAGGGAAATTCATAAAATCCCCTTGGGTTTCTCTTCAGCACAATCTATCAAACAGTTCCTTTCCTCCACACAGTAGCTCCAGATAAACGCTCACACGGAAAAAGGGTTACAGCTGCATTTGCTCAGTACTGCAGCCAAGTCAGGAAGCCCCACACTGGCGTGGCCGGCACTGGCTTCTTGCACATCAGCTGAATTGTGCCAGAAGTTCTTACTGCAGATACAGGAATTCTTCTGTGTTGCATTGCAGGCACGCCAGCCTCGGTGTCATGGGCTGCCTGAGCACCAGAGATGCCACACATTGGAAATGGAGAGTTGATTTCCAGGTCTGCCTTTAAACTAATAAGGAGATTAAAAAATGAACATGGTCTCTCTCTGTAATAAGAAATCTATGCTAGGTATCATTTTACCAGTAACATGATCCATGAATGCAGGAGTTTGAAGGAGAGGAGGAGTGTGACAAGTGCTGAAGTGGCCACCTCTGCTTGCAGAGCCATCTCAGCCTCATGACCATGATGTACAGTCATCCTGCTCTGGGAGAACCCCTGCCAGAACACAGCAGCACAAGCATGACTAACCTCCATCAGCAACCAGGTTGCCTGCAGGCTTTGGCTTCTCTTGCTGGTACAAGGGATAAGACACACTGGCCTGGGAGACTCTTGGCAAATACTCTTCTGCCCAGCAGCTACAGAGGAGATACAGACTGAAGTATGAACTACTGGCTAGCAGACACCAAACCTCTACATTTTATGATTCTCAGATCCTAGATTTTATTGCTGACTGGCAAATCTCAAAGCAGAGAGATCAGCTGCCAGAGGAGATCAGTGCCACTATTTCATGTGAAAACTGACAAAACTTAAATATAAAAGTAACTTATCTGAAATTACCCAGAAAACAAGTGATAGAGATAGCAATGGAATCACAATCCTCTGAGTCCCTGCTCCATTTTAGTTGTTTAGTCTATTGGACATTTTATATGTTTATCAGTTTATCATCAGTTTATCATCAGTTCCTTGTAGATCAGTTCAGTCTGATGCTTATGGGTTGCTTTATTTCAAACAAGCAAAAGAACATTTTCGTCAAAGACTTTGATTTCTCAGTCAAAGACTTTGGAAGAGTTGTTGGTGGGCACTTTGCAAACCTATGAATTGGTGAAGTTTCAGACATTGCATGACTTACGTTTGTTTTCCATAGCATTGCCATGTGCTGAAACAAACTAGTCAAGCTACAGGGAAATCCACAGATTTAGTCATCTGCCAGACAAGAGGGTCACAAAACCACAAGCTGAATGACTGCACATTTTCCTTCAATGGCTAACTACAAACATTGCAGCCACAATAACTTATTCTCAAAGGAGGCGCATCCTTTCCAGCCTGTCTGGGGTATTTAAGCATAAGAGAGACTGTTCATCATAAAGTCCTGGTAAGCACCCAGGAATGTTTACCCCGCATGATAAGGGGTGATGCAGATATCCTTGAGCTAACTGCAAATAGCACAGGGGCAGTGCAGAGCCCTCTGGACTTACCACCCCTGTCTAGAAGCCACACAACTGGGTTTGCATTGTGCTGCAACTTGGGTAATGATCCCTGTCTCTCAGGATGAGGATCCTCAACTGAGTAAAGTCAGAAATCTGTGTGCTGATATTCAACATGCTATTAATTGCTTGTTTTGCAAATCATTGAATACTTCCAACTTTTTTTAATACCACTGCAAACTGACCACCCTGATCCTCTTCTGCAAACACATAGAATAGCAGAATCTTTGCATTTCTGTTCTGAAGTCTAAGAAAATTTTTTACTTTTCTTTACAAATCTTTCCAGCACAATTAAATAATTCTAGTTTCTAGTCTGCCATTTTCTAGAATGGGAGTCATAAGTCACAGTGTAAAAAGCTTCCTTCAATGAGCCACAAGATACTGAATGTATACTTCTGTATTCTTGCTATCACATGAACTTTTCTCACAGAGGGTGAACAGGTTAGGATTTTTCTCATCCTCCATAAATTTATTGAGATTTTGAAAAATATTTCTATTCCAAGTTGGGGCAAATTGACAAACATTACCTTTCTCCCTTTGAGAGCATACATATCAGATCAAATTAAATCTTTAATATCCCCCTTTTCTGGAATTCAATGTAACACTAAGGTAATATACCAAAACTAATAATAATTTTCAACAAACAAATGAAACTTTCAAAACATCCCAGGGAGAGGCCTGGGATGTTTTGAAAGAAACAGAAATGCCTTTGCTACTCAAAAATACCCAAAATGAACTGGGTGATTTACTGAAAACAATATTGCTCTAAAAGCAGTTTTTGTTTTGATGTATGAATTGTGTTACTTACAAAAAAAAGGTTATCTTGGGAATTTCTGCACCTGCTCTAGGTGAATTTTTTTTATGTTACCGAAATCTGAATAAAATGCATTGAGTAATAAGGAGGGGAATGATGACTGAGCAACACTTCATAGTGACAGCTCAGCCTTGCCATTCCAGTGTGGCTGGAACAGGAGATAGGACAACATTCATCACTCCCTGGGGGTGTTTCACCACTACCAATACACAGACAATCACTGCCCATCCTGCTGCTTCCCTGCAGGCTCATGTGCCTGGGGACAGCATGGATTTTACACATTTCTCCTCTGCCACATGCAAGGTGAAGACACTACAGAGATTTTCATGTGAAGCCTCCCAACTATGGGCAGATTTAATCTGCAGTGTTGCAATAGCCTAAATGACCCTAAGAAAGGGAAAAACCCATAAATGTGACTTTTGTAAATACAGAACAAAACAAAACAGCCGCCTTTCCCTCAAACCAAATTCTAATTTGGAAGAAGTGCTAGAGAGACTAGGAAACTCAGGGAAGGGAAAAGGGGTAGAGACTGTGAGACATATCTCTTCTTTCAACTCGTAAAGCAACACCATTCTGATCCTCAAAAGAGCTTGCAAAAAATTCTCTAGTAAGAGACAGAAAGTCAAGAATAAGGTAAATATAAAGCAGAACCTTTTTTTTTAAAAGAAAAAATGTTTGCTGTACAAACTTAGTTAGGACACATGTTTTTTTTTCTCCTTCAGTTTTGGTTTGCCTTTAATCTTCCAATTCCTCCTGACCCTTAATAAATAATTAACCAGCTGTTGAGGCAGGCTCTATGTGATACAGTCATACATCAAACTTAATAGGAAAATCAAAGTTTATTAAGTACAGGGGGCATTGAGAGAGATCACAGTAGAGCAGCAAGAAG
This sequence comes from Leptocoma aspasia, assembly GCA_013399835.1. Classification (NCBI taxonomy): domain Eukaryota; kingdom Metazoa; phylum Chordata; class Aves; order Passeriformes; family Nectariniidae; genus Leptocoma; species Leptocoma aspasia. Next base: position 167,962 of record VXAX01002627.1, read on the forward strand.
GCATTTCAGTAACATACCCTTTTCACACAGTGAAAAGGTCTTATAAATTATTTCAGGTGCACATTTATTTTAATATAATTTTTGTCCAGAAGATTTACAACAGTGCTTGAAAATTTCTCATGCAAACATAATTTATTTAAAATAAGATATTGCTAGTAATTAGAATTTATAGTCTAAATTATAGTCTAAAACTAAATGCTTTGGTTTTCTATGGATATCTTAGAATTTCAAAGCGGTTCCGAGCAGTACTGTACATCAAATGGAATTCAAGTTGATTACATACTAGAAAATCTCTTCAGATGGAAACTGAGGCAAACAGGCAGTCATCTTATTTCAAAAACAACTGGGTGTAGCTTGATGCCTCACTCTGGGGTGCATTATCTGATTTTTAAGAGGATGATTTTTCAGTGCTTAGCATAAACAGGCCCTTTCAAGATGGCTGCAAAATTGGTCTCCTAAATTAATTCCTCCCCCAAAGGTAGACACACACAAGTGGCCCTTTTAAGCCCAAAACCAAACTCAGTGTTTCTGACTCCCTGACTAAACAGGTATTGGGCCATATGTAGGTTGCCTGCCACAACAGCTGAAAAGTCAGAGAGATTAATGAGTAATTCAGACCATGTATTCCCAAGAGCTTGCTTCAGTCAGTGGAGAGGAGTAATGGCTGTTTCCAGACCTCCTGCTTAGATGCTGTGACTACATTTCTCCACTGCTTCTATAAAGAACCACAGTGTGTTCTTAAATCCATCCCACGAGCTGGTCCACGTCAGAATACAACCCATTAGGTCATAAGGCAATTTGTCACTTTCTTTAAAAACACTTTACTTGAAATAAGTCAATCTATGTGTAGAAGAATTAATGGAGCTTTGTTTCCTATAGATCTGCCTCTGATGGCCCTGCATTACCACATTGCAGTAGCTCCCAGTTCCTGCTACACATTTCTGCTAGCACTTCCCAGACTTTGGAGTTTGTTTCTCTCTTCTGTCTCCCCTGAGCTTGCACAGCTCTGCCTCATACCCCCAGGTGTGGAGACCCTGAGAGGCATCCCCTAAGTTAGGGAGACACAAGAAGATAACCTCATAAGATACCCAGTTCTGTTTAACCCCGTGTGTCCCCCCCCTTTGTTCCTGTTCCACTCGGCCACTCCCTCCCTTTTCCCCCATTGGCCCCTGACCTTTAGACTGCCCCGATGCCTTGGGTCAGCCCCAGCCTCTTGAGAGAAAACCCTAGTCTCCCAAAAAATGAGCGGGGGGCTCTTGGACTCTCAACATCTGGCCATGCGGCTGAATTAAACATCTCCGGATACCTTGCAATGACTCTCTTGCTTCCTTACCCTGGACCTTATCAGCAGCTCACCCAGACTGCAACACCCAAGCTATCGAGCAAGACAATGTGGCTGGTTTGCAACCTGTGCAACCTGTGGACCTGTTGGCTCACTCGTGCTGCCTGGCCAGCTGCGAGGACAGACAGCACAGATCCCTGCTGAGCTCTCCCGCCTGCCTCACTGAGCCGCTCTTCTGCAGATCTGTCCTTTACCCAGACACAAGTCTCACAAAGCTTTTAGGAAATTATTATCTTCAAGACGTTTACCTTCCTGTCAGACAGGTCTCAAACTGATTAGGAATCTGTCTGATGGACAGACAGGGCAATTGCACAAGGCACAACTCATAAGGAAATTGGGGTAAGAAAATCAACCAAGCTCTCTACGGACAAAAGACAGCTGAAGTTGCAACATTCTCAGTTCTCCTTGGGTTTATTATAACAAAAAAAGGGAAAAACAACACCCTGCATTCTCTGGCATGCTAGAGATGGATAATGCTGGTTATGTGGTTTCTCTTTTACACAAAATAAATAAAAGCGCCGCTCAGAAGTTGGCTGGGGCTATGCTCCCACAGCACCGCGTAGGCAAAGGGAACTGCCTTTGCCCATGTGCCAGAGCACGTAAAAGTAACCCAGGCAGTGCCATGCCTGAAGCAATCAGCCTTGATGGGAGACATTTTTTCAGCTCAACCAGTTGCAGTGACCATGTCAGCTGACTTGGAGCATAGGGAAAGCAAGATCTTGTCTGCATGGAGAATGGGTGCACGAGGCTTCCATCTGCCTGCAGAATGAGATGCAGAAACACATGCAAGTCTTCTGTCTGACTCTGCTCAGTGGCACAGACTAGAGTATGAGAAGGGGTACTGGAGAGAAGAAAGTAAAGTTCATTATGGGAAATTAATGAAGAAAGTCCTGCCCCAAAGCAGTTCTAAATGAGCATCAAGTTAGTAGAGTTCATTAGGACAATGTGGCCAGCAATAATCTACAACTTCTGGACACCTGAGCATTGGGTCTGAATGTATCATGTCTGTGTTCTTCAGTAGGATTCTGAACAAAAACATTTTACTCACAGGTCTTCAACTTTCTAATAAGGTTCTCCTAAAAAATGCATTAATTTTCATATAAAGAAAAACAAACAAAACACAAGGGCTTCTCTGAGACTGATACAAAATGCTAAATATGATTAGCAAGCTGTAAATACCTCTAAAATAACTAGCACTGGGGTACTGCTCTCTGGCTGCATAAATGTCACAGCAAGATCCACAAATGCCTTACTATTACAGAAACCCATGCTGTCACTAATTCACAATGAAAACACAGAAAAAAGATGCTTCAAGTTAAGATTCCTCAGATCTCCAAATGAATGTCTGTGAATGATTTTTTTCTGTCTAGGCCATTTAGCCTTTTATGCAGAGACTGGGCTTGTTTTCACGTTTTTTTCTTTGGTTCCACATTTTGCCCACTTATGTGGAAAAGGGTGAAGTACCTCCAGTGGGGGTTTGTTTCAGAAGATGTTTTCAAATATCTAGGCAAAAAGCTAGACACTTTTACCTAGATCAGATAGAATGGCTCATTACTGGCATGGATTAAAAGCAGCTTTTCTGACTACAAGCTTCAGGTACATTCTGTAGCATGCAGATAAAAATATGTATCATCAAACTTCTTTGGTCTAGGGAGTTTTATCTGTCCTTTCAGATATAGGGGGATTTAAAATATTTTAACTTTAAAAATGTGTGATACCTTATATTTCGTGTGTTCAGTATGCACATATGTTAACTGAAGGAAAAAGTCTTATTCAATGGAAGCTTGCAGAAAAGGTGTTAAATCCCAGTTTCTCCATAAATGAGAAATATTTTCCAGTCATTATGTCTCTTTCTTAACTTGGCATATATACAACTAGTCTGTGCTTTGATGTGCTCATTTTGGACTCAGAATGTTGTTTGTACTAAGAGCAAAGCATGAAATAAGCCACTAAAAGGGGCAGAACTGTAACTTTTAGGCTGGGGAAAAAGAGCAGTGTATTTCTCCATTCTGCCAATATAAATAAAACTTCACATCTTTGCATTTTATTGCATTTATCTCAAGTTCACCACTGTTCACTTAAGAAAGAGAAAATGTAAAATAATTTTGAGCGCATTGTTTTGCTAGCTCTGTTTCTTAATATAGCTGTGTCTGGAGAGGTCTTGCAGAAGTACTATAGAAAAAGCATGCCAAGGGTAGATTTCACATAAGTAACAAGCCCCACAGCACGAAAAAGCATACATTGAAGAAATCTACGAATCTAAATCAATTGTGGTTGTGTGGTTTTCATGACTGACATCAGACTTCAAGCTTTGAAAAGACTATGAATATTAACTATCTGTGATCCTGGAACACTCAAACTGATCCATCTGTCTATGTTAGCTGGTGCTTCATAACAGATATGAGAACAGGAAAGTGATATCTATTCCTGGCATGTTACAGGGAGGAGGCTCTGCTGAAATCTTATCAACAAGTAAATCTGAGAAACAGAAATTCTAGCTCTGACTTTGATGAGAATGAAGAAAGCCTGGGAACATCAGAAAACCTCATTCCTCAGGAACAAACAGTGACAAGGCAGTTAGTACAGTGTCCTTGCAGAAGTTATCTTGTCAAGCCTTAATGGGAGAACTGAACTCAGTTTCCAAGAGGTTGTTCCAATTCCTATCTTTGCTGGCTGCACAGAATTCTGAACACAGGACTCTAAGGTTACACATGAATAGCTGAGATCAGTCACACAGTACAAAAACATTTAGAATGTCTAGATATCTATAACCCAATCATGAAACCTATCAGGTTAATTATAAACTGCTGGTCTCAGGCAATTTTTTCCATAACAGGTTCAAGAAGTATTTCCAAGCACTGACTGGATTGTATATCTTTCTCTTGGGTTCTGCAATCTTGCCCTATTGACAATACTGCATGTGCAAATCTCTTCATCCATAGCAGTTATTTCCTTCTGCAGGCCAACAGACCAAATTTATCTTTATTAAAAATAGAAGAACAAAATTGTCTGAAGGCCAAATAACATCCTGCATGCAAGAAGCTGGATTGATATGTGCAGTGGGAGAAACAGCCTACATGTCTAACTTCTGCTGGTTTTTGAGTTAAATGCTAACTGCTACAGGAAAATCATATTAGGTGTCTTTTTGCTGTTCTATATGCCCAGGACACCTTTAAAAACCTGCCTCTTCATGCTGAAATCTTTCAAGGCACAGAAGGACAAAATGAAGGGATCAAACACAGCATATATGTTTTGCAGTAGAATTTATCACTTAAGAAAATTGCAACTCTTTGCAAGGACAGTGTTTGTAACACATAAGAGTAAGGGCCTGTTTCACCTGCTGCTTCACCTGTTTCACCTGCTGAGATAACATGGCAACACCATCTCTGGACATAGAGGTCTGTGTTCAACTTTGTCACAATGTGGGCAAGAATGATCATGGGTTTGCACCTGCCTAGCTGGTCCTCTGCCTGGAAGTCAAAGTACATCTCCACAAGTAACAGCCTCCTAAATCAGAAGTTTATCCACGCTGTCTGTTAAGACAGGACATAGAACAGACTTTGTTTCTTCTTGAAAACTAGGAAGGCAACACATAATGTCTAATGAACAGGATTGCAGTGGGAGGTAAACAAACTGTAAGAATTAAGCTGCTCTCTTCTTGCTCATGTCAGTAGAGAAACACACTAAACCAAGGATCATTGTTAGCTCCACTACTGGAAATGATAATAAAAAAAAAAATTCCAACAATTTAGAAACCATGCTAGTCCCAAGCAACATCCCTTTTTCCCCTGGCAACTTTAACAGAGGTGACAGTACAACTGTTCTTGATCTCCCGCCTGCTGTAAGTCAAGCAAAGGAGGATCTGTTCACAAGAATAGAGGAACGTGTACTATTTGCAATTTAAAAGGGGCCTGAGCTGCCTCTCATTTTAAAAAAAGGATCTCTGAGAGGACCCAGTGAGATTGACAAAGAAAACCACCATAGGAACAAATCCATGTGGCAGCACTTCTTTGACACAATGAAATCCCACAAGGGACCAAGCGATGCCCAGGGCTCGCAGCCTATGCTTTGCTTGACCACATCTGAAACTACCAAAGTGAAAACAACTCCCAAAGACAGACAGATCTGGAGGCAGGAAGAGAAAATGAGGACGTCATAATATGCTTTCAGAACTTTTGATAAAGAAACAAGATCAGAAATTTGTCAGTTTGCACACATACTTAGTAAGCTAAAATATCTTCTCACTCTTCGGCCTTGCCCCAGACAAGCAGGGACACTCTGTCAGGGAAGAAAAGGGAAACTGCTTTCAATGGGGCTTTTTTAAGGCCTGTGGTAGGAACAGAGCAGCAATGTGGCTCTCAGAGAACACTGTACAGCTTTCAAGTACAATGCTGTGTGATGTACAGAAAGGCCGCACTGGCTCTTCTTAGAAAGGGACTAAGGAGATGACTGGATTCAGCAGAGCTCTTCTCCCTGTCCTTTTTATATTCACACAGAAGTTGACACTTCTGTGTCAAGTAATGGCAGCAGGACATTTTAATCATAATAGTTCATCACAACTGCTTTTTCAGAGCCTGCTCTTGTATTTATGTTTACCCCATCTCTTCCTTTTCACAACCTACTTCCCTACTTCTTCCCAGAATTAGCAATATTTGTATGGACTCCAGTGTTGGGATGGATGAAAGTTTGACAAGAGAGTCTCACAGATATGTGTGCTTGGCAGAAAGATTTTTGAATGTAGAAACTGAGAAAGGAATAGAGATGGAAGCAAGCTTTGATATAGAGGAATAACAAAGGTCCAAAGGAACTGCTGAGCCAGTTTTACTGGGTAACTAAGAAGGCAAAGGGTATGTTAGTTAAGAAAGGTTTTTATGACTTAGAGCAAAAGATAAGCCCACCTCAAATAGAAGATGTTTTTACCAAGCAGAAAAATACAAGAAGTAAATAGACATCTTGATGTTGTAAGTAGAAAAAAGGTCTCAGAATTTTCCACTGCAAGAAAACTGAAAAACCACTTCTAGCTTAAGCTGTAGCATACTAACCTTTTGTGATTGGAGAATAGTTAACATGAATATTGTAATGTTAGTAGTTAGGATAGGCTATAGATAATAGTAAAGGTATTGATTGGTTGTTATGTATTAAGATGTTCAGTAAAGAAAAGTATATAATGTATTGTAACCAGAACTAAGACGACTTCAGACTCCTGACTTGGGACTTCAGGCATGCCTATAGCTTCTGCTGATGGCTGTAGGCTGGGCTCTGTTACCCACGACCCGTGATTGCTGTCTGGATACAATAAACAGCATTTTAAAGAGCCGTCTGGAGTCCCTCATCTCCTTTTAGGCTCTTACTCTCCAGTCTAAACTGGCAGCTTTTGTTTTGCTTTTCCATTTTTTTATTGCTCTGAAACAATTTTTCAGTTCTGCATAAAATGTTCTTACCATTCCAGATGATTTTCAACAAAGGCAGACATGGGGCTGATCTGTACAGTGTAAGTGTCGTTGGCTGAATACTCAAACAGCCCATAATAGGGATTGAAGAGCTCCTGAGACAGAAGGAAAAAGAATTCTCGGGAGGGGCCACTGTAGTCCAACCTGGAAAAAAAAAGGTAGAAAAGATAAAATGAGGCTCCTTACCACTTGAGTTGATTTCCCAGGTTTGCCTACATTGGCTGCTGTCTTAACACAGTGGCCTGTGCAGTCAAGTATTTCTAATATGATTTATCTCTCTTCTCAAAACTTGATTTTGAGTCCTGAACAAGTTTCGATGCCAAAACTTCACCAATATTCAGGCTGATCTGGGAGGAATAATATCTGGGACATATGCCTTATGTAGTTTATTTCCCTTTGCTCCAAAAGCTTAGCAAACTGGAAGTAAAAGGTTCAGCCTTGCCTCAGCTGGCTGGCCAGCAGAGGGATAGCTTTCTAGTGTGTGGGTTTGAACTGCCTGTGAACACTTGGGTTCACAGACCAGAAAGCCTGGCCGAAAGCAGAAATTGCTCTGACCTTCCTACACTGAGATGTACCCAAATCTAGCCCCAAGGATGCTTTTTCAGCTACAGAAACCATAAAGGTTTACACTGGACAAGATGAAGTCCCAGCAGAATTGTGTCTCTTAAGGCAGAATGATGATTCCTTACTTGTTCCATCCAAACCCTTTCACTTTTCTGTTATTTTCATGTGGCACACCTTAAACTGAGCTTTGTTGTTGTATGAATTTGCTCTGTAGAGACCCTCTTTTTTTTTCCTTGAATTTTTTACACTCAACTTGGAAAACAAAAGGAAAACAAGACCAAAAATTTTTCCTGAACGCATTAAATGAACACTGTGGTGGATTTATTAAAAACAGATTATTCTCTAATAATGATAGGTAGGATTTTCACTCTAAAATAAACCTACGTGTAGCAATATGAAGAAATGATCTGTAGCCATATATTATGTGTGCCAAAATATTTTCTGAGGTGGACACTATTCCTTCTACTTAACAATTGTAAAGTGGAAAGTTCTGCAACTGGATCAGAATGGTCTGTACTATGAAGTTACAGAAGCATAAGTGAAAGGGGTTGAATGATTGATTTGTGCAACTAGAAAGGTGGCAAAGGGCAGGTGGGCCCATCCTCCTATGTTTTATGTCTGGAGATTCAGTACTTCCCTCTTGGAGGAGCTCTAGCTCTAGGATCATGTGATGACACAAAAGCCACACCTGTAAAAGAGGATGGTAACAAGCCCACATGACCCACTAGTGCCAGCCATAGACCAGGTCTGGTTCTATGCAGATCAAAGTACTGGGTTAAGCCTGATAATAGCTGGAGTAAAGAACTACAAACAACATGTGTCTATGTTCAAAAACCTCGAATGGGAGACTAGCTATTACATTTCTGGGCAACACACTAACTCATCATAAAGCCTTTATAGTTCATTTTCCATGTATTTTTTCTTTGAAATGTGGAAAGCTGTGCTCATAGAGCATCACGTGGCCATACAACAGCAATTCTTCATTAGGGAATTGGCATCTTGGAGTCCTTCCAGCAGAATGTATATTAGCATTAAGCAGCAGAAACCCTAGAGGAATGTATCTTCACATGTAAATGAACCAGTGAAGAATGAATGAATTTGCACATCAAATTGGTTTGTAATTTCTCCTGAGGACACCATGCCACACAGAAAACAATATGACTTTGGCCAGTATTAGCATTCCAGAACGCAATTCCAAAAACATAAACTGAAGTGCGTTACATGTTCATGCTTTACTTGCAGGCCAGAGGCAAAACCAGCTACGAAAGATGACCTCTGTTACACAATATTGAATCCATAGAGAATAAAAAGTAAGAGTGAAAAAACCCTGATACTGAGATCACCAAGTAATTGTCTTTGAGACTGGCAACTTCTGTTTCCCACTGGATGTAACCTGTCCCGAGACAAGGGACAGAAGCCGTGCATTTGCCATGACACCTCAGAGCTGAAAGTGTCAGCAGTTGCTGGACATGTTGAGAGTTGCCTCAGGTACTGTCTGGTACCTTTGGAACTGAAATCCTACACATGTGGTTTTTGAAAAAAAAAAAACTTTACATGCAAAGCTGCTGAAATACAATTTCATGCCTTTGTAATACGGCACACTAGAAACACGCACATTATGGTCTTTCCATTATAAAAGTGTGTGGATTAAGCCTCAATTACAACACAGCTCTTGAGGTGAGCCAGGGTGGCTTTGAAAGGTTGTGCTTACATTTGAAAACAAAAGGTTGGCTTTCATCATACAAGAATGGCTCATGGATTGTAAGAGTTGTAGAAAGCTCTCTGAGAAAAGGCCTTCTCAAGAAATTTCTATTGCTTTCAGATTCCAACTGCATAAATTAAATTTTAAGGACTGAACAGCATTAATGCTTCTCACTTAAGATGGAAAAAAGAAATCCACATATGGATAACAAATGATCATTAATTGGCATGCAAAGCAAAGATTTTTTAAAAAAATCAAAACCAGATCTATTGTGAAGAGTTAGAGTAACAAACTGGATAAAGGTCTGGTCTCTAACTATAGCCCTGAGACTGACTCAGTGTGTAAATATTGGCCTGTAGTTGAGTTTTCTCTTCCAGCCTGTCAAAATATGGCAAACAAGATGACAATAGATTTAACACTTAAACTGTCACTTTGAGACATCTAGATGGAAGGTGTTATAGAAAAATGAAGTATTATTGTTATTGTTATTTTTACAAATGTTTGATTTGATTAAGATGAATCACTTACTCAGAAGTAAAACAAAATCAAAGAAACATTACATAACAAGAGAGGCTCAGCCTTAGTCAACTTGGTGTTTTGCAACATTAACACCTACTTCAGAACCAAGAGCATTCTGTGGTTCCCTACCCTTCCTCGCCGACAAACGTGACGTAGAGTTTGTTCCGCTGGAGCTCCTTGCGTGAATATGCCATGACCTGGTTGAAGGTGCCTTCCAGCAAGTGGTCACGCCGTATAATTAACCTGCAAAGAGCGGCAGAAATAAAGATCTGATGATTGAATCTTGTGTGAGCTTGTGAGGCTGAAGGTAAATAACAGCTGTAAAGAGAGACATTCATTCTCAGAGAACTTAATAAAATGGCATCTGCTGGTGCACGTGCTACTTGACCATTACGGGTTTTCAGGAGTTGTTCCATCGTCTTTTCTATGTGCCTTGAAGGTGAATTCCTTCACAATGCCATCACTAGGTTCAAAGTGCTGTTCTGCTGCTAAGGCTCTCTGCAACAACCCATATGTACAAATTTATATGGCAGAGTGGGCTGTGAGTTTCCTGTGTATATGAAGTCACAGCTTTCTGGAATTGGCCCCAAACACTTCCTGGATTTAGTCCAGTGAATTTCCATGGACAAGCTGCTTCTATGGCAGGGGAAACAAAGGGAGTATCAGCCTCTGTTTATATACCACACCTCTCATTCTCTTACTAATCCCTACAACAACTTCATGAATAGTACTTTTACACTTTTACTTTTTTTACAAAAAACTCTTCTTGTTCATATGTTCATGGACATTTTAAAACAGACCGTCTAAAATGTATTTCATGTCTGCCTTGGACCCATTTAGCAGGGCACCAGAAGGGGTAACCACCAGCTAGGACTCCTCAGCTCTATAAGATCATTTTGTTGATGAAGTTTGCCTGGAATAAATTGCTTAGCTTCCTACTTTTATTTTTTCCACAACAGATGTCCTTTGGTAGAAAGCCAACCTGAGGCATAAATTCAACCAGATGCCCAGGAAATACCTTAGAAACACACAGCCTTTGGCAAAGTTGGATAACTAGATTGAGCACAAGTAGGTAGGTACAGACTCAAAAGCCAACTAACAAGATGTACGGAAAGAAACTCCACAATCAAATGACAGAGAACCCCAAATACATGAAGACTGGCAGAAATCTCTCCAGTTCAAATCCAGGAGGGCTACCAACACACAAAGAACTATGGAAAGTTAAACCTGCATGTACAGACTAACTTCTGTAGGACCATGTTCTGGTCCTGAGTTATACTGATATCCTGAGTTATATATATCTATATGTATCTACTGATACATAGACCCAAAGAATTTGGAGTCATCCTGCCACTACAATGATATAGCTGTTGTTAATATCCGGTGGGTGTTTGCCTGGAAGGATAATTTTTCTACTGGCAAATTATAGGTAGGAATATGAATATTGCTGTTAAATAGGTAGGAAATGGGAGTGTAAGAGAATATGAATCTTTAAGAAGTAAAACTTGCACACAGAAGTGTCTTGAAGGTCACTCTTTTGCAGGGTATATGAAGATCTTATCTTTCCCTGATAGTTATGTAAAAAATGCAATCTCCAGGGTGTTTTACACTCCCTATCCCTGTCTTCAAGGATAATGAATGACAAAAACCAAAGCTATGCCCCGTAGACTAATTGAGTGATTATAATACTTACTTAATTTTCCCTGGACCTTGCCCATATCCTTTGGCTTCAAGTTTTCGATAGAAATTGCGCAGCTTGGCTTCAAAGTCCCTCCTGTACGGAGAAGGTGCTCTTGCACTTGCTCGCTGCAGCCCTGGAGGGAAAATGAACAGCATCCTAAGGTGTAAGGGGCTTGACTTTCTTCCAAATCATGCAGCTGATGTTTCCAGACAGAACCAGTTAATAAATGTGTTAAGAACTTATTGCAGGTATACAGTGCACTCGGTGTTATTTTTGTTCTATCTGGCATCAATAGAGTTGTAAGTTCCTATAATTCAGTGATTGCAATGAACTTCCAGGGACTATATCCTCTTCACTGAAAGTACTGTTAAGGCCACCTTGTGTGTGCCCTTCTGTTGCCTCTGCCTTTAGCTGTGATTGAATAGAAACTGAAGGATCAGAAAGGCATGAGAAAGACTGACATGCGTATCTGCCTCTCATGGTCAGTGGCATTTAGATTTTCTTTCCCTTTTGCACTTTTAAGAGATCTCTCTCTGCATTGCATAGGAGATTTCCTTACTTGGCAGGATTAAACCTCTGAAACTCAGAGCAATGCTTCTCACTGGAGCCTAGCAGCCCAGCCAAGCTGGGAGCCAGGTTTCCCTGTGTTAATCTGACTGTATATTAAACACTTCCAGCTACACAAAACCCCTCTGTGGCATCAAAAAGGATTTCTGTCAGCAAGAAATGCTACATTTCCCTATTACGATTCACACGTAATGGCAAATTTTCCAGCACTTTGGAACCTGTTTTGTTTTGAAGGCTGTATTCTCAAAGTAGGTGGTTATTCTTTTTGTATAAACACGTGCCATGCCATAAAAGGCCAAATGATGGATTGATGAAATCCCATTTACCTAGCTCACTACAAAAGATAATAAAAACCAGCCCTTTTATGAGAAATCTGGCAGCGAATGCTCCACAGGAAAGAAAGAAAAGCCCATCACATTTAGTGGGAGCCCAAAGTATCGTGGTTGCCATGAGGGAAGGATATTATTGTCTCTGCTGGTTAAACAGAAAGGTGTATTTACAGTGCAGTGCAGTGCAAAGAGAATCCCTCACAACACTTCTTTCTTCTGTCAGCATTTGGTTTCCCCCCAGAACATAAGAGAAGGGGTGCTCTCATGGGCTCTATAACCAGGACAAAAATTAGCAAGAAGACAGTGTGTTGCTAGAAATGAGCATTCGCCCTTGAGCTTTCACAAGAACAGTCTCCAAAGTCACATTTGTGCCATATACCTGGATTTTTGTCCTGAAGGAGACTTGCTTATGACCTCTCCTGATGTAGACAAGGGGAACTTGTATTCACAATGGTGCTAAAACCCATTAATGAAAATAGGACATTCTGACAGAACACTTCTTCTCTAGAGAAGGGTTTAGCATTGAACTTCTTCACATCTTCACAAAACTTCACAGAAAACCTTTCCATTTTCCAGAGCCACATCTAAAATTTGAACTTCTCTTATCCATTAATTTTGTTTGAAATGAGATAATTTAAATTCAAGCTCAAAAAGCTCAGCCAAAAATGGATTTCTTCAGATCACATTTCTGTTGATTCTCTCAAAATGGCCACTGGACACAGCCATGCAGTGAGAATGCAGTGGGGGTTGTGTCTCTTGGCAAAAGGGAGACATTAGCTCCTCAAATTTCTATAGCATAAACAATAACTACAGAGACATAGCACAGCTGGAAATAACCTTCTCAGACAGAATGTCTTTCTGGAAAATATGTTTCCTGTTGAACCTAAGTTAAGGGGCTCAACACGGGAGGTCAGGCTAGATGATGAAGATGATCCCCTCAGGTCTCAAAATAGATGTGCCTTGGGAAGAAGAGAAGTTTTTGGAACATAGAGTGGAGGAGACTGAACTTTACAGGGGCACTGGAAGTGCTGCAACACACCTTCAATTTGGAAGGTGCTCTTTGCTGCTGTCACATAAAATGACTGTGCTTCCATGTCAGTGACTTATGCTTGTAGTACACCATTCTCTTACCCTAATCCTTTCCAATGATATAAAAAGCAGGAAAATACCTTCTTCCATATGGGCAATTTCTGATCTGTGTTTCAGCTACTGCTAACACTTCAATAGATACATAACAGCTGGAAACTGGAAACTGATCCAGCAAAAAAAGCACCTGGGATCAGATTTGGAGTGGGCCCTGGAATTAACAGACTGACAGCTGATGCTGGCTCTGAATCTGCTCCTTTCTATTTATTAGAAGAAATACCACAAATGCAAGATTTTGTCCTACCCCCATCTCCTTACCTGGAGAGTTTTGGGGTGATGAACAGGGTGAGCAGCGAGGAGAAAAACTGTAACCCGGATGGAATGCAGCCTGCAGTGGTATGTAGGACATGATATCCTCTTCAAAAAGGCTGCATGCAAAAAGTCATAGGGAGAGATTTAGTTCACATTCATCACATGAAGGAACGTAAATACACAGTATGGTGCAAGTTCATTGTGTCAGATGTTTGGGTGCATCTCTGAACTCATGGATTCAAAAAATCCATAGGTTTCCCAAAGACAGCCTGGTCACTAGCAATGAAGGAAAAAAAATCAATTTTAATAGATGTTTCATGCTAACATGATAGCTCAGCCCACTGATGGAGAGCAAAGACATGAGGCTATGAAGGTGTTGAACACCTTCAACACATTAGCAGAGAGAAGTAAAGATGCACACTCTGTCTCCCAGGCTGTTTTTCTCAGGTCATTTTCATGTAGTTCAGTGCTTTGACTGCTTAAATTGAAAAGATGGGAATAAGTTGTAAACTTCTTGCATTAGGCAGTGCTATTACAGCACACCAACCCCACCTGGGTAATGCAACATTTCCCATCTCAGACCAAGACAATAAAGTAAGTTCTTAGCTGCACTGAGGAGAAGTAGGACCTAAAGACCCTGGTTCCAGTACAAACTGATGCCTTATCTTCATTACCCAAACAATGCTCAGTGCACTGGACTTTGAGGTTTCATGCATGTATGGCAGCACTACTGCAGTAAAATTATCAATTTCATGACCAGTTACATTATTGTAGTGAGAAAGACAAGGGATTTTTTTCCTCTTTTTTTTTTTTGTTTTTTCTTTCTTTAAAAAACAAGATTTTTTCCCATTAAAAGGAAATGTTTTGACTTGATTCTTTTTTATCTGCTACTTGATGGTAACAGCCATACTGACTGAGCTGGCTGGATTTACTGCAATGATGGAGGCTGCCTTCCAGGAAGTACAAATTGACAGACACACTCTGGCTGAATCATTTTGGTTGGCTATCAGTATGACCTGATTTAACAAAATCTTTTCAATTATGGTGAGAAAGAGCCAGATAGTTTCTCTGGTACTGTAAGTAATTACATTATGCTATTGATCAAATTGATTACCTCAGCAGAATTACTAAATCTGCATCACACGACAACTTTTCAAGCCCATGTGTACCCTCTGTCCGAATGTAATGGATCTTCTCCCTGAAACATAAGTGATCTTATGGAGAGGAGAAGAAAAAAAATACAAAACCAGAAAAAAACATACTATTATCATGGCCTGAGCCATGCATAAAGTAGCTATTCTTTGCTATTTTGCCAGTTCCTATTTATCTCCTTATAAAAATGGCAAACATCCTATATGCCTGATTCATTTTCTAATCTTCCTAACAAACTTGCAAAAAAATTCTATCTCTATCACTCGGTTTACTGATTGAAAAGAAAGAGATTTTATTCCCTGTTTTAGAGAACAGAATGATTCTTAGTCCTCCAGTTTCATGTGTACATGCCAGGTCACCAACCGCAGATTTTTTGTCTAAGTCTACAACATAGCATCTTTTGTTAACAGAATTTGCAGTTATCACTTCCTTTCCCTCTGTCAGTTCCATCTGGCAAATAACACTCTAACTTGGTATAAATTAATCACACAGAGGTTATACAGTCTAATACGTGTTGCATGTGTAAAATCATACCTTTTGTTAATAAGGACTGGGAAACACAGGATAGGATCCTATCAGCAGATTAGGATCATGGAAGATACGTATCTACACCCCAGCCTATCAGTTTCTAAAGCATTGCAGTGTCCAAATATTTTTATTCTAGTATTAAGTCAAAATATTATACCTCAAGTCAAGGATGTGCTTTAGAACCTTGCAGTCAAGGTCTGTAAAAGATGGACTTTGCATCCTAAGAGTTTGCTTAACACCTGCTGCATGAGCATTAGACAGTAGCTTGGATCACTTCTGGCTCAAGGTATAATCAGCAATGACCTGGAGGCAAAAGGCTCAATATCCTGTTACAAATCTCATTAGACACTGGCTAAACTGTCTAGTCCCTATCACTGGTCAATTTTGTTCTCTGCTCAAAAGGAGATAAAAGCATTATCTGTTCTCTGGGAAATGAGAATTCAAGTTACAGCTGAGAAAAAAACTAGTCTGGAATAATTTGATGGTGAAGATAAAAATTTCTCAATTACAGAAATGTACATCTTGAATATTGAGAGTATTTTTCATTCTATTTCTCATTTTATTTGCATGTATCAATTCCTCCGGAAGGGAAGTCTAATCCTTGCACCAAAAAACTCCTTGTCTGGCCCTCAGAGGTAAATGAGGAGTCAATAAGGCTACCAGCAGAAAGCACACTGCAGGAATTTGGAGGTCCTCTCCTTCAGCAGTCCTGCAGGCACACCTCTAACTGCACAGTACAACCTAAACTCTTGGTCAAACTCTCAGCTGGTGCATATGGGCATTGCTGACATTGATTAACACCAGCTTAAATTCTTGGCCAAAACCACTTAATTCGAACTGTGGAATTTGAATGAGTTTAAGTTGTAGTGGTGATTAGTTCTGTTTTTTTTTCTGTTTTTAAAAAAAACAATAGGAAAGGAATGGGCTTAAGAAAAAGAAAGACACAATATAACTACTTTAGAAATTACTACCTTTAAGACAAATGACAAAGATTAAAGACAAGAGTACAATCCACTTCAAAATAATGCTCCTATTTCTTTATAAAATCTAGGGTGACTATATCCATGACAGGGGTGTAAATCCAACCATGAAGCAAAATCCTGGTTCTGCTGGACTTATTGAGGTTTTACTGCTGACTTCCATCCAAACACTCTTTTAACTCTGTCTTCTGGAAAGCAAAGTGATAATCCCACGTGAAGGCAGAGTTTCTGCTATTCAGTAATACTTCGAGTAAAAATTAGACATGTCACTATTTGCCCATATTTATTTTGGTTCTTCTTACTTCTTGGATGCCTGTGGAAAATAACTATAGTAACAACATGGATCCTGGTGGTTCCCATCTACTCTTTAATGGTGACAGTTCCATAGGAGCTCCAAGTTCATCTTTTCTACTGCAGTTACTAGAATTTGATTTTCCCCACTACAAAAAGCACTTCCTGGAAGTAGGGTGCAGCAGTCTGGTACCTGAGTGCATGGTTTCTGGCCAAGCTGGGCTGACGCTCCTGCAGCATCTCAAAAATGTTGGGTTGGCGTAGAAATGCAACAATCTTGTCATTGTAAGCTGGAAAAGGTAAAATCAAACCAGAGGCTTTATTTGCCACGTCACCATAACTCTGCAGGGGCACACTGCACTGCCAGTGAGGCACAGGGCAACATGAGACAGTGCACGCAGCTGATGGGAAGTCCTAAAACCCACCTTTGTGAGCACTGCTTTGAGAAGAAAAAACAAACTTGGCTTACCCAGAGGTAATGCCTCGTGCGGGTGCTGGTTTCGAATAGCTGTTACGAGACTATTGCCTGGTCTGGCCAACAGAGTAACTCCTCTGTTTCGAGAGACTTCAGAGGCCTACAACATCAGAGAAAAGGAAAAGAATGATCAAAACTGACCACCAGTAGCTCATCAGTCAGTTAAAAGATTTGTCGTCTTTACTTCTGTAACCTTCAGAATGGTCCATGATGCTGACTGAAGGACAGAAAGCATGCAAGAAAATTATGGCTTTATACTCCAGTCAACTTTAAAAAGGCAAGTAATTCTGTGCTTCCAAATGAAGGTACACCATTATCCATAGCTATTACACCTCTTCAGTGCTCAAGGTATCAGAATCCAGAAGTAAATGCACGTTAATACAGGTATTGCAGTGATGGACTTCTCTGGTTCAACGAAAATAAAATCTCTGAAGTATCACACTACATACTCTGTAGTATCAAACATGTCTTGTTTTAGCATAACTGCATTACTTCAAGGTTTTTACAGAAATGTTTTCGAAAAGAGAAAAAACCCACAAGGCTGCAACATTCACTCAGCGTTGTTGAAGGGAAATTTAATAGTGGAAATAACATGAAGAAGGTATATCTATGTAGATCACAGTGCAGAAAAAGGCTCTATTATTCCAGAAGGCTGACTAACTTGCATAACCAGAAATTGAATTGTATACACTGGAAGTAAGAACATAATCCAAAGAGCTGACAAAGGGAGTAGTAAGAAGGAAATTTTTCACTGCCCCTTAGCTGAGGCACTTAAAGAAACCCACTGTTCTAAATACACTACCTAGCAAAGGGAATCATGTCAGAAAGGCAGATTCCTTAAAAGGTGGGAAAACACTTCGGTATGAGGATATTAAAAGGCAAACAATGACATCTGACAAGGTTTGCATTAAGGCATTACTTGCTGGGTAACTTTTTGGGGACTTGTGAAAGTTGAGGGGAACTCACCTGTCTCTCATGTTTTCTATCAGAATATGGCCACAGTGAGGCCAAGAGAGGAATCATAGAATGGTTTGGGTTGGAAGGGACCTTAAAGATCATCTAGTTGCAACACCCCTACTACAGGCAGGGACACCTTCCACTAGACCAGGTTGCTAGGGTGCCATCCAACCTGGTCTAAAAACACATCCAGGCATGGAGCATCCACAGCTTCTCTGGACAATCTGTTCCAGTGCTTCATCACCCTCACAGTAAAGAATTTTTTCATAATATCTGATCTCAACTTGCCCTCTTTCAGATTAAAGACACTACCCCTTGTCCTGTGACTACAGTGTGAGGCTGTATCAGGACAAGATCCACTGGAAATTCCAACTGCCACTCTACTGGGCTAATAGCTGCTCCTTTTTCACTGCACAAATGACAGCATTTGGCAACAACTTCAGGAAGAAATCACCCCTACTTCAATATTTCAAACACTTAGCTCTGCATCCAAGCAAACAGTGCCAACCCATTTTCAGTGGTACAACCAAAAGCCAGGTCTTCCAATTGGATATACACAAAAACTGGGAAGCTAAATGTGCCTGGCAAGCTGCCTTTTGGAACCCGTAAAGCTTAAAATGTTTACATGTAACAAGATACCAGTCAATGCACTTGATATGTGTCAACACACAGGTTGACACACGAAAATGAAAAATCTTAACTATTCTAATTAAACACACTGTAATTTAAGACACAAAACTGCTGTGCAAGTGCATGGCAAATGTTTCGCTGCATCATTCAGTTAGGATTTCACCTGTACCCATCTTCTGCCTTTGTTTCCTCCTCCCACCCCCACAGGCCAACTCACAATGGAAGTTTAGCTCAGACTTAGGCAGCTTTTCCCCCGTGACCCAGGCAAGCACCCCAGCAAGTTCTTTGTGGCCTTTATGGCATTCACTCCATGCTATGGCACAGTGAGGAACCTTAGATGCAAGAGGTGCCCTATGATCCACTGCCACAGTGGGCCTGTGTGGGAGCAGCCATTTCTTGGGCTGTTTGCAGCACAGCCAGGATTACACACTGGCCTGTGATCAGCTGTACTAGTTAGGATGTGTGGGAGAGTGCTAAGGCACTGCTGGGCTCAGCTTCTTCACATCCAGGGAGCCCTGGAGTTCAGGTGAGGATGCCTATTCCTCAGGTCCTTGTAGAACAGACTTGCAAGGGAATGCGGATGGTGGGTAAGCCTGGTTTTAAGGGTGATCGCTGACTCATCCTTTACAAAGACAAATCCTATGCCCTTGTTGCTACAAATAATTTTACTGACCAGAAGGCAGAAAGGGGAAAGAGAGGAGTAACAGAGGAGTTAAACATATATCTCCCATAAAAAATAGCACCAGGTGGTATTTGCTCATCACTTGGGAACTGCATGGTACTTCTGCCCAGCCTAGGCCTGGATCCTCCTCTTGCTCTTGTCACCATTCCTTTTGGTTAGCTTTCCAGTGCCTGGACATATTTCTCTTGGAGCAAGAATTTTGGAAGGAAATGTGTATAGTGCCTGTGAAAAGAAACTTTTGCTCCCTTCTTCCCATCTTCCCAGTTCTGGTTTAAGAGCTAAAGTCATCTAGATTGTAAGAATTCAGTTCTGTACACACCTCAATAAAGTGGTGATGTACTTCTCTTTATCACCATCCCTAGGCATTGCTCATGCTGTGTTTGCTCTTCGCACATTTACACCTCCGAACAATTTTTCTCTGGCAACACAACAGGAAAATTCTCAGCCCTCTAATTAACTTCCATTTTGCTAACAATTCACTTTCCACTCTTAGCTAATAGAGTACAATTGATTGCTCCAATTTAGTGTTCAATCACAATTGTCTTGTCTACTTTGACTTTCTAATTGAATAATTTAATTTTGATTAGCACATTATTCTCTAATAAAAAATAAAGAGTGACCCCTCTAATGATTTAGTGACCTGGTTCATGTAGTGCAGAGTAATTGATAGATTTATGTCAGGTTTTAACAGCTTTGATATTGATACTGAGATGTTGCAACCAGAGCGGAGAGTCCAAACTACCAGAGGAGCTTTTCAAGATGTAATACCTTTTCCTGGGTTTTATATCACTGCTGGATTTCAGAGGCCCATTTGAATCCTGCTACTGGCTTGTTGTGGTTTGGGTTGGTAAGGAGATTTATATACTTCCATATTCTAGCACCTTCTCTGCTCTCCTTGCTAACCAGCACCTCTTGCCTCTCCATTGTGGATTACTGCTTCCTTCCTCTTGCTGTCTTTAAAATCTCTACCCTGTAATCATGTATGTTGATTTTCACTACAGATAGGAAATCCTTTAGAGGGAATGGAAAGTGCTTACAGACTGTTCTGTTTATAGCAGTGGCAGAAGGAAATGAATCACTTAGTGATCTATACTGTAATTATTGATGGCCACTATTGCTACCTGAACTTTTCTTCCAAAAATCAGGTAACTGAGAGTAGCAACAACCCCCTTTCTCCTGTGAAGACTGATAACCCTTAAATAAGTGCTTAATAAAGAATTTGTAGTATTTTTATTTCGAATTAATATATAAGACCATTTAGTATCAGTAATCTACACAGAACAATGGAAGTTTTAGCAGAGGTCCTTTATTTCATTACCCTGGCTCTTTTCTGTGCTCTCTCTGGCAACCACAACTTCACTATTCTGATGTCCTTCAGGCTCCTTTGACACATGTATATAACATTGAAAAGTGTTGAGTTGTCCTTTGTGGTCCATCATACTGTCCTGGCAACAGAGTCCAGAGGCCATACCATCTGCTCAGCAAAGAAACCAGCAAGACTGCAGACAGTTGACACATGGCCAGGAGAAAGCCCCACGTGTGAGTCTACAGACATGATTTATAGGCCAAAGAACATCTAAATGTACTTGGAGAAAATGGCATGGAACATGAGGCTCTTAATAAATGGACTGAGCTGCAAAGGGTTGAATATTTTCTTTGTAAATGAGGAACTCTTAGGCACCAATCCAAAGTCCTTGGAAATCAATGGGAGTCCTTCCAGTGCAGCAGCAGACACTTTCAAATGGGAAGCTACTTGACTACAACAAAGAAGTCTGACTATGACAAGGGCATAATAGCACTGTGGAACCTCGGCCACCAAGACTGGGAGGTGACTATTTCATTGGCTGATCATGCCAGAACAGTGGCCCCAAAGAACAATTTTTTATTTCCCTAGAAAATCATTCCTCAAAAGTATCCAATACTTTTGACTCCCTACCCTGTACTGAGTTTTTTTTTGGGTTTATTGCATATTGCTCCTTGCCAGCTTTGTCAGTGCTTGCAAAACCAAGTGTATTTTTTGGGCTAGGTCATCTGAGTTGCTCAGTGGTGTTTCTGTCCCTGACACAGTGAATTTGAAAGAAAGCCTCAGGCAAGCATGGGCCCAAGCTTGAATCATGGTGCAGGTGGCTATCACAGTCATGCCAGTAATTCAATCACAGCAGCAACACTAAACTGAAGGCTGCTGGCAGAGGGAAGTTGCTAAGCTAGTGGGAAGATATGACTGAAACAGATCCATTGATACACTTCTATCTTCAGAAAATATAGTGCTGTATTCACCCAAGATGAAGAAAACATGCCCAAGCTACTCATGCCTGGTTTGCCTTTGGTTGTGAAGAACTGACCTCACACCCTCTTCAGCTCCTGATCCCAACCCACCTGGCAGTGAGAGGTATTCAGACTGGTCCGGCTGCAATAAATTTTGATGCTAATTTCACAAGGATTTCTCTGGATATTTTTGTGGAAGAGAAAGATCCTTTCACCATAGTTCATCTTAAGTTCTATTCAGCAACAATCTTTACAAATGTTTAACTGTATGGACTTGCTATATAAAGAATCTGATTGCTGGTACTTTTTCCTACTTGAATCCACAATGCAAACACAGTATTTATGCTTCTTTCAATCCTGCCTATGGCCCTCAGTGATAAAAACCATCCCCACGATATATAGGAAAGATATTTAATGTGACTGAAAGCTGGGAAAGCAAACATCAGCATACATTTCTGCACTACTTCTAGGGAGTCTATCTTTTCAGAGCACAGTGTCACAGTGGGGAATGAAGACACATAGGAGGTATCAGGCTATAAAAAATTAATGAATAACTTAAGTAAAGCAAGGCCAGGACGTCAAATATGGATTCTTCTTTTAAAATCTATTATGTCATCACTTCACTTCAGTTATGCTTTATTTGCTTATTATTTTATTCTGAAAACCATCAAAATATAAACCAGCAAACTCTGAAATAAACCCTTCACAGAAAGACAAAAAAAATCCCTTATTGTCTTTGGAAGATAAACATTCATAAGACAGTCTGTTTCAATGCTTTTAAAACAGAAGTTCTTATAATTCTAGAGAAGACTGCTGTCAAAAGTTCCTGAGTTGATATGAGCACAATTACCTCTCCAGCGCTGTAGCTACGAAGTCGCTGCAGATGTTGCCGGTGAGTCAGGTGATTTGGGAGACGCCCATTCTGCAGCGGGATCCTGGGATCTATGAAGGTGGTAGCACGGCTATTGTGGTCAACAAAGAAAGACTGAAACACAAAGGAACAATGGTTTCTTTAATAAGAAGACTGCCAACCCTGTGATGGTATTGCAGGAGCACAGCAGGAAAACCACTGGCAACTGTACGTCAAAAATACCTTGGGTAAGTATAGTCCATGGAAGGCACCTGCAAAAAACAGGACTGGCCTACTCAAAGCTAGAATAGCTCTTAGAAAATACCTGAAGCTGTGTAGGCCAAAACCATGCACAATGGCCATGATGTAAACAAGACAGGAGAGAATAATATTATTGGGAAATGCTGCTTTAAACCTATTTGGTGGTTCCAGAAGTCAGTCAGCAAAGCTTCATTCAAGGTAGAGACACTGAGTCAAATTTTGCAATCACAACAGATCTACTCTGGCTCAAACTTTGTTGTCAGTCCAATGCTGCCTTGGCTTTGGTACAATATTCTACAGAAAGCTAGAAATGCTTTGAAACTTTTAAGCTGTTTTCCTGCTTCTAAAATAACTCTCCTTGCTGCTTGTGTTGTTTAAACCAAAAACACTGATTTTGAGTCAAGAAGGAAGGAACTTTTAATAATCATGTAGTCTGACGTGCTGTGTTAAACAAGTTAGTTTTGCTGGCACTCTTACCTTGCCCTGCTGGTCAGTTTTTATCTCCCAGCCACGAGGAAGCTCCAGTCGGGTATCAGCAAACATGTTGATAAAATTTACTAGGTCTCTGTTGTGCTGATACCGCTCAAAATTACGAGCATCTCTACGAATCTTCAGAATCATGTGCTTCAAGCAGGTACTGTTGGTGAAGACTCGATAGGCACTCTATGAGATGGATAACAGAAGGGAAGAAACTCAGTTCTGATGTCAAAACATATTTAGTTATTTCATGGGCCACATTTCCAAAGAACTGAAACAAATCCTGTTAGAATCAAAAAACACTTCCATCTCCTTGTTTTGATTTGAATGACTACTTTACATGCATATGCAGAATTAAGAAACACAATCTGGAAAGTGAAACATCCCACACATCATAATGTGTGACAGTTAGCTTGTGTAAGAACAGCCTTTTTAATGCACTTCAAAATGGTCAGCTGAAACATCACACACTCGAGGGTCATGTAGCTGACCCTTTCATTGCTTTTATTGGTCAACAGAAACACTGCTCGTGTGCCTTGGCAGTGCCAGAGAGATGCAAAGATGGCTGTGAACATCTATTTTTGCTATAATTTAAATCAAGATGTGCGTGATAAGACTCATGAACTTAAGAGGACCCCAGTGCAGATGTCTCCATATGAGCTTGCTACCTTTTCTATGGTGACTATACAGCCACAGGTCAGGAACAGACACTTTTGAATTGTCTATTTTTGGAAGATGTGAATTGTTTCCTGGAATGGAGTATTTGTTTCTGTGATGACTACAAAGCTTGTCAAATGGAGACACTTTGATGAGTCTAATGAATGCCACCCCTCAGGCAGAGTTGTATCTCACAATGGGCATTAAATACATCTGTTAGGAGAATGTGGCCTGAGGCAGTTCAAGGGAGTGAAATGATCTGATTGCAGAATAGGGGCCCAGTGAACTGTATTTGTTGTTATACTGTGTTCAATGATAGAACACCACAAAATAATACTTGTGCTAACAACATGCAGACCCATTCACAGTCTACTCTTCAAATCCTTCACTTCAGGGAAAAAGCTCCCCAAGACAGAGTAGGAACTTCACAAAAATCTCCTGAGCCTTTTACTAGAGAGAAAATGAGTCTCTTGGTTTGCTAGTCAGCCCAAAGGATTGAATTACTCATTAGAGTTAATAAAGGATCACTGGAGGATGCGCCTTCAGTGAAGTGAGCTCCAGTGTGCAGACCTGGAATATGTCCAGAGAATCCGACCCAGAAGCTTTGAATTCTCAATTTCTATGTGCATTTAGTGCATTTTAACCACTATAATGCAATAAAACATCTACAGGTATAACCTTTATTATGTAAGGATTTATTGCGGTGACACCACTGAGCCTGCTGTAGCACAAGGTCCCTAATTATGGCAAGGGTTGGTAAATGTTATGAAATCACAGGGATATGATCTCTGCCCTGAAGGTAAGACCTGCTTATAACCCAAGAAAGCTTCATGGTCACAGATTTTTAAGATCCCAGCCTACTACATAACAAAAGTTGCATTTTGATCTAATGTGTGATCAATAACTGCCTTGAATATCTCTAAGCTGCATTAGGGAAACAAAGAATGCAATGTAGTTTTATCTCTTCATGGAAATAAAATATCTGAAAAATTAGAGCCTTTCCCTTTTAATTCTAACTGCTGGATAATATTTTCCAATCCCACTTTCAGTGGCATAATTAATAGTTTAAAATTTTAATATGGGCTTGTGATTAAAATATTACACTTGGGTTAAGGCAAAAGTTATATGGGCCATTGTTCCTCTACAAGTGGTATCTGTATGACCATTTGACAAATGTTTTAATAGATTATTCTGGTTCTCACATTAGAGACAAGTTTTTATGATAAAACTGAAGGCCTCTTTCTGCTTGTTTTTAATTTCAGTGACTAATAAAATTGGGACTTAGTCTTTTGTGAGCTGTTCTTTACACAATTATGGAATCAGTTACTCATTTTTCCAACAATCATGCTGGTCAAAACCTACATTGCTCCCAGCTATAAATCATCATATATCACCCTGCCAATGGAAGAAATTATCTTCACTTCATAACCTGGTTCAGGGAATGTCAGAGGAGTTAATACATCCCTTCCTTGTCAGGATCTCATTGGCGATAATCTCAGGCTGATGCTTGGAGATGGAGGGCTGGCTTCAATCCACAAAGTGCCACAGCCAAAACCTGATGTCTGCAGTTAGCTAAAAGGCTATGCTGAGGCAACTCTCAAAGTGCTTTATTTTCTCTTCCTTTTGAAAAGGAAGGTCACTGCTACCCAGAAATGGATGACTTTCCAAATAGTCAGAAGTCATGTTTAGATGCCTTGTTGAACTACATTCCAGATATGGCAAACTAGGACTGCATCTCCTTGTGGGACTGCCCTATCTGCTTCCTCCTGATACTATATTTTTTCCACTCCCCTCCAGGTTTGCAAGAAAATGTGTGGTTTTACTGCACTAACAGAAAAAAAAAGTTATTTGAATTTTGAAAATTTATTTTTATTTGTGCTTTTCCCAAAATAGGTACACTGACACAAGTCAGTATTTCTTTCACTCAGTTATGCCTGCCCCCTTTTTGGGAATGCAAATTGCAAGAGTTAATTTTTTCCCCTCTCTTTCCCTTGGTGGTATCTGAGTAAGACTTGGTGGTATCTGAGTAAAATTTCTGAGGGTGTTGGATCAAAAGACAACAACTTCACTGCCTGCAGCAACAGACAACAGAATCAACCAAGCTGAAACCAAGGGTTCCTGCTTGTTCTGGGAGGATAACATTAATGAGCTTCTCTGTACTATGGACTCTTTCATGTGAGGCAGAATCCCAGCAAGAGCCTCCTTGGAGCAGCCTGGCTGTAGTGTCCCCAGCCTGGTCTGGTGCTTAGAAAGGACAACTGAGTCCCAAGTCACACAACTCAGATTCACTGTGCATTCTCCCTGAACGTCTGGGACACAGCACTGGGACTCAAAAATCAGTAGTGCGAGAGAGCAAATCATAATTACTCACATAGTTTGCATGCAGCACAGTGAAGAACTCGGGATTGGTGATGAACTTCACAGCTGGAGACTGCAGCAACAAGGTGATTTTTTGAGAATTCACAGGAGAAAGGGAACCTTCCCTCCTAATCTCTGGACAAAAAAAAAAACCAGGCACAGAATCATATTAATGTAGTGGCAAGCACAGTCTATTATTTAACCTTTCGAAAACAGCTGCAAAAGTGATGATATAAAAAAAGCCACCACCTGCCCAACGCACCTACCTTGGCATTCCCAAGACAAGCCTGCTGGCAAACTGACGGATGTCCTTATGGCTAGTGATGCAGTGTGCACCACAGCAGTGCAGGAGCTGGATGGTTTCCTAAACTGTAGCTTATGAAACTCTGTGCCAAGTCTGCTGCGGTCCCTTATGTATAATGTGACCACAGCTGTTTTCACCAGCTGATGGTTTGGTTCAGTCACCCAGGTCCATTCTGGTTTCCCCCTCAGCCGATTTTAGAGAAATCTGATTTCCCAATCCAGCATTATCCTTTACTTTAATTGCACTGGTTTTGACAAGTCCGAGGTTTTGGGGACTTGTATGGTAAAGAAAAAAAAAAAAACCAGACACAATTGCACTATTTTTAATCTGTATCAATTGATGAAGCACAGGAGCAGAACTGAGCACTGAGAATGTAACTCTGTAGAGGTAGAAACTCCTGATGCTCTTTAGCTACCAGAAAAATTCTTCCTACCACTGAATTATGGCTTTGGTGTTCTAGCATTTTCAAATAAAACTACATTTTATTTGCAGTCCAAGAAAATTTCATGCAGATGTCATCAACAGAATAAATACAATTTCACTTTTTTTTTTCTTATCAGTTATAACTGTTTTTTTCTTGCTGCACACATCATATTATTTTATCCATTTAAAATTGCAGACTGGATCAGTTGCTGGAGTTAAATTGATTTATACTGGTTTAGAACCTGGATTAATATGCCTTAATTGTATTCCTTCTAACATTTTTCATTGAAATTAAAAGACAAATAACAAATGTATAACACTGCAGCTTTTTCTTTCCCTAATGTGTTTACACCACCATTGACCTAATTCTTGGAATTTTATACAATATCGATGTTTTCTTCTAAAAGCAAAGCAATTATCTATAGCAAAACCGATTTCGTAATAACTTATGGTAACATCACACTCATTAGCCCTTTGGGTTTAAAACAAAAGAGTTCATGTTAAATAATAAACTGAACTAAATACTTAGTGGTGGCAAATCCTATTAAATTACTATTTTATTGTCTATGATACTAAGTGATTAGATATATTACAAGTAATGGCTACATTACTTAAAAATGCTAAATACAATGTGGACCTCATTTCCACTTCTCTAACACGGAGAACTGGGATCTCCTTCTAAGATCCACTGTAGGTAGAAGTCTCTCTTTAATTGCAATACAAAAGATGGCAAGGAAACTTTGAGCATCAAATGTTAAACATCCTTGGCCAAAATTGATTTTCAAGCTAAAAAAACCTAATGGACCAAAACAAACAAAATTGAACATTTTTCTAAACTTGTTAAAAAAAATTATTATTTCTTGATGTAATTTTTCCTATTCAACATGGAAAACTAAGAAAATTCAAGCTGATACTGTGGTGGTTCTTTCCCATTATCAATCCTATTTGCAGAGGGATGGCAAAAGGATAGCAAGAAGTTGGATTTACTCATGGCAGACAATCCAGAACACAAAGTTTGGCGGAGGTAAGAGTGATCCAAAGGAAAACAGCTGGTCAATAATTTTGCTGGTGTTAACAAAGCAGGGAGTTATTTTTGCATGGCCTCAAGTTGCATAGTGGGCACTAGACTGATTGCCGATACCTCCTACTAGAAACAAACACTTAAGACTATGGTTTCCCAAATGTTTCGAGAAAATATTTTTGGTAGGGGTGTGATTACCACCAAAAGGAGTAGAAGAGACCCCTGCTATCCCATTCTGCCTTGGGTATACATTTTCCTCTTCTGCTTTGTAGTGACACTCACTCTTGTCTCCTTATCTAACAAGCCAGATGAAAGATCCAATCTGGCTGTAAATGACAACGACAAGAAGCCAGGCTATTTTTCAGGCAGTTCAGTTCTCCACTCTGGTACAGGGTCCTGTCACACAAATTAGTGGTGAGCAAAAAGACAGCTGTGCGTTCTTCAGTGACAGCCCACACTTAGGTCAAGCTCACAGCTATCACACAACCACACCTCTAAAAACCACAAGTATTTCATACATTATGCCAGGGCCACTGCAGGTGCAATCACAAGGGCAAATGTGGCAGTGCAGAAGCCAGCCTAGAGAAAAAAAACTGCAAATGCCCCAAGCTAAAAATCACACAGCCACAAAAATAAGACAGAACTATTTTTGCAACTACTACATGAATAGTATTCACCTAGTAGTTGTAAAATCTCTCTTTCATTTTAGTTTCAAATGGCTCTTTACTAAGGTAAAAATGCTTTGTCTGTCTTAGTAGTTTTTAAAGAACTGAAACTGTTGTATCCAGTATTGTGCTCATTGTGCTTGTAACTTCACATCTGAAAACTGTACCTTCAGGTGTTTTTTTGGCTTTTTTTTTAGTTTTGTTTTTAATTAAGTTTTGCAACCTGGTATAATAAAATTCCAGTCTCCCCTGGAAATGCAGATTTCCGCAGAACTGAATGGCAATGAACATGCCACTCAGAAGCTTTGCTGCCCCATACCTGGGCTTGGCTGGGAAGGCTCTGCCTCAGAGTCACTTCCTCCTCCAGTGGGAACTCTCTCTACTCTGTTGTTTACCACAGCATCATCTTCAGTCCTCTCTGTTGCGATGGTTCGCTGGATGTTTTGGTACCTACATACATTCATAGAAAGTAACAAGAAGATTTAGTTAACAGAGGTGCTTTCTGTTGCTTTCTACTTTAACAATCAGCGCTGTTTCTGAATGATTCCAATATTTCTATCTTCAGTGTACAACAGAGTAAGAGCACAGCTGACTCTTCTCCTGCAGCTGGTGCAGCTGTTCACACTTGGGACAACCAGTACTCTGCAAACTTGGCATTTTTCAGTGACTAACAAATAGCCACACAGGGTGCCAAGTCAGGAATACTCAAACTTTAGATCATATTTAGGCTACATGTTGCTACTTTGAGGCTTCCCTTTAAAACATCTGGACATCTGGAACCTAAAACTAGAGGTGGATCATGGTTCCTCCTCTCATTTAGCCTTATGGAAGCATAACCAATGAAGTAAGGATCAACCCTGTGATGCACTGAGTAACCTTCAGTCTTTCTTATTAAATTACTGGATACGCATCCTGAACCCTGAAATCATCTTTACCTGATGAAGAACAAATAGGAGTGTTTTGCATTCACACTACAGAAATCAAATTCTCCTTAACTTGTTCACTCATAATGACAGATGAATTGGTGAACATGTTTTCTTTGGTTCTACTGGCAAATTATGAATATGTCTTATGTGTATTATAAATGCATTTTATAAACAAAGAGAGAAAGCAAGCAAACAAAAGCATAAGGAAAAAGAAAGAACTAGAAGGAGAAAGAAAAGCAAAGCTAGAAAACAGACTCGCAATTATTTTAATTAGCTTTTATTCCATCCCAATATTTTTAATCCTTCTTTCTTCATGGCATTTCCCTGTGTATTTGAAACAGGACTGCTCTACTGCCTGCTTTTAATCTGATCCAGCATTGTTTGTCTTTAATTTTTCTGACTTACACTCTTTTCTAACCTCAGCTTAAGCTCTGACTTACAGATTTTACTTACTTTCTCTCTCTTTATTTGTTAATGTACACTTTATTCCAAATTAGAAGTTAGCCATGAGTAATTCCTCAAAGTGACACAGGATCATTAAAGACAAGAGTTAGAGCTTGGCTTTTTGATGTCTCAAAAGACACCATCTCCAGTAGCTCACTGGAAGCCAATCTTAGGTGAAAGGGCTGGAGAAAATTAAGAAAAAACAATTAAAGTTTTAATAGATTTATACTAAACTTTCACAATGCTATGTGTCCCCCTCCAGTACTCAAAGTCATTTTAAGCTACATTTAGTGTATATTTTGATAGTTTAAGAAAACATTCATCTTTACAAGGAAATTCTAATAGCAAGTTTTGCAACAGCATGAATTTACTGCCGTTTCAAATGCTCTGTTTTAGACCTACATTTTACAGCTTTATTCACTTGACTGCAGGCAACTGAATGAACTTTCCACTCCAGTACTGTACGAGTTTTACAACACCCACATGCAATAGAAAGGAAAGGAAAAACCAACCACAAAACCTCCCCAAGTTCATATAATCAAGTGAAATAAGCACACATATAGAAAAACCCTGTACCTTCAATTTAATTAGATGGTAGAAAATCCCCACTGGCAAACCTCAAAAAGCAACAGCAGCTGTATGCCAACAAAAGGCTGAGTATTTCTTTTGCATCTCAATACTATAAAATCACTTTATATAAATACCAAAAAATGCCAAAGTAATTGGAGAAAACATTGGAAGTGCAAAAGTTATGGGAATGTCTCTGGAAATTTCAGTCTCCTTTCAAAGTGATTTGTCAAAGAAATGGAGCTTAAGAAATACCACGCTGCGGCTGTCCTAATCATGATGGTTATAATTTCTTATGTCAATTATTATCTTTAAAACTAGTGCAAAGACAAGTCTAGACATACAAATGCTGCAAAACATCCTTTCAACAGATCTTGAACAACAAGGGCTGTTATCTGCTTGGCCAACAAGTAAGCAAGTCAGGTAGTGCTGCAAAAAATGAGCAAGAGCCTTTAAAATTAGAAGTATGGATGTCTCTTTGGTGTTTGCCCAACACCCAGATTCCAGTTTTGCATTCCCTGTACTCTCAAGTGGCTCGTACAGCTAAAGGGAGGCTTGGAGCACAGAAGGAAAGCAGGACTAGGTTTAATCACAGCTATGGGGTTTTTTTTCAAGCTGAATTTCCAAAGCTTTGTGGTTTTGGCTGGGCTGGAAATACCAAGCTTCCTCATAATGTTTTGGTCTTTCCATTCCCTTACACAAATTAAACCAGGAAGCCAAAAAAAAAAGTAAATTTGTTTAAAAGAAAAGTCACCAAACTTTTTCAAATTGCAGAGTGATGTTGAGTCCAAATTTTGTTTGAGGTTAGAGCAAAAGTTCAGGCTGCTGCTAATTCTGTCAGCAAAGTCTGTTTGCTGTTGCCTCACCTAAAATGATTCTCAGGTGTGTTTGCTGAAAAACATTTCAAATCATTAAGTTTGAAACACAACAAAACAGAATTCTGAAATGAGGGTTTAAAACAAAGTCCAATCCTCTACAGTGCTGATAATAACTAATGAAAAGTAGCTTTCCTGACATTCCTGAAATGTGGAGACATGAAATATCTGAAATTAGATTTAGGTCTAGAATAACTTTAAAGAATATAACAGCCAGGTTAAAACTACAGAAATTATTTGCCCCTGGGCAAATGCTCAGAAAATTCAGTATGAATCCATTTTATTAGAATCTTAGGAAAAGTTCACAGGCAACAATAGGAGATCTTTCTATTCAACTTCTCAAATCAATAGAGCTTCTTGGCAGAGAGGAGAGCTTTTTTCCTTAGTCCCAAATAGCCATGACATTTTATGTTTAATAAACTGTGAAGTCTCCAATGGAACTTGCATAAGTAGAGATTTGCCACTGCTGAAAATTCTCCATACTTTTCCCTTTGTA
Source organism: Leptocoma aspasia (assembly GCA_013399835.1). Lineage (NCBI taxonomy): Eukaryota > Metazoa > Chordata > Aves > Passeriformes > Nectariniidae > Leptocoma > Leptocoma aspasia. The sequence continues at coordinate 199,798 of VXAX01002627.1, forward strand.
ACTGGATATATGAATACTAAAAATTGAGAGATTCAAAGAATATCAATCTTATTAACTCTCAATTCCCAACCCAAATCAGTGATAATCAAGTAATAGCCAAGACAGACAGACAGCCTGCATGAAAACACTGAATAATATGAGGGAAGGAGGTCACAAAGATGATGCCTACCCTTCCGTTTCTGCTGTGATAACTGGTTTAATAATTAACCTGCATTAACTAATAGAATAGTAAATCACTCTTACAAGCACTTATTCCTTTCAGGGTTGTTCTGCACTTATATGAGTTCATCAAAACAAAAAACAAAACAAAAAACCAAACAAAAAAAAAACCAACCAAACAAACCACAAAACCAAAAAAAAACCCCAAAAACAAACAAACAAAAAAAAAAAAAAAAAAAAAAAAAAAAGAAAAAAAAAGAAAAAATCTCCACAACTCCACAACAGCTTTCTGGTTTCTGTGGCAGATAACTTGCTTAACTGGCAGCCAAATAGTCTGAGCTTTGACATGGCTAAAATCTTTCTTGAAGACCAATGCTAAATGGCAGAGAAGTCATGTAAATCCCTGGAAAGAATCTACATTAAACATTCACTTTCTTTAGGGTTTTTTTTATATTAACATGGCAGCTTGAGGCTTTATGAGCAAATCTATAATGAAAACAAATAACAAGCAGGTTCTCTCATTTCTGCTAGACATAACACATCTATAAAATACTACTCAAAAAAAAGAATTTTGGTAAAACAAGGATTATTCTTCGAGAGTGTGTTGATAGTGTCAGTGTAAATTGGCCCAGTTCTCCCAGACTGCCTCATTCAGGGCACAGCAGCTCCCAAACTATTCAAAGTACTCTGAAAAGAGCACTTTTAAACTCTGCATCCTTTTCGCAACTGCAGATCTTTTAGCATAGAAGAAAAGGCCAAAAATTGGCATTTTACATCCTATAATTAAAATATAATTTCTGTCTTGCTTATCCTTTTCCAGAAAAGGCATCATTATAGTAAGCAGGGAATTAAAAAAACCCCGAAACTCTCCTTTTAAGCAAAAATGGAAGGTTTTTGACCAACTGTTTTTTTTTTTTCCTTTCCTCTTAAATTCAGTCTAAAAAGCAAGCATGAGAAGAAAATGATAAACAAATCTATGTGTGGACTAGTCAAACAAAGCTAAAATATAAAGGACATTAAGAGGTATCTCAGTCAGCTCAGAATGAACTGACAGATTTACAGGGCCCAATGCAACACTAGGCAGACCTGTCTACCTCTAGAAATGTGCACGGTCCTATTAGAAAAGGGCTCTGGCAATGGAGACAGACCTTTCAGCAGGCCTAATTAGCTTGGGTAGAAAGGCCATATGGATACAGCAGCAATTCCAGTAGCAGCCAGGTCCAAAAAGCTTTGCAGCACAGCACTAGGTGCTGACCCATCAATACCACTCCTACAGTTAAGTAGCAAAAGTGACTCCATGTTTTGGAAGAATACTCCCTTCCCTTCTAGTGCAAATGCTCACCGGCGGTTCAGCTGCTCCATTTGCTGGATGGAGCCAGACCTGTGGATCCCATCTGGCGTTGCTGCGGCTGTGGGCCGCTGCCACGTGGTGGTGCGGTTGACATGATCCACATAGAACACTCTCCCATGGCTGTCTATCCGAGCTTCCCAATCTAGGGTTGGAAAAAAAGGAAGGGGTGATGCTGTCAGTGTGATGCCTTCCAGAAAACCTGTGTGTGGGAGATATATACAGACACACACACATACACAGACAGGGTATATACACACAGGAGATTATATATATNGAGTTCACTACCAGAGCCCATGAAAAACTAGTGACACATAGGGGCTACATTCTTAAAAGGATGAGGTAATTTTTCAATTAGTGATACTGCTTGGCTGGATTCACTGCAGGTCAGAGTAGCTACAAAGAACTGACCCTTACAAGAAGACTATATCTGAGCTAATATGGCAAATTCCATGCTTTCTTTTTTTATGTTTCAGAGCACACATGTTTCATTTCTCTCCTTTTTGCAAAGTGGCTTCAAAGGACAGCACACAGCAATTAAAGGGTTCACTGAAAACTTATCACAGATTCTTTGGACATACCTTAGAAATTTCTCTAAAGAGAGTATTGTTCTCATGAATGCAAACTAGATTGAGAGTTTGCAGAATAATATTGAGCCTTCCATCATTATTGTTTCCTGCTACTGCTTATGTTGTCCCATGATTGAAAACTAAAAGTTATTTGGTATATGATGGCTTGTGGAAAATGGTAATGTTGATAAAAAAATAGAGTTTGTACAGAAGAAATTCAGAAGTGAGTTAGCTAGCAAAGCCACATATCAAACTGGTTGGAATGCATGGAGAAGTGGAATAAATGAGGCTTGCTAGTTTCATATTCCCACATGACCCATCAGCTGATGATGCATCTATGTAAATACATGCACATACTTTTCACACGAGTTTAGATGCAAACCTCACTTGCATTCACACACAAATCCACATACAGTGATTACCTTTGAGGGCAAACACTTCCTTATATTCCCATATTCTTACTATTGTCTTACTATTCCCATGTTATACCATCTTCCCTGATGAGTTCACCCCTCCTATGGTTTTCTACGATCAAATTCAGGATCATCTGAATTTCATACTTTATGTATTTCATTTCCTGTTCTCTAGGAGCGGGATGGAAGTTGCACCTCTTCCTACTATATTTGGAAACCTATGCTTTATGACCATTTCCCATCCTTCAAATGCTGGCCCCGGCTAAACCTACTTCCCATATTTGATCCCAGACAAGTGTAGGCTGTCTGAAGTCCATGGCTAGCTGCCCCTGACAGCTGAATCCCACAGACCTTAAAAGATGGGTTCTGAGAGTCCTTGGAGAAATTTTCTGTAAGACTCCAAGACAAGAAGAGCCATAAACACACACACTGCTTCTTTCAAAGATGACTACAGGTACCACAGTCCTTAAAGACACAAACCCTGTAGTCACACCATGGGCACACATGCAGCACCTCTCACAGTGAAAATCACTACGTTATTTAAGGAGAGGATTCTTTCTTCCTCCTCCAGGCAAAGTTTCCCAAGGATGTGGTAGCTGGTTCAAGAACAAGATCACAGCTTTGTGAAAACCATGTCTAGAACATAAAACAGTGAAAAAACCACATAAAATACAACATATGTACATTGAGGTAAATCAGACCAACACATAAGGCAGATTGAAGGCCAGAGCCTTGCTAAGCATGCTGGCATTGGTGGCAGGTGTATCACTGTGGGTGGGGAATGGCCCTTCTGGAGCTATGTATTATCTGCAGTATCCTCAAGGAAATAACCTTGACCAGATCAAAGATGATCCAGCTCAACATCATGAAGATCTTAATTTTCCTTGCTGTTTTCTGGCAAAGGATGAATCGTAGTCCTCACTCCACTCTATTGTTCTACCTCTTAACAAGTTAAGAATGATATGGGTTGACAGAGAATTAGAAGCTTGTAGGCGGTGCTGTAGAACCACACTACAAACAGCCTACAGAAGACACCAATTGGTCATATTGGTCTAAAGCCTGCTGATGGATGGTTAGCAGGAATAAATATATCCAGTTACACAGCCAAACAAGGTTTTATAATAGATCCTTGGGCACCACCAGCTCTACAGGCTATTTTGCACTAATTAAATACAACTTAGAGTTCCTAAGCTTCTAAGCATGATATTTGGAAACTTAGGAGTAACGAAGCTTGTCCAGAACTTGGAGATCACAGTGAAAACATCAGGTGTTTTTTTTTTGTTTTTTTCCAGAGTGCATTATGACTTCAGGAAGGCTGTCTCTGTCAGATGTGTCAGACATACAGCAGCAGTGTGTAAAGACATGAACTACACCTGTCAGTGAGTGTTACTTTATTCATTGCTTTACGGGTATGTCCACCTGAAACCATGAGCTGACACCAGCATGCTAAAATAATAGAAACTGTGTGTCTTATGCTCCTTGCAATAGCATTTCTAGTCAGCTGAGTAACTCTTCTGTTGGTTACCTGGGAACACTGTCAGAGGGTGGCAGGTACAACTTTAGTTGTACTCAGGTAGCAGGTGTACTTCCTACCTTCCTGTAAGACAGCCTGTAAGTCACACAAGTCACTGACGCTCCCTGAATATGATACCAGATTTATGGACAGATGGATGGATACCTGCACAGCGAGACAAACAGACTGACAGGTGAACAGACAGGCAGAACTCTGCTTCCAGGTTGTGCTCAAGTCCCTTCATGCTGCTTCAGGGGCAAAGGTGATCTAGGAAGCAACCAAATTTCCTCAGGGTCTTTTGTTAAGTTTTCTGGGTAAAATGAGACTGTGACTACTACAAAGACTAACCTCTATCAAACCTTCACAGTAAGAGCATGCTAGAGCATGGGCTAGGGATGTGACAGTACTAGTTCTGTTCTCCAGTGATCCCCTTCCATCAGCCAAGTCATATTTCACAGCTGAAATGTGAATATGAAATTTCATATTTCTGAAACTGCTCTGATTTATATCAGAAGATGCAACATTTTCTGGCAGGACCATCAGGACAAAGAAAATACATTGTCTTTTCCCCTCTAAGCTCTGCCACCTTCAGCAAAGAGCAGCTCTGAACTGGGCACATGTGTTTTTCTTGGCTTCAGTTCTGTAGGGTTTCCAAACACAGGCATAATAAGGGGGGACTGGTAATGCTGTCATGAGGCCATGCAAACACCGCAAATCTTCTGTTAAACTCGTATCAGACTTAGCATTCAGACCTGTCATTATGAAACTCCTACATAAACAATGAATCTGTTCTACTTCATTTTCCCAAATAAAACTGTCTGAAATTAAATTTCCTCCCTGAGACCAGCTGTTGTGAGGTTATGATGAAATCAAGCTATTCAGAAAACTATCCAAAAGAGAAAGAAGACTGTCCAGAAGATTCTCCATGACCTAAATAAAATCAGTCAACACTGAACTTGCAGCACTGGCAGATTACCTTCACCTCTACTTATAGGTGGAAGCTAACACTGCACATGAGAAGTAAGCCAGCTTTGATCATATAACTTGGGTTTAAAAGATAAAGTTTTTTCCTTTCACATGATTGAAGAACTATTTATCTAGGATTAGGAGTTATTAAAGGCACTGAGATAGTGATACTGAATGTAAGGAGAAGAAATGTCTAGATTAAGACTATGGTTTTCATTTTGAAATGACAGTAAAATTCCATGGAGATTTTTTGGAAACCAGTTTCCTATGTGATATTATTCAATTAAACTTTTTATCCCACTCAAAGTTAACTTTGCACCTCTATTCCTACTAAGATCAATATATTTAAGCCAACAGTGTCAGCCTTTATTGTAAAAATGGTGTTATATGCTAATGCTGAAACAAAATCCTACAAAGGGATATCACTTCTGTACCTTATCATCACATATTTGCATTTCATGTCCTTATACCCTGTTGTGAAAGCACTTGAGAAAACCAATGGTAGAAATATTTGCCTTTTGAGGATAACTACAAGAAAGAGGAAAAATGTATTAAATTGGTGATGGAAGAATATGGAATAGATTTACAGTATATTCTGTTTACCTGAGCTGGTGTTAGTGTGCTATAATTAAGTCATCTAATAGAGAACGTGCCCAATCGGCAAAGTGTTAAGAGTGGGAGGAAGAGAAATATTTCCCTGTTACAAAGGTAACCGTTCCCATTTCATCATTCACTGGCAAGGCACAGTGGGACTCTAAAAAGACTTTATTGGGCTAAAGGCATTTGAATCATTCATGCTACTGTGTTGCTGATGCCAGCATTGGGGCTATTTTCAGCTCAGGGAATACTGACAGCATGGTTGGCAAATGATGAATTATTTGTCAAGGGCACCATAGGCCAAATAAGTGTGTTCCTGTCTTGGGCTTTGAAGAAAATATAGAGTGCTTTGCTTGTACGCCGGGTTGTTTTTGTGAGGCACTGCACATTTCAGGCTGTGAAATCCTGTGCTCAATTGAAAGGTGATCAGCCGCACATTGCAGGGCATAGAGTGCACTCTGCTGGGCACCGAACACCAGTGCAAGAAGCAGGGTAATCCTCCAGGAATCCATAAAGGAAAGGCTACAGAAACAAAAATAATTCCAGCAGTTGCCTTGGTGTTAAAAATCCCGTATTATCAGGCTGCTAATCTATCATACTATTTAAAACCCTCTCACTTCTATTCAGTGCAAGTGTAGACTCCACTGCAGTGCATAATGAACATAAAGTTCACTGATTATCAAATCCAAGGACAGTATAACAAGACCACTTTACATGAGCTGCCTTTTCCCTTCTTCTGCTGGTTTGGTTCAGATTTGGACCTGTCTGTCCCAGGAGCATCCTCACTGTGAAAGGGCTGCTGCTGGACCCGCATGCAGACTTGACAGACTACAGGGACTGCCATCCCAAATCATCTTTGAAATTGGTTACAGAAAACCTAGAGATAAACGTTACAGAAAAATTAGAGTACTTTGCTGACACACCATCCAGAAAGCCTTATAGCCAGGCTTCCAGAACAACTGACAGATCCCAATCATTCAAGTCTGAACACACTGACTGGAAAAAAGGAATAATATTTTCATTTCAGGGAAGAAGATGGACCAAGGCACAGAGAGAGGTTACGGAGCTTGTCCAAAACAACATGACAACACTTGAAGTCAGGATCAAATAATGGAAACAAAAGGGCACATTGCTTGTATTCTGGAGAATGTATATACAGAACAGATGGGGTTCTTCAGAAAGACATACTGACCTCTACACTCTTTAAGTTAACAGGAAAAGCTGAAAAAATGCAATAAAATAAAAAAACTAAAGCTTACTTGGTGGAAGAGGCTCATCGATAGTTGGGTAGTGATGATGGTCAGGCCTCAGAGAAGGAAGCTGGCTGACTGGCTGAGAATTATGGAGTAAAGGACAATCACCTACGGACAAGATATTCAAGACATTGATAGTCATTCACTGTTTTTACAATGTGGTTCAAAAATGTGCTACTCTAAAACAAGTGATTATTTTAAAAATAGGTCAACCTGATGTACTAGCATCTCTGGGTATTCCTATTTTCAAGGCACTATTTTAATAGCAACTCATATGGCAAAGAAGTATTAAAATAATGCAGTCAAGTCTCTTGAGTCAATGTTGAACTATTATGGGCCAGATTCTGGACTCACAGACACACAAGTGTAAGCAATAGAATAATCAGGCTTGATCTCTGAGAAATACTGTTCATGTACAACTAAACGCAAGCTTCTGCATCAACTGGCAGGAACATGCAAAATCCTGGTTCCAACTTTTAACTCATTCCATCAGCGGAATAAAAGGCTAAAATCTGCCTTAGATCTTTCTCTCCTTTTCAAAAAGATCAGTGGCTCTTACATATTCTCTACAGAATATGTAGACTGTAATGGCAGGATTTTGCAGTCCCTGCAAAGCAGAAGATCATCCCCTTCCATGGGTATTTTTCAAAATTCAAAAAGTCCATCTTGGGTTGAAGGAGGGAGAATGAGAGAAGGACCAGAAACAGGTATGAGACAGGTGGTAGAAGAGAATGACAAAAGATAGTGAGATATAGTCAGGATCTGAGGTAAGGAAGGAAGACCTGAGATAGAGAAGAGGGAAAGAAGGAGAAGGAGGAGGAGAAGAAGGAGAAGGAGAAGAAGGAGAAGAAGGAGAAGAAGAAGAAGAAGAAGAAGAAGAAGAGTCAAAGAGTCACACAGAATACAGTGGAGAATATGTTTTTAATCACTAGCATTGTATATATGTCCACATGTAGAATCACAGAATGGCTTGGGTTGGAACAGACCTTAAAAGTCATCTAGTTCCAATTGCCCTGCCATATTTAAATATGAAATAAATGAAACCTAAGTAAATGTCCAAACTCAAGTTTGTTTAGAGGAACAAGTAACTTAAGATCAAGTCAATGCTTATAGAATCCTTTAAGAAACTAAGAAGTTCTAGTAGGGATGAAAAGCATTCGTTATCTTAGACTTAACATGCTAAAACTTCACAGGTTCCAGAATAAAGATTCCTTCTTGCCTTGTCTTTAAAATCTTAGAAACCAGGACTATTTATCTTACTAATGGACATATTTGCATATTGTGTGGTAACAGTTTTTTTACTATAACTTCCAGTTTGGCTTCTTAATACAGATACATTCCTAATTGCATAAACATAGTATTTACATGCATCAGAAAGATGCAGCTTATGGAAAAACATATATTAAGCTGAATGGTTCTGGTGATTTTGGGAATGCTAAGCCAAACTCACTTTGTACTAGCTGGTTTAGCTCTCTTTAATGTTAGAGTCTTAACAGCCTAAGAATAAACATTTTGTGAAGACCCCTAAACATATACCAATCAAATAAATTTGTAAAAACAAATTTACAAAAAAAAATTAATTTTTTTACGCAATAAAACCCATCAGCTAGAATGCATTAGCCAATTTTGTATAAAACCGTAAAAAACCTCACACCACTCAGAAGTGAGAAAAATAACTTAGACAAAAATACTCCCTCTTCTAAGTGCTCTGATGATACCATATGGCCTGTTAAATGCCTTCATTAAACCACTTGTGTATAGGCGTATCTCACAGATGTATCTGCTGCATGTTTTGAACACACAGCAGAGTTACACAAGTTTATGACTCAGTGCTAAAAGTCCATCTCTCATAGCCTTAAAAATTGTGCTGTAACTACAGGTGTAGCACCGACTACCAGATCACCCATCTATGTTTCTTTACTTACCTCACCACAATTGACTCTCCCCTAGTTACGCCAAGCCAGCAGAAGCATGGTAGTGTCAGTCACGTGCAGTGGGTGCAGGTGACCACATCTACTGTATTTCTAACAGCTGCCAAATCATGAAGCAACGTACACATTGACTGAGGCACCCCCAGTGACACTGAGGCAGTGCTAGGAGCTGGGCTGCCCTTCAGACACATGCTCAGCTAAACAAGGCAAAGCCACCGTGGACACTGCAGTGCCCTTTATGGAGGCTCAAGTCTTGGTGCTGTACTGAATCCATATGCAGATGACACCCTCTCCCACCACATCCCCTTCAAAAGCTCACACAGTTCAAAACAACCACCAATCTGTATGTATGATCTCACACATACACAAGCTCATGCCCCCTTAGCTATACTTGCATGTAAATGCTGCTCATAAGCAAAGGCTCTCTCCTGCAAGGAAGGAAGCTGGGTTTCTATGCCTTTCTATGCCTGTGTACTTCTGAAAATTTAATTATTTGTACTAGCTTCTGCTCTACAGACTCAATAATTCCCTAGTACCAGCTGTCTACAAAGTATTTACGCAGGCTGGTGTAAATTTTTTCTGAAAGGGTTGGGTCTGTGGCAAAGGAAGTTGTGAGTAAATAAATTGGAAATGGAGAAGGAAAACATAGATGAATGCTTTAATTTAAGTTCCTCAGTGACACCCAAATAGGTTATCCTTTTGCTGCCATTTTAATTTGGTGTCACTTATAGAGGAAGACAGATGACTCAGAATTAGGGAATGCAAAGACTACCTCTTGACCTTGCTGCATTCTCCTGAGCTGCAGCTGAGTCCTTTACTTCTTCAGCTGGAGAAAAATGATACACTAGCTGAAGAAGAGAGGAGTGATCAACTCCCCTTCTTTATGTAACTGCAGAGAACATGAAAGGAGTTACCAAAGGGAGAGACTTAATGTAACTGTGAAGGAATTGGAAAAAATAGTACCTAAATTACAAAGACAAAAAAAAAAATTAAGTATATTCTATCTCTAGGGAAGGATAGGGATATGAGAATTTTATTTAATATAGTTCAATTTCCAAAGTATCTAAGAAAAAATATAAATCTCTGTTGAGTTGCCCTATGATCTGTGACATCTGAGATACATTTGTCTGACACTTGGAGAATTGGAACAAACTAGGCTCAAAAACTCTGTTTGTAAGAGCTTATGATTATGTATGGCTAACAAACATTTACAGAAACTTGCCCAGACCTTTATGTGGTGCAAATCAGCATATCTGCCCTTCGACAAACACAAGCTGGTCCTCTCACTGACTATCAGAGACATGGTGGCAGCACATCAGACATGTGATATGGAAAAATCCCAGGAAAAAAGGAATGAGTTGGTGGATGTGATAATGCTGATCTGCCACATAACTAAAGTAGCTGATCTTGATTTTATAATGATGCATGTATATCCACAGTAATTCATATATATGGATCTCGACCTGATTTAGTTGGTTTTGCTGGGATTCTTAATGACAGGGTCAATTATCTAACCCGCCCTTATATCTGGCCCAGCTCACAGCCCCCGAGTTTGTAAGAAATAAACAGTTAGCTATCTGAAACCTCCATTATCTGATGCCTCTGTGACATCTAGATAATCAAGGTTGCCCAATGCATCAGTTCTCAGGATCTAACCTTCTCTTCTGCTGCTTGGACCTGCTACTGGGGTGTCTAGACCCTCTGTGGCTCTCTGTGGATTCCCACCATGAGCTACTAGTTCATCTGGCCACTGGGAGGAGCCATCCACTTGCTCCCTGTCCAGCTCAGGGCTCTGCACTGAATCTGGCACTGACTCAAAAGCACTGTTCTCTTCCTCATCATCATCCTGTGAGGAAAAGACCGTGCTCTCAGAAATCTTTGCGCTGTCGACAGAGGAGAAGCGCGTATGGCTGGAGAAGCGATTGTTACTGTCGTAGCAGGAGGTGCTGTAGCACGAAGTGCTGTAGCAGGAGGTGCTGTAGCAGGAGGTGCTGTAGCAAGAAGGGCTGTAGCAAGAGGTGTCGCACGCCTCACATTCATTGTCACCATTGGGCCTGGAGCTCAACTCGCTCTCACTTCCTGTCCTGGGGGGTTCTTCATCCAACAGCCCATCATTCAAGTCAGAGAGTTGCTCATCCAAGGTCCCAGGAGGCACTGTGCTCTGGCTGAAGTTCTCTTCAGCCTCGTTTTCCAGAGGAGGCTCTGCTGCCACAGTCTCACTCTCACTGACCACCTCCTTATCCATCACCTCCTTGACAGTTGACTCCTCATCATTCTCCCTGCCATTACCACCATCTTGCTCTTCTTCCCCATCGCTGCTCATCTGTGCTGAGGGCAGGCTGTGGAGCAGGTTGTGTATCCGTATGTAGTGTGTGCGAGGGGTCTCTGGCTCACCGCAAGCTGAAGCTATGACTGTCTCAAGTTCAGACACAGGCAGAGAGCACGGCCTGTTTTTCCTCTTTGCTGTGGTCCTCAGTTGTAGCTTGTTGTCTTCCTCCTCCTGGGCTGAAGCCCCTTCTTCTTCTTCCTGACTCTTCTCTAGGTCTTTGCCAGCATGCACATCTGCACTCACCTCATCAACATCTACGGTTTCTATGCTGGTCAAGACTCCACCATCTCCCTGAATACCAGAATTGACTTTGTTTTTTTCCCTAACTTCGGGGTCAGGAGGAGACATGCAAGCCATCAGATCCGACTGCTCCATGAGGTCCATAGCACTCAAAGAAGGCAGCACTTCTCCTGGGATGGATTCCAAGGGCTCAGGAACTGGCACCGCATCAACCTCCCCATCTCCTGCTAGCTCTTCATTTAAGCTGTTCTGGTTGACTTCCCCAGGTGGTTTGACAGCCCCTGGGCTATCGACACTGTTCACACTGTATCCATTTAGCTGTTCTGGAGCTGCACTTTCTGAGGTCACTGTGTTGATGCATGGAGGCTCACCGAGGCTTTCCTCTGTGGGGTTGTTCACAGGGCTTTCCGGGAGGTCAGCTGGCTCAGGATCTGCACTAATGGAGACCTCTTCATCATCTGTATGAGACAGGAAAAGGAATTACTTACTCTTTTAACAAGAAGTGTTGACTGAACCAGAGGGGTGGCTGTGGGGGCGCAAGCAACCACAGCAATCTGAGAAAATTAAAAGCATAAATTACAGTGTGAAACGAGTGGGGAACTGAACAACTATCAAGAAGTGCTGAAGGTTTTTTGCCAGGCAGTCTTTGTACAGTGGATTTAATCATGGGTTTACTTGTGGTGGTAATCTGTATGCAGCACCCTGCCTCCTTGCAGCATTACTTGAAGGTAACACCTTCTCGAAACTTCTCTTTGAGCCAAACTGGCATCAGAGGAAATATTACAGGAATATTATAGGAATCAGGGAAGTCTTCTCTGAGACTTTAATGACATTCTTCTTGTCACAATGAAGCTGGCAAGACTCCACAACAGAGAACATAAAAAACTGTGTTTGCCACCCCTCAAAGGCAAAAACTTCCCCCAGAATATCCCTTGACATGATCCTCATCTGTACTACCTCCTCTCAGATATCAAACAATCTGGGCTTTTTCATGCCAGCCAAATAGTCAAAAGACAGAAATCAGTGTTTTCCAGCAAGTGAAAAGCAATGATTTCCAGCCACTAATGCAGCTGCTGTTGGCTTGACAAACTGTAGCAGAGCGGGCAGAGAGGCTGTGGAGCAGACAGTCCCTGAGAAATACTGTTGAGACGGTGACACGAAAACCAAGGTTCAACCTTAGACCATGATGACAGTCGCTTCCAAATTACTGTAAGAGAACATGAACTAAAACCAAACTATTTACTTTTTTCATTAAAAATTATTAAATTGAGAAATTTTCTAATAATCTTTGCTATTACATTCTCCATTTTTACTTATGAAATGCTCAAATGCAGATGACTCTACAAATAACATATTTGTAGAGCTCATATAATGCTTTCACTAGGGCAGATGATAGAGAAGCAGATGAGACTTAAATTTTCCACTCTCTTCTCTCCCAGTGATGTGGTGGAGTATTTGGAACAGCCAGTAAGAGGGGAATATGAGACACCAGTAGCTCTGTCCTAAGAGGAAAGAGGGAAGAAATTGTGACCCACGATGCATCCTGTGATGCAGGACTTTATGCACTTCCCTTTGCTAATAACTGTACCTAAAGTCCCAGAGCAGCCAGGAATTTATGCAGATTTCTAAAGAGAAAGAATACAAACAACAACAACAACAACAACAACAACAACAACAAAACTCCAGAAATTTAGAAAAATTATGAGTTGAGAGTGAGAATTACCTGGATGGATGGAAGAAGTTATCTCAAATCGGAACTGCAGCTGGCCACTGACATGATCTGTAGGAAGTCTGCGACCTAGAGTGTAGCTTACAACCCTGTCCCTGAAAGAAAACAAATATTGTCACAATAGACTATAACCTGCCCTATGTCTACTGTGCATACATAAATCTGCTGTGTCCTACAAAAATCCATAATAAAATACATAAAGGCTATTCATCCCAGCCATGAGGGCATGTTGACTTGCATACAAGAGAACGAATGGCAGAGGAGAGGACAATGTCTTCAATTACAATGGAACAGCTGAGTAAGTGAGTAAGACAGGCTGCTGGGATACACAAGCACATATGTATAAATATAGAGCGAATGGTGGGAATGAAACTTCTGCAGTATGGGTACGAAAATAGCGACATGGGAAGCAAACAACTCCCACTTCAGCTATTGTAACAAGACTTTGCTTCCCTGCAGATCTGACCATCTACCTTTTCGTAGAACCTGTATTTTCATCCCTTCACCATGTCCATAAAATTCAGCTTTCCTGTTCTTGTTTACAAAACCCTGTGCAGGCCAGTCCCCGCATACCACCTTCTCTGTCTAAATTGGCTGAGTGACTCCTCTTCAACTCTTTCCACCCCTCTTACCTCTATGAAGCTGAAATATCAGGAGAACACCTTCCTGACAAGGTTGATCAATGACTCCATTCTGTTCTTGTGCAGGTCCCTCCCTTTGCCACACTTCATCCACCCCTCAGAACAGAATGAAACTATAGAAGAGATTAACTTCCCGGCTGCCCACAATGAGGCTGAATCAATCTTTGCAAAGCATTTCTTGAGTGTAACGGGTTCACTAAATAGTAATACTTATACGTCTTTTGAAAGAAACATAGTTCACTTCCAGTTGGGCCAAATATACTTGCTAGCATAGTTTCACATGCATCAGAAACTCATATAAATGAGATGACCTCAGGATTTGTGTACAACCTCTCTGAACTTGTGTGCATACTTCTCACTGGGCTTGCCAGAGATTTAAATGCCACTATGGTATTAAAACTGAGCCAGATCTAGTGCAGGTTGGAGGCACTGCTCTTGGCAAAGTATATCCTTAGATAGACAGTGTTTACAACAAGGAAGTAAAATAGGAAGTTATAATCAGAAGATGATGAGAAATCTTCTCATACAGAGGAAAGCCAGTGATACCAGTTACAGGGTTTTACCTTCCCCAAGCTGTTCTTATCCATCTGGTTTCTAAAAAGCTACTCTATCTTCTCTACTTGAGAAACAGGGAGGTAGCTTAGTCCCTTCTGGTAGACTCAGCTGTCAATATCACAGCCAGTTTCTGAACAAGCTGCTCAAAAACACTTCCAACAAGCTCATCTTCCCGCTGTTCTGCTGAATTGAGATCCAATTATCAGAAATGCTTTCTTGGAAACTGCATTGCATATGCTTTCCTCAAAAGATGATTATTTTTCTCCCTTGCTCTTCAAGGTCTGAACATTACAGGCTTAGAGCCAACTTTTTGGCTTTTTCTGATTACTACCCATCTTCCTTAAATTGGTTTGTGTTATTTTGGCAGCATACACTTTCCCAGGACTTTCATGCAATGGGGAAGCAGGGCAGCACTTGTGAGCTCAAGGTTGTTCCTTGGCAGCAGGGTAGGGTCAGAAAGCATTAGTTACAACATGCCACATGTATTTTTATAATATTTCCCCTTTCCAAAAATTAAAAAGAGAAGGAACAGATCTGGCATGTTTTTAGCCCATAGGTAATTCCCTGAAACATGAAAACAGCCTGCTGATAACATTAAAAGAATATTCAAATTGAAAATATTGCACTCTCCAAATTCGCAGCCATGATACACAAAAAAAAGTCTTCTTTCCTAAATCCCAACTCTCACTTTTCAAAATGCCATGCATAGGGTTATAGAGGGAATTCTGTCTGGCCCATAGTCCTATAAATTGTAATTAAAACCAACAGCATTTATCAGACAATTGTCAGTTTAATCATTTCCCCTCAACATCATTATATCACAATAATGATATATCACCCGGGACTTCAGAACAGCAACACACTCATCAAACAATGTAAGCAGCAAAATTTACCCTATGGCATGTCTTTCCAAGAGGCGCTGAACCGGCATCGAGAGTTTTCCCAGAAAACGCTTGATGATCGGTCGGCTCTTTGCAAATTTGTCTTTAACTTCTATTTCCAGGACATCCGTGGGCAGGGAGACAAAGCTGAATTGCTGAAATAAAAGAAGGGCACAGAACAATAAGTTGGTGGCTGGGCCACAGCAACACGGAGTACTACAGCTGAGAGGCACACCTCAGCACAGAGATGTGAGGATGTAGTGAGGTGAAGGATACATGGTCACTCTTTTCAGATAGATTGTTTTGAAATATCTCCTTTTCTGTTCATCTATGCCCCATCTTTAAAAGGAAGAACTGTGAAAACACTGTTTATCTGGATCAGTCTCCTACCATGGTTCACACCACAGTCTCACAAAGAGCTCAACCAGAAGGCAAGCCACGGCACAGGCTACCTGTCACAAATAACACTGGGAAAAACATTAACAGCACCATCTAAAACTGCTCCTGTCACCAAGTGCATTGAAATGTGTTGACTGCTGTCTCAGCTGGTCTGGTAATAAGAATATCTATTTGTAAGTAATGTTTCAGAGTAAGCTTTTAGAGACTGTGTGCATGCAAATCTGGGGTAGGAATAAGGAGAGTGATATTTAAGGTTACAGGAACAAGCATGGCCACCTGGAGATGTCTAGATCCCATGTCTAGATGGGACATCTAGACATCTAGATGTCTAGATCTAGATGTCCCAAAGCTCAATTTAAAAATAGTAGTGAAGACGAGAAATATTAGGTAACTTGGCTTTGCTTTCTCCTAGACTGGGTAAATTCAGTACAGGTGTGGAGCCGGTGACACAGGTCACAATAATTTTTCCAAACGTCCGCTACTACTAGAATATCAATCAAAAAAGCACATTTGTGCTATGGCGGGAAAACTGTCAAACCACAGTTCACCTGAGAGGTCAGTACTGATCTGGAAGACAGCTTCTGTAGTAAGTGAATATTGAGATGGATTAAATGATTTTTCTAGCTTTCACCCTGCCAAACCCAATCTTCACAACAGAATCATTCTCTGGGTTATCAAGGCCTGGATTTAAATCACTTGCTGTTTGAATCATTGTCTAATTCAGAGATGTTTAGCTTAAACAGCTTCAAATGAAACCAACATGAGTGAGATATTTTGTTAATCACACCCTGCAAAAATGCAAATAATCAGAGAAGTACAATTAAAGCAAGAGCTAAAGTGCTATTTTCTTCTTGTTTTCGTCTACATCTTTGCAACAGGCTACCAATTAAGATAAATGCACCAAACAGGAGAACCTGAATTCCCCATGTATAACGGAAAGTTGCCTTAAAAAATAAGTTGTCTTACTATTACTGTTTCACCTGCTAAAAACCTTGAATAACTACCAGTTCATGACACTTGAAAGCAGAATAGGGGAATTAACTTTAAAATTAATTACTGTAACATAGAGCAATTTGCCATTTAATGAATTCTCCTTTTTTGTGCTGCTGACTCTTATACCGTAAAAGTCTCTGTGGGGTGGAGCATGCATACACACAGGTAAAGAGCGAACTGTCCACAAGTGAAAAGTAAAATGTAGGTTTAACGATCCAAATCTACTGAGGTCAGTAATATATTGTCTTGTGGTGCAACTCTGAAGCAAATCAGAATCTGCATGGAAATTTATTTTCATAGTATCATGTGGAACCAAGTCTCACAGCTCCTTCCTTGCACAGGAAACATATTACCTTTTCCAGAGTAATAATCAGCACCTGAGCAGAGAGTATGGACCCAAGGAGCAAGATGTATTGGAATCAGCCAAAGAAAATGTCCCCTTTCCCTTGAACAGCTGTGCCTCAAGACATACAAACACCAGGATATTCCATAAAAAGTGTAAAATCCAATTGTGTTCAGATTCCATCACGTGCCAAACCGTTGCATTTTGGTATACCAAGACTGCCCTGTGACCAGGCCATGGTCCATGATCACAGTTCCCAAATGTTTCCTCTAGAAGATTGTTCTCACTCATAAAAGCAGCAGCATTTTGAAAACACAGTTAAGCCTTTAAGATCAGAAGGGTCCTGTGGCAGAGCTCAAAGGCTTTGCCATTTGGAGGCAATTGCAGTTTGAGATCAAAAGTGAAGTCACTGAAATGGGTTTGGACACAGCTCGTAAAACAGTGATAATTTTACATAATTCAGTTTTCCATCATCTAAGAAGTTGCTCCTGCTGTTGCTCTCATCTAGTTTAATTCTTATCAGGCAAGATTTTTCTAAGGCAATCTCTGGCTGCAGGTGCCTCAGGCTCATGCCATCCACACTGAAAATCCAAAAGGAATCCTTGTTTGTAGAACAAATGGGCCTCTAGCCCTCTGAAAAAATGGATCGCAGTGAAACACCTTGGTTTGAGAACTCGGAGACTTACAAATGCATTTTCAAAAATCACCAATCACTTTTGAAAACATGTTTCTTGTGACATTTAATGATTGGAATGTAATCTTTGGATATGGAAGCAAATCACTATCAAATTCTAGTTTCCCTCTCATCCTTCACCATCTTTTCTGACAAGTGCCAAACCCTGTACACCTTAGCCACAAAATATTGATTGTACTTACACTGTTCAAAGCCTTGGCTTTTACTATCTTGCTTGGCCTTTACTATCCTGCTTGGCCTCTACTGTCCTGTCTATCTGGAAGAGAAAGGACTCGGGTCTTATCCAACGTAACTAACGTAAAGTAGTAATATATTACTGATGGAATAAATTAAATCCTTTCCTTGCCTAATATTTGCTAATTATCACACAGTGGCCAGTTTGTGAAAACGAAAGCATAAGCTTCACATCTAAGTTTAAAAAAAAGCAAAGCCAAAATCCCAAACAAAGAAAAACAAAACAACCCTACCATATCCCCAAGCCCCCAAACAAACAAAAAGACACTGATTATAAATTCTTCAGTACCCTTGGGTTAACAGTCAGAGATGTTGTGATTAATAATTCATTCCAAGGAGGGGTAAAAAAGGAGGCTGAAAAACCACAACAGAGATAAAAATCAACTGTCTTCAGGAAGAGGGAAATCTGATGAAGCTTCTAACATGTGCCCAGAAACTCCACCATTGATAACCGAAAGAGCTGTATTTTAAGAACAAGTCTGCTGACATTTTTTATGCTACTATTACAATTTTTACTGTAAGTCTTCTGTTATTTGGAACTTTTCTTATTCTTACAACTCTTACCGTTACAGAATTAACTCAGAAGTTCAGCTTTCACATTTAAAAAAGTATAATACTCATAGTTGCAGATGAAAAGCAAGAATACAAAAACGTAACCATAATAAGCCCAAGTATACTATTTTAAAAATATTTCTGGTTTTTTTGACAATCATTACCTGAAGCCAGATTCCTTTATCTTTTCCATCTGGCACTGAGTATTTCCTTCACTACTGGATATTTCCTTCACAACCTAAACCAGCAATCTTTACCCTATATGTTTTCACGGGGGCCACAGCTCACTTTGTGGGCTTGTTCATTGGTTGTTTTTAATTCTTCCTCACAAAAGTTCAAGTTCTTTGAATCACAACCACTAGTGCAAACCCTGCGAGGCTGGTCAAGAACTTCATGGAACCTGCTGGAATGCAAAGTCACTAAACTAAATTTTACGCTGAGACTAACTGTAGAAGAGGATATGGAAGTTTACATAAATGGGCTTTTTTCACAGTCAAAAAACAAAGTGAAAGTATAATTTCTGGCAGTTTTTTAATTCTAATGTCATGACTTGTTCCAAAGCTTTAGCTTCTCCAGCTGTTCAGAGGTCCACCAAACTTGACAATGGCTTTATGGAAGTGGTTCGTGACTCTGAGCCTTTCTTTTACTTGAATAAAAAAATCTCAAAGGAAGTAATGGATTTCAACACAGGTGCTAATTCATCTACCAGAATAGCTCCAGTTTCAGGTCTAAAGCCCAAGAAGAAAACTTTTTCTAGTGACTGATTTTTGGATAACACCAGGATAATAAACAGGACACCTGTAAAAAACAATGCACAACAATTTATTTAAGTGATTCCTAGAACTTTAAGTTTTCACTTGATCCACAACCAAAATTCAAGTAAAATGAATTATATAAAATGTAGGGAACGAAACTCTTGCAAGTAATGGGCAGACCCCAAATTTATATGTGACGTACAGCAGTCAGTGGATGAACAGGTAACAAACAAGAAGTTAAACATCTATTCTCTGAGTAGCCAAAGCCAGTAATTACCAGTGCATTTCCATGTTTATCACACCAACTTGGTGCAAAACGACTCTTAGAACTTGAGATGATACATGACACAGCACACTTTATGGAGGAGATGGCAGATTGCCTCAGCAGAATGAAATGCCTTTAGGAATAACCTGTTTCTCACAGAGGGCCTGGCCCTAGAAATAGCTTCTGACCCCTTCTTGTCAATGTGGTATCTGATCCTTACCAACTTAGATCCTTACCATCTCCTTTATAGGAAAGATGAGGAGGGCCTCCACTGAAAGGACAAGGTAGTGAACCAGCTGCCCTTGCATCTGGAAGAATCCCAGACTGGAAAACCCCATAAGTTAGAGGCTTTGGAAAAAGAGTACTGATCTCTAAAGGAGAAAACCTTTTTATTTTCCTCTAGAAATGTATTAGGACTGTTAGAAGAAATGGCTGTCTGTCAGGTGTATTCCTAAAAAGAAGTTACAATCAGAAAGTCTGAACACGAGGAATGATTGACAGTCCCTGGTATACTGGGGAAAAATAGCATCTGTGAGCTGTGGAAAGGAGGCCTTGTAGAGGCTGATGTTTCCCAACCTCTGGAATGCCTTGGCCATGTCTGTATGAGGAAGATTTCTGGTACAATATGAGTGGATCTGGAGAGCAAAGCAGCTGGTGCTGTGCACCTGACTACCACAACCAGACATGTTGCAAGGGTTTTACCATGAAGTGACTCCAGGCCAGTGCCCTGGATTGAACTCCCATTTATTGTCTGAAAAGCGCTTGGTGCACTCCTGGAGCACATCTGTTCACTTCCCTTCTGCTGAGAGTAATTGAGTTCATGCACTCCTGGACTGACAAGCGGTGTCTTTAGTGGGGACAGCAGGAGATTGGCTTTGAAGTGGATCTCTAAGGAACACAAATACTATTATAGATGGACCCAAAGAATTGTTAAGAACCATGATCAGTAGAACAAGTTAGTACGTGTATTATTTTCCCAGTGTCTTCTTCAATTATTTCCTTTTTAGGGTGCAATTTCATCTCTTTGTAATTGTGATGTCTAGGAGGAAACAGTCTTGCTCTAGATACAAAGTCATTACATCTCTCTACTTTCCCCATTTTTTCAGCCATTTGTCAATGCCTGTCCCACTTGTTACAGTGGCAAGAGATGCAATGGTGCTTTATTCCTACGCCTTTAACGCAAAGAGGGAGTTGGACAGGAGAGAGATCATTTTAATTCCTCACTAGCAGAAGAGCTGCAGCATTATAGCACATCTTATTCCACACTGGAGAATCTGTACCAGGCTCATCCTTAAAATGCCCTTGCCATTGGAAAAGCTTTAGCTTATATTTTCTCAGGCATCAAAAATCAACAAGGTATAATTAATTATTTCCAGAGAAATACAGAAATGGAAGGAGAGTAAAGAGCAAAAGTGGTATGATAAAGAAAATCACAGCAACATATTGACATGTTAAGTCTTCTTGGGTTAAGAAGTGTATCATCGATTTTGGATCCGGTCAGTAATAAGTCATTAGGATCCTCCTTTCATTTACACAGATTTTACACAGCCACTTCCTGCATATTCACTCTCACAGAGACACAAATCAGAATCAAAGCTATCTAGAATCAGCTGAGACATTCATACTCTCACACCATCTCAATGATCTAAATATATATCTGATTTTACATTACTGCTGGCACCTTCAAGCACAATCTGTAAGCACTGTAGTAAACACCACTGAAAGAGTTTCAGATAGTAACCTACTTTTCAGTGCCTATTTGCTTCCAGGTTTAGCAATGGTATTACAGACACAGATGATTAATTTAATTAATGTGATCAGATCTTGAGGAGACCTTAATGCATGACATACAAGGTAAAGAACAAAGGCCCTAGCTAATGCTGACCTGGCAGAATGCATCTGTATCCATTTATAAGAGAAGAGAACCACTTCCAGAGCTTGGTATAGTTTTCATAGAAAGCCAGCTACTGGTGATGATTCATTTCCATGTTTTATTTTTACCAAACTTGTTTGCATCCCTGAATACAGATGTATCCCAGTGACTCAATAGCACTATCAAGGAAGTTGTTTAAATGAACAGAGCATGTCCATTAGCACCAATCAGACAAGTTATAGGCAAGTCAAATTCTTTAAAAACAGTCAGTATAATAATTGGTAGATAGTATAATAAAGTCAGTATAATAAAGATAGATAAATTAATACACTGGTGACAGGAAGAATTGGGCTCTTGATTTGGAGTTGAATAAGCAATAGAATTAAAAATAAAATGTATTTGTGATATCCATCATGTACAGGGATGATACAAGCAGAAGTAAATCTTAAAAGGTTGTGAATTACATTTGATGGATGAAGATAAATTTATTCTTTCAGCTGAATATTCCATTAGTGGGTTTTGTTTCAAATACCCCAGTGAAACAATTACAGTCTTAATGCACACGCCACTCTCTGTCTGTATTACTCTGTTCTTCATTCAAAAACCTCCTCTACAGGTCATTACTTTCCCATATAACACTACTTGCACCAACAGCTGGATAAGCTCATCAAGAATTCCAGTTTCTTAAGCTTTCTACAGTAATCCTTAGTGACAAGACAAAATACTGCTTAGTCAGTAGTGCCAATGGCAGAGCTTCTCTGTTGCTATGGGTGGGGACATGTCTATGTCTACTAGGAGAGACTACTGGAACACAGCAGTGACTGCAGGGGGCCAAATCCAATGCAGTTCTTTATTATTCTGGCATGGCACAATTGTTGGGGGCTTTTTTCCCTACCATAAAATGGATGCACATAAATGCACACATTGATGTTGTGAAGTCTGATTCAATCCTTTCTACTGAACTCTTTCAAAGTTGGATAGGGCCTTCAGAAAATTGGCTGTCTACATTTCTCCCTCAGATTCATCCAAAGAATCATCTCCGAATTTATTAGCACAGCAAAGACTCATAATATTTGAAGACTCTCATCACCACTAGTATACAAAGCTAGCAAGACTGATAGTCTTCTAGATGCAGAAGTTGGAAGTAAAATGCAGTTCTAGAAGAATAACATTCTAAAAAAAATCTAGACAATTTTTCACACCATAACCCATTCCTAAAGACGCTAAAGTTGTCTTGGGCTTTCATACATCAATTATCAACAGATATTAAGATCTGTAGATGCAAAGCTATAGCTTGTCTGTGTAGTCAAACAATGTTTTACTCTTTACCTAGACACGTGTGCAGACAGGGAAGCTACCACCCTCAAGGCTTCACTCAGTCCTGATGACACCTTTGCGAAACTCATACTAAATTCAAGATCTGGATTTCGCTTCACCTATATATTGTTTTTATGCTTAGGTGTGAAGGCCTCCAAGTTTCTACAGCATATTCTTTTGTATTTGGCAGTAGAAGGGAGAAAAGCTTATCCAGGTTAAATAGTAAGGAGTTCAGTCAGTGTGATGTTTCTGTTGCTTTTGTTTTGTCTTCTGTTGAAATTACGGAATGATTCCGTGAGGCCATGGGAGGACTGTCAGCATTCTAGTGTTCTGAATATTAGATCAAAATCTATCAAGCACCACCCACTTTAGTTTAAATTCATGCTGTTGATTCAAGTATATTAAAACATCTTCAATAGTTTTACTCTGTTCTGGAAAGACTTGGCTTTACTCAAGTATCCCCTGCTTGTATGACTCTAGGTTTGTGCTACATCAGGTAGCACCCATTTTATCAGCCAACATAAAGCCTCTAGAGAGGCAGAGAGCTAACATAAACTCCTTATTGCCTGATCTGGCTACTTTGGCAAAGGGCTTTTCAGTTCCAGAACTGCTGGGTGGTCTATCACATACCAGTTCAGCATTCAGGATCACAGAATCAGTGCCCAAGTTATAACTCTGCATTAAGAAAAGCAGTCACACACCAACACTCAGATAGTCAGCTGCATATTGGCATTCCTGCAGGCAGCGTCCAAACCCAATGCTTCTATCACTGCTGATGTCCTGCACTACAGAAGCCACCTCCCACTGTCATTCAAACCCCTGAGTGCTTCCTTCTTCTGATTTTACATTGGTAATCTCAAGAGACAGATTATGTGAGAAATTATTCAAGTGCAGAATTTTTGAAAGGTTGTGAGTTACCTGAGGTGCAGAGAGCATGAGTTACTCACCTGAAAATACCATAAATGTGTGTATCAGATCTGACATACTAACTGCTATTTGTTAAGCGCTCTTGCTCTCTGCTTATTCACATCAATTAATTCACTAGTGAAATGTGGCTGTCTTCAGAGTGGTAAGGCAGCCATTCCAAACACTCCTTTGTCTCAACTATAATTTAACAGTGTTTGTAAAAGCTGAGGCAAAGAAACAAGGAGTGAAACTGCAGGAAGTTGAGATTGTTTTTAACCTAGTAGTGGGCTTTAACCTAGTAGTGGGATCCCATTTTAGGGCAATCTACTCCTCTGGAGTTAGATTATTGGAGTTGAAATCAACACGTTATTTAACAGATGACACTTCCTACTACTTTAAATATGCTGAGTGGTTGTATCAGCAGCCAATTTTTATAATAATCTCATTATATAATCATCTCACCTCATCTCTGAGGCCATTCCTCAGAGCTCGCTTTCCACTTACCAGTAAATAAAAGAAGAATTGATGAAACAGTCTGCTCAAGCTGCCATTGTTAAGAAAGAAATACCATAAATTTGTCTAAGGTAAAGTCCAGAAGCCTTAAGTACTTCATCTGCCAAACCATGGAATTTCCTATCCAGTTGGAGGCATGTGAACTAGTTTTTAAACCACTTTGCTTTGTTCCTGTGATCTATTACTTGTCTAAACTGTGTATCGCTTCACTGATTCCTGAAAAATTAAATATTTTTAAATGAGCTGTTTCCAAACAATGTGACAGCACACACATTGTTTCAATATGAAACAATATGGGAATAGTGTCATTATTTTTCTACTCTCTGTATTAGAAGATAAGCGTCTACCCTTCTCAATTCTACTACATATTACACAAGCGTTTGGAAATGGGCACCTCCTTCTGAGATTTTTTTTTTCATTTTACCTCCAATCAGCATGATAGGACTATTTACCCTTTGTGCTTTTGCAGCTGTCTGGGCTGGCAAGGCAATACCTGCCTAATCTGGGGCTGTAGAGTCAAGCAGTCCAGTGCCATGTGGTTTCCAGGCACTCACTTATTTAACATTACATATGTTTCTGAAGAGCATGTGAAAATATACAGAAACATGTTCAAAATGACGTGTCTCTATCAGGAGAAGTTACCATCTTGGGCTTTAACTTGTCTCAGTGAACAATTCTCAGTGTGAGGGCTCTTTCACCTCTATGGTGGGCCCTGCTGCAAGTATCAAATTGCCACTTGCTACTCCTTATCTGTTAGAAATTTCCATTTCCTTATGTCTCCTTGTACAAAGTACTGCAAATCAGAGCAATGGAAGAATAGCTTTAAGTCAGGATAACTTGTGCTGAACAGTGTTTGAACAGCCTATGAAATGAAGATGATCATCAATATTACATGAGACAGATGAAAATTTGCCTGAGATATCAGGGTGCTCCCAGCACGTTTGTATAATGCAGGTGGTTACTATACAAACAGAACAGCTTGGTAAGTATATGAGGAAGAATACCAGAACAAATTAATATAAGTAAATCAGTCATCTTTTAGTCTGTAGGACTTTTAGTGCTGAAGCTCTTGAAAACTGAATTGACTCTTTCTGAATTTGCTCAAGGGTAATCAAGAACATATAGAAAAATTGTAGTCTGCAGATATTTCAATAATTTTATTTCCCTATTCCAGATTTTTTCAAGTTTAGCATCCAATACAAATCAGATAGGTCATTCAGCTGAAAAAAAAAAAGAACATTTGCCTTCTATTCACATGGAGTGACAGAGAATCTAAGAAAAGAATGACCCTTCTGAAATAATACATTGCCTAAAATTTGTTTTTGCGAAAACAACTTGTGACTGATACTCTTAATGAAATGGCTATGAGTCCTCAGTATTTTGTCACTTCATGTATTCACATCCATAAGTGAAAAGGGTGGACAGAAGAATGGCTACCACCATGATTCAGCAATGGTTTTCAGTCTTCCTTCTCCCGTAGTCCCATGAAGGGACAAAGTTGCAGAAAATCAGGCCTATGGTCTTCTGTGAAGCAGAAACCAATGCAGCTTTTCAGTAACAGAGTTCAGAGAGGCTGATTGCACAGCCTGCAGCACAAAAGCACACAGTTAAACATCCCAGTATCTGCTGAGGAGAAGGCAGAAGGAGAACATGCTGAAGCATGGCTTGGCTCTTTTACATTCCTTTGCCACTCATGGGCTAACAACAGAAAAGGAGAAGCAGCACGCTTGCATACCATCAAGAAAACCTGGCGGCTGAACAGCAAAGCCGGAAGCCAGCTGTGCTCTTTTGCTTTCCCATGTCCATAATTAGGCCATTTCATTGTTTCTCCTTTTTTTGCTGCCAAACTCCACTTGGAAAAGAAATGTCAGCCCACAAATTTAGCCATTTGGCACAGCTTGAGGAGAAGACACCCGTGACTTTTTATCAGGGCCACAACCCTATGTACTATGTACAGAGAGCAAGTTTCCCCTTCATACCTGCTCCCTTCTAGTTCTGTGTCTTAAACACTTCACTGAAAGGTCTCTGCCAACTGCCAGATCCTCCATGCCAGTGCTAGCTTGACCGTGCCCACAGCTGGACCTGGGACCTCTCAACCATATACATCTGATGCTTGGCTCCACAGAGAAGTTATGACTTGGTGGATGCCTCATAACAATGTCCTCAATTAAGTCCTGCTAGAAGGCATTTTTCCCTGACTAGTTTCAAGGTTGTTTTCACAGTCATATAACCTCCCCCACCCGCCACATAACCTGATGTAGTATCTAGTTTCTCCACACAGGAGAATTCAATCCTATTTCTGCTGTCTTTTTGCCCACTCACCGTTCCACGTCTAGAGAGCTTGACTTAATTATCCCTCAGCTACTTTACAATTTGCATTTTAATTTGAATAAATCTGTGCAGTGTATTTATTTACTTTTACTCTCTCCTGCAGTGGAGATATTGTTGTGACAGAGCACACCAGTCAATCTCACCCAGTATGTCAGGCTCCTTTAATTCCAAAGAGATTCCTTATTTTTTGCTGCCTATTGCCATTTCGCATGTAATTTAAAAACAGCAGGCAGGCAGCAATTGAACTCTCAGATCTCATTAATATGTACAAGTCCTTCCAACAAAAAGAAGCAGACTAGAGACTATTTCTTCAAGGTGATGGCCAAATGTGCCAAAGTTGTCTTTGATTTGTATTGCCACTGATGCTTTTCATTCACACTGCCTCTCTTTATATGCAGGCCGTACTCGTGCTTCATATAATGTCTCTCTGTAAGAGCACTATGACAATCTAGCAACAGTCTTTCATGCTTGCAAGTTTACTTTTCAATTCTGTTTTATGCCTGCCTTCAATAATTAACAACTTACTAAATTACACCCACGAAGTACAACCTACACTGAAAGTACACTGAAAGTTTTAATGTACCACCCATCTTTGTAGGTAATTAAGCCTTTTGTACTGAGACAAGTAGTCGTGAAATACATCAACCACAGTTAGGTCAACAACTATTTAGCCAAGAACTCAATAAAAGAAAAAAAAAGAATAGTACTAGAGTGATGTCCATGTTTTAAGAAAAGTCTCAGCTTAATTCTTCAGCTGCTTACCTCTCCTTGCCAGATTGGGTTAACAGTGTTACACATGATCTTAGATCTTTTCTCCTGTCCATGATGAGGAAGGGCTGGGAAGATGCTATGTTTTCCAGGCTGGATGGAAATCTTCAGATAAGGATCTGGATTGAAGAACATCCCTTTCTTTAGACCAAAAGCCTGGAAATCTGAAAGAAGGTAAAGAATCAGATTATTTTTCATGTTCCAGGCATCTCTTTGGGATGCTAGGAACAGTATATAGGGAACTGGTAACAAACTCAAATAATATGGCAGCAATGTGAAAAAAATCACTATGTTTATTGTGAGGCAATGTAACGCCAAACCATAATGATCTTGTGATTTAGAATTTACAAATTATTACATAATGAAACTGCAAATTTACAGCCTGATTGTGCAGACTGATTCAGATTTTAAATCAATATTTATGCAACTTCAAGTGATATCCTAATTTTTCTAATAAGCTGAGCACTTGCTCAGCCTGACTGTAGTGGAAGGACTACTCTGAAAAAGAGATCCTATTATTTAATGTCAACATCATGGCATTTGGTACCCAATGGATGCCATTTTTCCTAGGTATCAATTTTACCACTGTATAGATCTTACCTTTTACACCACTTTTTTCTACATGAGAAATCATTTTACATTTTTCCCACTTTAAATAATTTTTTGTCCCTGCATGGGTTAACTTCACCTTAGGAAAACTCTTGTCTATAATGTCCAAATTTTAAGCAGGGCTTTACAGCTGCAGAATCTTAGGGAGAATAATATATGTTGCACACACAAAAAATGCCCAGGCATTTACTTGAAAATTTCCCCACAACATTCTGAAGAAAGACACAATACCCATTATGATCTGTCCCTGTGATGCTGATGAAATGCAAACTAATTTGCTGGTATATTATTAATTTTGGCTCAACAGACACAGACTGACCCCTTCAGTCTTCTCTTTTTTCAGATGCATTTCTAAGCTTTCTTTGGAACATATAAGCACTAATTCCAATTAGCAAGTTCAATTAGCTATTTTATTTGCCACCACTCTTTGCATGGAGATTCTCCTCTTTATTTCCTATCAGGCTATAAGCACTGTACTGCATTCCCCCTATTTTCTCTTGCTGTATTGGAGAGATATAAAAGTATTAGACATAATGGTTTCTAAAACTGTATAGATGCATACTTAAACATTCAATTTAAATACATATTTTTTCTTCTGACAGTTTTTGAAAACATTAATTTTCACAGTCTTCTAATTCTCTTCTAATTAAAACCCCAATTATTCTGGCAGGTTGTGGGAAACCATGAAAAACCCTCAAGGCAGATATTCTGGATGACTCTGAAAGTCATACACATTGCACACCATCATCAGTATTTTTTCCAGAAAATAGCTATATCAAACCCAGTTGTGTGTTGCTTCCTTAACATATGGTAATAGCCAACACAATAAAACGTGCAAGTCAAAAAGAATTGCTTTCCTTTCTGTTGGTTTTAATCATCTATTCCACCACACAAATCATGTTGCAGATATTCAAAAGCTGTTGGACAGATGGTCCCGAAACAGACTGTATTTTAAGAATCTCACTCTTGAGACATTCTCTAACAACAACAACAACAGAGGACATCACTACTAAGAGCTTATTTGAAAGTACATTGCTGAAACTATGTACGCTCACGGTCCTAGCAATCCTATCACACAAAGAAAATTATCTGCTTGAAAAAGATAACATCAATTTTTTTCCCCTTTTTTTGTTTTCTGACTGTACAATCTCTGTGTAACCAGCATGTATCTCATCTAACAGCCCTGCTAAAATCCTATATGGCAAATTCTTTTGCTTTGGAAGTTGTACTGTTAGAAGTGCATTCAAGAAATAGAAACCACACTGCAAAATGAGTATGAATGACAAGGACCAGCAGTGCATTAGGTCAGGCTGCTAACATATGAAAGGAGAGAAAGACCTCTGGAATCTTATATTCTTTCTCTCTGATACTGCCTCAAAAGAGTCTGAAACTGAAGTATTCATTGCTGTATATGTTTCTGATTTTTTTTTTCCTTCAAAGAGAGGCCATGCTATCTTTGGGTATCACTGAGTAACAAAATAGCCTACTGATAGAAAATACCTAGCACTTAATTATGTATACTTATATATCATGTATAATAAAGAAAATACATTTAGGATGACCTACCAGCCTCTTTCCAGTTATGAGAATTAGAGCACAGCCATGAAGATGAAGGTATTCCTAGCCTCAGTTAATAGTGTAAGTTTTGTATTTGGATGAGGAAAAAAAAAGTAATTTAGCGAAACACATAGCACAAAATTTTATTTGTGTAATTTTCATGTTGAAATTGCACAATACAACAAATTTTTTTAAAAGTCAGTTAGAAACTTTAATTTTATTGTCTGAAGTATGAATAGGGCTAGTAGAATTAGCTTTCCCAAGGACAAATGCCCCAATTATATATCTCACCACAAATTCATATCACTGTGAAAAACAGAGCATCAAAACTGAAAAAGCTCTTAATAAAGCTACACGGATATCTGCTGACAAGCAGAATTTCATTTCACTTGAAGCAAAACCTATCTGTAGGTCCTGTAACTATCTGCTGTAACTTGCTGCTGTAACTCTTACCACTCCAGTATAACTCCCCAATAGAAGAATCACAGCCATTCTGCCTTCCCAAATGGAAATATTTTTCTCTATCATCCTCAGAAAAAAGGTTCAGAAGATACTAAACTTTTAAGTGAAGGTCTGAAGCTAACCAAATTTTAAATCTTCGGCTGAATGAATGAATTCCAGAAGGCTGGGACATACCCTGCTGTACACTGTAATTTTAGAGTGCATTTCTTGGAGGCATATGAAGAAGTGCTACAAAGATAACTTATCTATGGTTTGCAAAGATGTATTTTCATCCAGTCTCTTAAAAAAATTAATATACCATATGTCAGTTTCTCATTTAGTCATAAATCACACTTTAGTGTGAAAGAGGTTATATACATCTAACAGTTTAATAATGTCAGGCCATCTCTCATGACAGATGACAGAAGGAAGAAATCCAGGTAAAGACAAAGTAATTACAGCCTTTCACTGCCACAGACTTGCACTACTTGTAAGTACATGCACCCTGTTTCAGCTAGGCTCTCTTCATTGGAGAAAAATGGCTTGTTCTAGCTGCTGCCTGCTGCTGTCCCCAAGTGATTTATGAATTTGTTCCAACTCCAGAGCCTTCCATATTTGCTGATCTCCAGGTGCCTGGATGAGACCTAAGGAAGCTTTACACTGGGTCACTTGTATGCATGTACCCTCTGTCCCAAAGGTGCATGGTAGACTTCCCTGTCTGCTTTGTAAAGGATCATTTAGCAAATCTATTTGCCATGAAGCATCACAAACTTCAGGGCACTGGTGACTGGATAGTGACGGAGACAATTTCTGTGGTGAACCAGTGTATTTATTGGAGCCAGGTGGGGATGTAAATTCCAACAACACAGCTAGAACATATCTGTGTTTTACAATATTTGATTTTGCCTCAATACAAGTCATTAAGCTTTCAAAAGCTCAGGGAAAAGTCACGTTTTGTCATGCTCAGCAAGGAGATGACAAAAGGCAGTAATGATGAGCAAAACTATCATTAAGATGTTATTTCAATTCTCTGGAGACATAGCAAGGTATTCAACAAGACCCATGCTCCATATAGGAGCATGACAGAAAAGGATAGAGAATCGGATAGAGAACCAGAGCAGTCTGTTATCTAAATTAATTACATTTAGTCTGGTCATCAATATGTCAGGAGTAAGTTAAGGGAGCTCAAAGCTGCTCTCCTCAAGGGATAAAAAGACTTTGCCAATGGAATTTTCCTAGATATAACACACAGTTATATCTTCTGTGCAGTTTATAGATGTGTCTCAAGAAGACTCAGTCCCTCTAATCCCTTGATGGCGCATATTCTACTGCAGATTCCAAAGCCTACAATCCAACAGAAGGGTAAAAGACTAGTAAGTAGCAGAGCTACTAGTTTTGAGAAACTGATACTGATATTTTAAAACAGATGGCAAATTCCTTTCAACAAATATCAGGTGTTGAATGTCCTTTGTGGTCCCAAGCACCATCCAAGTGATGACAATTGATGTCTTGCAGGTATCTGTACTGGCACTTATGCAGAGGTTATCAACCCTAAGAAATTCTATGGTCAACCCACCAAATTCACATTTTTCATATTTAGCATACTAGCCTCATGATCTCAGGACCAAGAAATTAGACATATTCCTTATGAGCCGTCTCACCCCTTGAGAAAATGAAGACAGCTTGAGTTATGTCAAACTTGCCCAAAATATACCTAAAAACAGAACAAGTGAAGTCAACAGGACATTGGAAAGACCCAGTGTTACTGGAATGACCACAGTCAATTTAGATTATGATCTAGCCTGAATAAATTCCAAAATGAAATTCATTCTATGATCTGTTCATTAATGGCAGAAAGTAAAAAATACTGTCATCTTACTGAGATCCTGATAGTTCATGTGTCAAAGCACAATAAACCATCTTCATAATCCACCACAACTAAAGAATTGCTAATTAGGATGTCAATGGAAAGCTCCATCATTTTCCTTCAGATTTCCTTTGTGAATTGCCAAAGAGCTATCAGCTCTGGTTCTGACACTGAAAAAACATACTTGAACAGGACCGGTATCTGGACAGACTAACAATGAGGGAAGGTAATTGCCAGGGTGCTGATATGTCAGTGTTCCTTTTGTAGACTTTGGACAGAACAAGAAGAACCTATCTTAGAATGCAGTAGTTCATCTACTGAGCTGAGCTACCTAGGATATAGGCATGGCTTCAAAGAAAGAAACAACAAACTCTGCTTGCTCAAGATTCAATGGGAGGCCCATAGGTACTGCCTTTCAGCCATGTGCTTTTAAAGCAATACTTTTATTTACTGTTAGTGGAACAATATTTCAATAGTAAGAGCACAGCAATATTGCATTTACTGAAATGCCAATTTGACTCATGAAGGAGTGTATGACACCAAACTTCATTTGGCAATCACCTCTCTGGAAGAAGGTGAGCATGGATTTGCAGAAGTATTGCATCTTGTATTAATTAGATTTCAAGAAGCAAATATTAAGGAATTCTAGAAATCAAACAGTAATGTGCAATGATAGGAAGTTTTAAAATCCAACACAGCAAACTAATGTAGGGGAATTGAGAAAGATACTACTTAAAGTACAAGAGATGACTGACTTGATCAGATTCTGCAACTGATGATATGCAAGAGGTTAAATAAAGTGCTTCTTTCTGCTCTCAGCAATTACAGACATATAGACAGACTTTACTTTTCTTTCAAAATAAAAGGCAGGGAAAAAGAAAGGGCTAGTGTAATTGCATAAGAAGGTATTTTAAGGTCTGAGATTTAACAAAAAAAAAAGACTAAGTGGATCAGATAAACCAAAATGTTTCTGTCACAGGGCTCCTAGGCAAAATATTGAAGACAGTGAAAAAGAGGAGAAAGTATTTTTTTCTAGATGTAAATGCTTCAAAGAAAAACAAAATTGTTTCTCATTTATTTAAAAAAGGGCAGTAGAGGTATTAGGAAGAAAATAGATGTATTAATAAATTAAAAGCAGTAGTGGAATTAATTATTCCAAAATATCTGAAAGACAAGCCACCTTTTTAATCATCTTCATCAAGAAGGAAAAAACAGAAAATGTCTGAACCATTAATATGAGCAGCTTAACACAGCAAGAGGGTGTTTTTATCACTGCAAGTGATTAACCACTGGAACAAAGTACCATCTTGGTATCCTCAGATCCTGACTACACACCTGTCTGTGAGATACATCAGAACCAAACTCACACAAAGCTCGCCACCACAGGGGAAGGTGTCCTGTGTTAAATAGGAGAACAGAGTAGTTGAATTCAAAGCCTTCTGAGGCCTTTCAAACTGCTAGTCTAGGCATACTTCGTAGGCACAATGTGTACTGGATGTGGTAAAAAGCCATGTCACCTTGACACAAGATCTGACAAGTAAGAAAAAGGTGTGGGATTAGTAGTTATAAAGTCAGCCACTAGGATTTTAAAAAATTGTTGGAAATAAAGTGCATTAAATATCTGCATTCTGAGCAAGCATTTCATGCTAACAACAACTGTCACAATGACCCTTAGCAGACCTTATGCTATTTTCAGTTGTGATTTATGCCCTAACTTCTATAAACTGACAACTGTTATTGCTTGAATACCAAGCATTTTGTGTGGTCTGAAAACCACACAAAAACAACTAACAAGATTCTCAGAGATGTGTGATGGAGATAAATGCCTGAATGTTTGTGAAATATTCAGATCTTCTGGTAATTTGTTCCCCAAGGACACTTATAAATAAAATGTGCAAAAACATGAGATATGTGAAATATTAAAGCCTGAAAAAATTTATTTGATGCAACATAGAGCTAGGAGGCATATTATGCAAACCTCAAGATAACACTTTCTAAATATACAAGCCAACAAGACTGGTTTCAAGGGCTTTCAGCAAATGCATTATACTGCTGCTAAACCATGAACCTGCAAGTGAAGTAGCTGGCACATCTGAGGAAGCTTAGCACATTTTTTCCTTCTGTACTTCATGCAAGAGAGCTCTGATACTCTTCAGTCACTTTATCAGAAGTGTGACATTCACTGGTAACAGTGGAAAAGGCACGTTTGAAAAGTAAATGCAAAGTGGACTGCAGGGTTTTCCTTACAGGTTTTTTTCAGTCTAGCTAAATTACGCCTAAAATATTTCTTTTGGTATTTTAAATTATGAAAGCTATAATAATACAGTCATCATAAAAATTATTAAGAAGCTTAATAATGGGAAATTATCTTCTTTGAGACCAGTGCTTCCAGTGAACCTATTTATCTAAACCAGCCTTTCACAGGAACAACTTCCAGTCTTCAAGGAAGCAAACATGAAGTAAAAAACCCT
Organism: Leptocoma aspasia; assembly: GCA_013399835.1. Classification (NCBI taxonomy): domain Eukaryota; kingdom Metazoa; phylum Chordata; class Aves; order Passeriformes; family Nectariniidae; genus Leptocoma; species Leptocoma aspasia. The sequence continues at coordinate 233,810 of VXAX01002627.1, forward strand.
CCTAGTGACACAGTGCAAACTCTCTGCTATTTCCATTCTCAATAAGTTAGTCATATTCTTGTGCCTTGAAGAACCATTTTGCACCTTTTTATTGTTTGACATTTTTATTCAATCCAGAAATCTTTTCTCAAAAAAACCCTCCAGTGAAACAGTTGGATTTTCTCCAACCAAATACTCAATAAACTACAGAAAGAATAAAGCACTTTGCCAACAGCTTTTTAGAAAAAAAAAAAACTGTTTCCACACAGTTCATTTTAACATAGGGTCTCACTGGACTCTCTCAGTGGTAGAGAAAGCAATACAAGTCATCTGAAATACACTCATGTTGCTCAGCATTTCTTGTGATTTGGCCTACTTTGAGATTTTTCTCTCCCAATCTAATAACATTTTCTTCTAAAAAAAATTATATGGCAGAAGGCATAGCTCTTCTTGCATTCTTTAGATTACAGACTGCTTAGGGCATGATTCCTCTGTGTTGGTGCAATGGGCTCCAGTGACACTAATGACACTCCAGCCACTTTTTTAAACTGCAATTAAATCAACCATAATGCGGAAACCTAACTTTTAAGTAATGACTGTATTAACTAATGACTGAAGACAACAGTATACCAAAATATAGATATTGAAAAGGAAAACTCTGTATGAGCAAAAAGGATTCACAGAAAATAGAGAGGTTTCTGCTGAGATAGTGGTGCAAATGGAAAGGAATCCCAATTCCTCCTGATGTCTCTGGGAGGTCTACCTTGTTTGCATTTTATTAGCTAGCATAATAGATATAGAAATAGCAATAATTTTGCTTTGAGAGAGAGAACATTTTGTTGCTGTTGTTGGTGTTGACTAAGAAGGTAATAAATAAACCCTTGTGATGTGTTAATCTGTTAATTTCAGAAAGACTGAAATGGAACTATTTTGATAACTTAGATTTTTGATAAAATAATCGCCAAATTATTTTATCAAAGCCTTTCATATACCTGGCTGTTATGATGTTGTTAATATGGATGCAGTATATATGCAGATTAATTGCTTGTGAATCACTGGAATAAGATATCTCAAAGTTTTATGAGGTATGGTCTTTATATACTTTAAATCAAGCTGTAAATTAGATACTCTAGTTTATAAAAGGGCCCACTGATACCACATTATTTAGCAGTCTCACAAATTACTACTCTTGACACCTCTTGGCTTACTAGGCCAAAGAATCTGAGAGAATTAAAAACCGTAGCTAGTTCTGGGCCACATTTTCTGTTTAAGATTATTTATGGACATTAAAAAACATTCAGTCTACTTTATTTCTGTTGAGCTAAACCTGTGGTTTTATCAACTGATGGGTGGATGTCCAGTGTGCAACTTGGCAAAAGTAAGTAATGTGTTAAAAATGCCCTGCCCAATGTCTGATCTACCATGTATCATATACAACCTCTCAAGAACCACACTGGCTGCCTAATTTGGAAAAGCACTGACATGCATCCTTAATAGACGGAAGTTTGGAATAAATCTTATGGCCAAAACCAATCATACAATGATATGCTTGTCCAAGAGCAGGACTTCATACTTAAAGACTTATGCTTGTAAAACTTTTGAACTAGGGTAACACTTTTTACTCTTTAAGTAAATTCTTTGAGCATGTACTACATGCTCAAAGAATTTCCAAGTCAAGTCAAGCATCTTTCTCTTGGTCTTCCAGGAGCTAAAAAAATATGGAAACCAACCAGCAAGCATAAGACTCCAAGATAAGAGTCATACTCATAACCACTCTCTGTTGACAAACTGGTTTCTGTCTACAGACATGATTTACATGTTGTTCTTACCAAAGCTAGATCAAATGGTTCGTAGCTGTTACATGGAAACATATTAAGCCTTTAAAACCTGCAGTGACATGCCAAGTAATGAGGCTAAGCATTCTTCATGAAATGCAGATAAGTGAGAGCAGTCTTCTCACTCAAGAAGTCTGAGAGTCACTTCTAAGTAACACAAAGAAGCTTCTGCACCACAGCACATGGATCTGCCTCAGGTCCAGACCATGACTGTGGAACGTGCTTTCCAAGGAACAGAGTACTACCACAAATCACATTTTGCTCTGTAAAATAAAGCACACGCCTTTGATCTTGCTTTCCATGACCTATATATTTAATTGTAAACAGAAAAACCTAATATGGCCCCAGAAGTCTACTTGAACAAGCTACTTCAGTATGTAACTCTCATTGAAGGAAAAGAGTGTGGCAATAATCATAGATATTTATTCTCTGTCCCAGCATCACTTCTAGAGCAATAGACAAAGAACCCATGCATAAATATATACATACATATACTTACACATTCGTGTACATAAAAGGTTCTAGTAACTTCAGTCCCGAACTCTTTGGGCTTAAAACTTACATATCAGCAGTGACTTACCTGACAATGAAAAACTTATCAGTCTCCGACTTCCTTGTCCCTGGACTGAGTCTTCATTGGTGATGCTTTTAAAAATCTGCTGGGAGATAAAGAATTATAAGGAAGAGTTGTCTCCAACAACTCTTGAACAGAGAATTGCTTAGTAACTGTCTTTTTTACAGATTCTTAGTTAGTTTTACAACTAAGAATCACTTATATGACCAGAGATCAAAACCATGTTTTTATCTAGGCAATCATTTAACCATTAATGGCCTAAGTCATCCCTGCCTGGAAGCTTTCCCTTAAAAAACCAGAATGATGCAAAAATTCTACTGTAATTTGAATATAGCAGTTCTTCACCCAAAATGGAACTACTCATTAATCAGGAGATAAAAGTAGTACATAAGGATGGGATGTGGCTAGCACCTCTTGAAACAACTTCCATCTTTATAATACCTTATTACTCGTGTGGAAAATCTTGTTCCAGAAGGTTTATTGCATACCTTTGAGAAAGACTTCTGAGAGATTACTAGTACCCTGTATAAAAAACCTACTGTGAATTATGCTAACAATATGCATTGAGGGTGAGATGGAAAAAAAAATTTAAAATCCATGGATTACTCTTTGTACTCCACAGTTCAGTTTTTAATGTCAGTCTTTGGTTCAGCAAGTTTATTGGTGAGCTGCTGTTGTGCAAATTAGGCCCCAAGCCTGCCTTCCGGCTGTGATCAGAACTGGGAAGCAAGAACATCCATGGGCTACTGTCTGGGGCATTAGGAGAAGCCCACCACCAGTAGTTTTTGTGTGGAGTCCCTGAGCAGGGCAGAGGAGATGCCATCGGGTGTCAGAGTCCAAGTTCAGCAGGGAAGTTGTGCTATGAGTACTGCGTCCCACTGACTTTGGAGTCAAACCAAGCATTGCTCTGCCCTTGGGAAGCAGCAGCGTCATGTCACTCTTGCAATTCAGCTTCCAGCCAAAAAAGAAAAACAGCATTTATGCAGTGAAGTTCCAGTTTCTGATGGGAAACAGTAACTGAAGTCCCACTCAGCTGTGACTCATTGCTCGGTGTATTAAATATTGTGTAGTCAAGCTTAACTTCGAAAACAAGCTGCTCTCTGCCCCCAGATAGTGCAAAACCTGGGCAAGTGAGTACTTAGCCCAGCTAGCAGGGATTAAACAACCTCACATGGATGAGACCTAGATCAAAAATATATGGATTGAATTTAGACATCCTTATAAAATAATGGGTTCTGCTGGACCTGACTTTTAGTCATAATAATTTTGTTTCTTCCAGACTAGCTAAGTGGGATAAAAGGTACTGAGTAGGGTGGGACTACAAATAAATTCCAGTAGAAACATCCCTATTGGATCACAGCTAATTAGTTGCAATTGCACTATTGGCCTTAAGCAAAGTAGGTTTCAACATGTTTATTGAAGCCACCACTGATTTCTGGATAGACACATTTAATCAGAATATGTGTGAGTATGGGAATTTTATGACAAGAACTCAGCAACCTTTACCAGCCAAAGGTGTGATCCCATCAAGAAACAATGACATTTCCTTGTCAACATATATTTTTCATACTATGCCACTGCCTGATAGTAATTACAGATCATGCTTTAATGCTTACTTTTAAGGTCTTCTCATGATTTTGTCCAGGATAGCAACAGGGCCAACCAACCTAGATATGTGCACTGTTGCAAAAGGTGCTTTTTTCTAGTCCTTCAACATTTTTCTGGGGTTTTATTTATACCTGCCATGTGTGTCATACATCATGCCAGTTTGAATAGTTCAACAGTCAACATTTTGAACAAACTGGGGTGGATCTGATGGGGTCCTGCAAACCTATTCAAAATTTTAAAAATATTCGCTATGAAATGACCCTTCAGGGGCCATATCTACATTAGTGAAACTATATTGAGACAGTTCTAATAGAGTGTTGCCACAAATCCTGATAAAAAGCAAAGCATCCTCAGCATGGTCAAACTTGTACTAGCAAAGCATGCCATTATACAAGGGGAATAATAACACATCTAGTCCCATAAGTGAAACAACAAAATAAATTTATTTGCTCCTGAAGGGTCCATCTGTTCTGTGAAACAGGTGCACCCCACAGCATCCTGTCAAGTGCTCACCATTGAGCCATACAATCAGGGATACTAAAAGCCAGCCCTGCTGTGTAAACGAATTCATCCTCAGTAGCTGACCCCTGCATAACTCTCTAAGATGCAGCACTACATCAGCATGCCAGCCATTTTGAGAATGCCTAGCAATTAACCTTAGCAAAATGAAGCACTTGCTGGAAGCTTTCTGATTTTCCTGGCCAGCTTTTTTTTTTTCAGCTTTTCCTGGCCACGTGGATGAAAAAGAGAATGCATGGCAGCAGGGCTGAAGGAGAGAAGCTTTTGTCCTTTGGTTTGACACCTGTGATGCACCATTAAACACTTCATACAACTGAGCCTCCTGTGTAGCTCTACCATCACAAACCTGTGCTCCACATCCTCCAGTAGTCTGAAGGCACTGGTCTGCCACTCTCCTCACACATACACAGTACCTTCTCACCCATGATACAGGTCCTTAGGCATGCCAGAGCAAGCTCAGGAGCAGGCAAACATCCTCTCTCAAAGAATAGGAAGGGTTATAGGAAGGTCATGAAAGCAATTATACTTTAATATTGGTATTTCAATAAGTCAGAAGGAACAGCAAGGAAGTAAGGGAGACAAATCCTTCAACATTGTGTGATTTTCTCAAAATAAGAAGAGCTATTTGCTGCAGTTTGGATTCACGGTTTTCCAATGCAATACCAGACTGTCCCCAGTAAAGAGGACAAGGCTGCACTTGATGCAGAGCAGGGCAAAAGAGGGTGAGTGGTCACCAGAGCTCATCAGCAGCCATACCAAATTGGTTTCATAGTATCTTGAAGCCTGGGATAGGGATGTGCACAGGTCATACTGTTCCTGCTTGCCATTCATCATGAAGGAAATATAGACTGATTTTAGTGGCTGCAATATAATTACATTGGGAGTTTTGTCACTGTAAGTAAACCTTGAGTTTAGTCATCAAGAGGTAAAAACCCCTCTGTCTTCTCAACTGCCATTTAAAACACAGTTAGTTGACAGACAGACAACATTCATCTCATCACTTGACATCCTATGGGCTTGAAGTCCTTCACATGAAAAGGAACAAATGTGATTTTCCCTCAATAACTTCTGTGCTTTTTTATGCCCTTGAAGTGAGAGCTCAGTCTGAATTAGTTTGATATTTTTAGTTTATAATGCCATTTTTGCACAATGCACAACCCAGCCTAATTATTTTACAGGTCCTGCTGATACAAAACAGAATTAATATGCTTTTACTACACACTTCTGCTATATCTAGACATGAAGATAGGACATGAGCTGCAACTTCAAGCCTAGCTGAATCTCTCCCCAAAAACCAAAGGCTTCCTGAACTGGGTTCAAACCTCCTTTTGATTTCTGTGAATGTAATTGGAGCCAGCATCATTGCTACTGATGTCAGCACATACATTCAAACACTAAGAGAAGCATCAGTGATTCCTTTAAAATATTCTCCAGTAAACACACACTGTAAAATTTTCTGGTCTGTAATAGAGTTTTCCAATCTCTGAAGCAAGGCAAAAGATGACTACCAACACCTGTGATGGCCAGCTGTGAAACAGCCAGACTGAAGTCTGTTGGGACTTGCTGACCACAGGAAAAAGACCAGCTTTGGTAGTGCTTTTCATTTTTGCAGTACAAAGACTGAAGGAGAAGACTGAAAGCTAAAAATAACAGTCTTGTCCTGGAATCACTTTTCCTTGTGGGTAGTTCCTATAAATGCTAGAAGGAAGTTATGTGACCCTGAATGAGAAAGGAGGCAGGTTTCACACTAGCAAAGGGTGCCCTTGAGACTGCCTTTCTCTTTAGCCGTGGTATGTATTATGAAAAAAAAAAAAATCTTGAGAAATCCCAGAGTATTACAGTCCATCAGTTCTTGCTGAGGTAAAATTCCAAGCACATCACTAAAAATTTGTCTAAGCAGAAAGCCAGAAACAAAGACTCTCACAACTAATTAAAAATATCTCCTAAAATACCTTTTCCTTCACTAGTCTACCTAAATATGTGGAAGAATAACAAGGACAGTACTCTTCCTCCTGAAAATAAAGTTGCTTACTGGGCACCTTTAGGGTGCCCCTATTCAGCCTCCCTATTGATCTACATTATGATGAGGCAAATACTTTTGGACACAGGTACAGTGTGAATACAGGTCTAGAAGAAACTAATTGTTGTAACTGTGTTTACCTGGTGCTGTACCATAAAATCTGCTTTTCGACACCACAGTGACCAGTAATAGTGCAGCATGCTGGCAAAACCTCCTTTGCAGCATCAAATTCCTTTTAGCATGTTTGTCTATTGTGCAGCACAACTTAACTATTCTTAAAGTCCTGCTGATACAAAACAGGGTAAATATGATTTTCTTACATGTATCTACCACAGCTAGACATGCACAGCTGACAAATACAAGTGCTTAGACCTTTTCCCACACACAGCACAGGAAAACACTCTTATGTCTTAGTCTTCTGTAGCACTCTTCCTCTCCAGAAGGAATAGGATTTCTGTCTTCCACCAGAAGGAAGAGCACATTTTTGGCCACTGTGTTTGCATGAAGAGTCAACAAAGCTAAGTGAATTTCCTTTTCCCGTAAGTAGAAGAAACACCTAGATTAAGTAATCTCACTGTTCACTGACAGCCAAAGCACTTCTGTATCGGTATCCGCGATGGAGAGAGACGGGGAGACTGAGTGGTCATCAGAATCCAATTTTATTGGGAACTTACAAAGACTTACATACTGTTTCAGGAGACTAACAATGTTTACTACAAAGATTAGGTCAACAATCAAATACACAAATTTATGCAAATTACAGCATTCCTTAGCTTGCAGAACCAAATGGAATTTCCTTTTCCCGGAAAACTGTTTGATTAGATCTTCTTTGGTTTAATCTCAAAGTTGCGTCTGGTTTTGTCAAGGCATCTGCTTTTGCCAAGGCATCTCGCTTCTCAATTCTTTTATGCTAATAAGGTCTAAAGTACTCTCTGTCTTGTGTATCCCCACATATCGGTAGCTTCTGCTGCAAAAGAATGGTGGCATTTAACTGATATAAATTACTTCCCTGTTGGAATGCATGAAATAGAAGCCTCTCTGAGTCCCCCAGAGAGAGAAAGAAATGCAGGGATTGAATTGGAACCTTTAGAGAAACTGAAATATATTAAGCCACACAGACATGAAATAGGAGTGTAAGTTTTAGTTTTAAGTAAGTAGAAATATATCTTAAGACTGTGTTAGCTAGTAAAAAGCCCTAAAGCCTAGTTTAAAGTTCAGTAGTGTTACCTTCCACAAAATTAACTTAGCTCCAGACATGATGAAAACATAGCAGAACATTGCTTACATTTCTAGACAGAACAGATAGAACTATATGAGTAGATTTTGTGTAAGAACTGACACTACTTTCACACATTAGAATTAAGCTCTGATAGGTATAGGAAGAATCGTATTTTTAGCTGATTGTATGATTTATGAATAAAATCCCTCTGTATTGGGGTGCAAAGAAGAAGAAGAAGAAAAAGAAGAAGAAGAAAGGGATAGTAGATTCTGCTAGCTGCTGCTGCTTCTACTCGGAACACCAGGACTCTATATCAGAAAGCTTTTAGCACAGACTTTAATACTATGAACTCTTCACCTTCGAGGCTGATGTATTCATGCAATAAACAACTTTACAACAGCCAACAACTGCCCCTTTCTCTTTGAAGACCCAAGACCCACACAGAACTCAACACCTCCCACAGGTCAGTATTTCTTCCATTTAAACAGAGGAAATCACAGTGATGTTAAAATCAGTGCTGCACTACCTGTTTGCTTTCATTGACTTTATATCATGGTGAACATCATGGGCATGACATAATGTTCAATATAATCAAGTTCCCATTTTACAAGATGCTAATTAAAACCTAGAATATTTTACAATGATAGCACAGATTGTAACTACAGTAATATCTAACACAGATTAAACAGTCAGGTACTGTAAACTTGCAAAGCTCTAGGCGAAGCAACACTATGCATTCACAAGAGTTTTTCTTTTAAAAAGTAGACCTAAGGACGTATCAAAGTATTCAGAAGAGCTCACACTTCCAAGCAGTACTATCCAGACCTATAATCAAGTCTACAATGAAAGACAGCTGGAAACCACAAACATAAAGCAGCAAAATACTTTCTGTTTGTACACAAACGTAAAGCAGCAAAATACTTTCTGTTCAGGATGAAAAGCAGTAGATTACAGCATTGTGAAAAGGGAAGGCTACAGCCTGTGCTTGGTTCAAATCAAAAGTGAAAAATAGACTCAACTTAGTCCCAAACTGTGTATCAGCAAAAAGAAAAGGTATTGCTAGATTATGTCAGAGCTAAAGATGTGGTTGCAGTGCAAAAGACAGGCTGTCCAGTCACTGTGTGCACTATGCTTACTTCAAGCTCCAGCTCTCTGTTCTCTGCTTTTTAAGACCAATGAACTTGCCTGCAGATTTAAATCAAAATTGTTGGAATCCAGGGCACAGGGAATATTTCCCTGCCTGTGTTGGGGAGCCCTGACCCCCAGTCAGACACTGTTTTTAACCTTTGTCCCAGGAAAAAAATTGCTAAGGCTTTGGGATGAGTTAGAGAACACAAGTGTGAACTAGGTATGTAGCAGTAGTAGTAAGAATCTATCACAGGGTGAAGAATTTAAGATTTTGAGATTTTGGTGTGAGAGTGAGTGGGAGACAAGATAGAGGATTTGGGGTGTAGTTTCCTTTCCTTCTTGTTCCTTCTTCTTGTTCATTTTCTGTAGTATTGGTGGCACAAAGTCATTGGTTAGAGATGATAGCAGCATAATTGTTACGTGTGTAGATTAGCAGAAGTTATTGGTAATAAAGTAAAAACAAGATACGTGTTAAAAAGTAATTGGGTCAAATATCTTTAAAAGGCCTTGATTTTGAGAACTCGGCGTCCATTTTGTGCCTTGCTCCTGTCATGCTGAGTCTAGTGTGGACAGTACATCAACCTCAAGATAAGAAAAGAATAAACAATAACCTGAAGACCAAGAATCAGTGAGTCTCGCTCGTTTTTCATCCCTGGCAAAGAACTCACGGAAGGGAACCTCCCTCAAGGGCCCAGGGGGTAGATTCCCAGCAAGTTGTGGGGGAAACAACAGCCAAAAAGCCTCTCACAAAAATAAGTAAGGTTAACAGTCTTGCTGATTTCAGATTAAACCAGCTTGGAGCTATTGTTTTAATAGACCAGAGACTACATGGCACAGGAGTCCAAAAGAAATGTATTCTCCCCTAACCTATTTCTGTTGGCTTTTACTGTTGCACTCTTGACTTCACTGAATGCTTAACATTAGGTCAAGTTTTCAAAACAAGTGGAAAAAGGCTTACATTTTCTACAGCTCAGCAGTGAAGCACAGTAAGAGAATATCCTGAGAACATCATCCTGAGCTCACACTTCATGTTCTACCATCTTCTTTAGAGAGGGAATTCCTCAGTAGATCTGCAAATGGGTGAATATTCCTGTTTCCTCCCAGATGCTAAATTTAAAAATTTAATTTTTTAAATTTAAGAATTTATTTTTTTAAATTTAAGAATGTAAAAATAAACTGTTTTGTAAAAAAACTGACTAAGCAAACACAGACTAAGTTCCTCCTTTCACACCATCGCTTGGCTGCTTCAGTGAAGAAGCTACTCTGGGATGCAAGGGGCGAATTCTGAAAGGAACAAATGCGGATCTGAGCTCCCTGACTGCCACTGACAGAATTATCTCTGTCTATAATCCCAGGCACCACTTTGAAAGTCTACCCCTAATTAGTGGCAGTGCTTCAGATGCAACCCCCACTCTGCTAATGGAATTATCCAGCTCTTGAATGTAATGTATTCCACTTATCCTGTTAGCTTGTTAAGCCATTGTGCTGGCACAGTGGTATTTTTCTGTCAGGTGCTTCCAAACAGCTGCCAGCTTCTTCGGCAGCAGCCTAACTCTTGCTGGGCGCTCTGCTGCCAGCTCACATCCCTGAAGGACTGTGACCACACACACACAGAGGCTTCCCCATGTGCCATGGTCAGCAGCATTCTAGCCTTGTAATACACCACCTTCTCAATGCCATTCGCTAATTAAGTGAAGAATCTGCCTTTTGTGGGCATATGACAATTGCCCTCTCTCTGCAGAACACATCTTTTGCTCCACCCTACAGCAGTGTTTATTGATTACTTTATTTATTCCCAGGAGACAGAAGTTTTTCATTCCAAAAACTCTTGTCCTAGAAACCCCTTAAATAGGTAGCAAGGAAGTGAGTAAATATTTTTCGCCCCATGGAAAACGTTATGAATTCTTTCACCAGATTCTAGATTACAATCTGTAGCAGCCAAACTAAAATACTGGAAAAAAACCCTGCTGCTTAGTGAAGTGGCTCAGTGACATCCTCTAGAAGGCACTTATCAACAGACTTGTGACAAGAGGACATCCAGTGAGAGTACAATCCAAGTATACGGAGGTTTCCATGTTGGCATGAAGTTATTTCATATTCCCCAACCAATCCTATGTGTGTAGAATGCTCTTTCAGCATAACCAGAATCTCAAATAAGGATGTTAGAAGCAAAGACTTCCAATTAAAACAAAATCAAGGACTGAGGCAAGAAATCAGTACCTCCCACAGGGTCTGATATATTTTTCTTCCAAAAATTTAATAAATTCAGCTTTTTAATTTTTTCAGCAGCTCTGCCTAATAAACTTCAGTTATCCTTTGGAAGTAGTGGAAAAACTTTGATTAGAGATTCTGATCTTCCTTTACTCTTTGAAACTTCATTTAAATATTCTTAGATTTTCAGATACTGAAAGACAATCACACATGCATGTGGTAGGCTTTGGGTTGCTGTTTCTGGGTTGAGGGCTGGACTACATCTTAGCAGCAGATATTTCATTTATACCTATCAGACTTGGGGGAGGATTGTTTTCTGCAGCATATCCCACCAACTTCCCCGACACTGGCTCTGAGAGTGCAGGCTATTTGGTGCCAATGACCCCATAAGCCTTAAGAAGTCCCTCAGCAAGGTAAAAGTGGTCTGAAGCATGACAGTATTTTACAGATCCAATGTTCAAAACAAACTCTAGTTTAGTTAGCAGGGAAGATAGCTCCTTGTGGTTGCTAATCAGCTTTGTGCTTCCCAGTGTTACCACCACCCAGAAAAAAAAACCTCTAAGAAAATCTAGTGTTATGATCAGATTTACATCTGCCTAATGCAGACCAGGATTGGCCCTGTAAATCTGACAGGTCCATACATACACTTTCAACGTGTTTAAGCATTCTGACAGCAAGAGCTGCTTGTAAATATTATCCTCTCTAGAACACCTAAGTAATATCCTGCAAGCCACTGAAATAACTGAGAAGTTTGCCATTGACAGATGAAGAGGCCTATTGGACGCTGATTGGATCATGTAATTTTGCATAAAATTTGCCCCACAGACTTCAAATTCAAAGTTTTCACGAATACACTTTGTTTGTATGGAGAATTAAAAAATTGCTGCCAACGCCTTTTCTCTCTCCCTATGAAATGACTGGAGCGACCAAAACATATATATTGAGAATATATATAATGAGAACACTGACACATCCACGACATCTTTGGAAGGCAGGAAACTATCAGCAGCTGCCTTCACTACAGCTTCAGAAACTCCTCACTCTTCTAATAGGGTTTGGATGGGAGGAGTGCACAGATGAGGAATGCTTACAGTGAGGGAGAGAACCTTATCTTTCCCCTAAGCTGTGTTTGAAGAAGAGCTCAAAGGATTAGTCATGCTGACAAAGCTCTGGACAAGGGAACCGAGTCCATGACCCTTTGCACCATAAAAGAAGCAGCTAGGCAGCGAACAATGTTCATTCTTCTAAATTAATGCCTCAAATACCAGTTCAACTATGAATACCATTATTTCCAGAAGTGAATTACAGACACTTTACTTGCAACCTTGGATTCTACTTAAGGCAGAAATGAGGCAACTGTAGATTTACAGTCTGAATTTAAAAGTAGAGAAATATCTGTGCTACTTCAGATGTCCCTTGATCTTGCTGAATTCCTAATAAAACATTTCACTACGCTACACAGAACATTTTTCAAGTTAGGATGCCACAGAAAAGATAAAGCCGAGAAGAAAAAAAAAATCTGCTTTTACAGTATCTACAGTCACTTAGTTAATGAAGCCTCATTCACACCCTGTTTCTCCTTTTAGCAGATCCATTAGACTCAGCAGAAACTGCTTATCTCACCTTAGCAAACACATGGGTTTTATTTTTTGTTTGTTTGTTTGTTTTGTTATTTGTCTGATTTCGTGGTTGCTTCATTTTAATATTTTCTACTTAAAAATAGCCTTTGCTTTCCAACTGGCTTCTGCTATTTACAGCACTTGGTGTTTTGTTTTTCTTAGGTTGCTGCTTTCTAGAACAGCAGGCTTTAAAAAGTCAACAGCCTTCTCCAGTGAAGTGGGCTTGTGGGAATACTGATTGTATTCAAACTGCCATACAATAAACAATGCTGGATGAGACCTCCTGAAGTCATTTGACCCTTCAGTCAAAATAGGTCCAACTTACAGCAGGCTACTCTGGGCCCTGTCCAGGTCAGCTTTGAGTATCTCTGAGGATGGAGATCCCACAAGCTCTCTGGGCAACTCATTTTAATGTTTGACTACTCTCTTGAGACAAAAGATATTCCTGATGCCTAATCAGAATGTCTCTTGCTGGAACTTGTGTCCACGACCTATCATTTCAACATGTGCTGTGACTAGAGTCTGCCTCCTTCCCTACAACACCCCATTAGGTAGTTAAAGGAATCAGTAACATTCCATATAAGAACTCCCTTAGGACTGGATAAATAAATCCAGCTCTATCTTTGCCAACCCTTGTATGTAAATTCCAATCTGAACGCTGAAGAAAACAGAGGCCAGACTCATTCTGAAAATTAGTGTGGCAGGGCACTAAGTAAACCTGAGGTATAGGAAGGACTTCTGGGGAGAAGCAGCTTTTACAAAAACTGATCTCCAGTAAGAGATTAATTCATTACAGCAATTTGGTTGCCACCAAAAGCTTTGTGAAGGATTTGGCTTGGTGCACACTGGATACAAGTCTTCTGAACATAAAGTCATTAAAATACAATAAGAGGGGAAAGTGGTGTCAACTAAATGCAGGAGTGCTGTCATTTCAGGAAAATCATTAACTATATCAGACCCACAAGCTAAGCCTGACATGGCCATAGCTCACCTCCAGAGCAAGAGAGGAGATGTCTCACATGCCTGGGTGCTCCTGCCAGCTCTGACCACCCCACTGTGAGGCTCACACAGTTATCAGCTACCTGTCTGAGAGGCAGCCAAATGGTCCTAAAGGCTGCTTGTGGTCAGCGCTCAGCATGTTTTTCACGCAGTCTAGGGCTCTCCTAATTCAGAAGCTCTCCAAAACCTTGAAAGGAAGAAGTCAAAGAAAGGTGAGAGAAATTTACTAGAAAAGGAAAAACTAGAACCAGAAAAGAGGAAAAAAGGCAAGGGTCTATAGAACAAAAGTGGAAAACAAAGGAAAAAGCAGTGCAGGATGCTATAAGGAAAGCAAGAAATTAATTTCTAAAATTCCAGATCTTTATATCCTAAAGAATTCCCTTCCTCCCTTTCAGATACATCTCAAAACACCCAAGCCAAACACCAGAAAAATCCCAATACTCAAACAGTGATCACTACAGATTTGTTAGAGCCCAAACCTGACAGCAGCAGCTTTCAAACTTGACTATGACAAAGGTAAGTGAGATCCTTTGTGGAAAAATAAGAGAAATAAACAGGCTGCTTTAAAAACCAGGGTTTCCTGACAACAGTGGCACTTCCAGACTTTTCTGGTATTGCATTTTAAATATTCCCATGTAACTTGCTCAGATGTACAATAACAGCCCTGGGCTGCCCTCTAACATTTCACATCTGGAATCACAATCCTAGTACAGTTGCAGTCTGCCAGAAAAAAGTCACAAATGTATTGGTATCTGAGATATAGTCCATTATGCATTTTGTGAACTGAACTTTAACAATTACACAGGGTTAGTTAGGTATTATGAGAGGTGCTGGTTGTCCTTTGCTAAGAATATTAACATGTGGTCTAATTGATGTGGTTTATAGTTAGGTTCACCGCAAAGTCCTACCACATAGGCGTAAGAGCAAAAGCCGCCTCAGCGTAAATAAAAATCAGACCTGTTGAGTTAAAAAGGGAAGCGTGTAAGAACAATTTAGTTGCTTTCCATCAGACTTTACAGATGTAAGAATTTAAGCCTCCTTTTAAAGTGGACATACTGAGTGGGGAGGTACTGCACGCTTTCAGTACAGATGGAAACAAGCTTGCCTGAGAACCCAGCTATCCAGCCAGGGAAAAAAGACCCAGATATTTAATGGAAAAGGAGAATGTTTCTCAAGAAATTCAAGGATTAAAAATGAACAAACAGTTCACTATTCTATTAAAGAAATAGTCTTATGCACATTTGCTGATGTATAACATACTGACCTACATCGATTTCCTGACTTGTAAAAAAGTCTGAGAACAAAAGAGGTCTGAGTAATAGTTATAGGAAAAATTTATTTTTAAAAGTGTGCAATATTATATAACTTTATTCTATCAACAAAACTATGTTAAGGGAACATGATTATCCTGTCAAGCTCCAAGAAATCAGGAAATGCAAACCTAAAAGATAACTGTGAAGCACAAAGTCTGCCTCTTGATATATAAATTTTAATGCTTCTTTCTTTTTTTAGCTGTCTCCCATCATAACTTTTTCCCAATGCAACATTATAAATATATTTTTGGATCACCCAGGTTTTGTGTGAAGCTAAGTACAGGCAATCCAAGCTATACTTAACATACAGATAAAACAAAGGATAGCATGATCATGATAGGGCTTGCACGCATGTGCACATGGACATTCATGCACACTAAACTCATAGGGCAGAAATCTGCAGGCATGGGTCTTTCTTGGGATGCTGAAAAACCTTCTGGCTTTCAGTAACCACTTGCTCCTCTCTATTGCCTACTTAGGGTATTTCTACTAAAACAACCTGCAAGTTATTGCAGGTTATCAACAAACATTCAAAATGACCTACAAATCCACCAGTTATAAATGTGTGCAATTTCACCTCATAGTCATTTCCTTAGTCATGTCTGCTGATTTTAGGTTATCTGAGGATATGAGTTATTTCAGAAGAGATCTTAAGTACTGGCTATTTTTATAATGGATTATGCATTGCAAAATTACAATAATGTTCTTCTCTCCCCAGATCTTTCTCCCTGCCCCTCTTCTTTCCAGAACTAAGAAAAGCAGACAAGAAAACAACAGAAAGGTATTTCAAGAAAACAAAGTTATTTTTCTCTATTACTCTGGCTGCTGGAAAGCCCTTGGTTACTGAAAATCCAATCAGGACTAAATTGCTGGCATCTATCAGCTGTAGAAGATATGAAACTCCACTGCAGAGCTACACACAGGTTCAGTGCAGGCTACAGATGTGGCTTTAACAAATTCTGTGACCTTCTTCTTTCCCTCTTCATGTCTGGCTGTTTGGCTGGCTGGTGCTCTGATGTAAAGAAATCCATGCAGTGCTTGAAAACAGGCATGTTGGTACATGAGAGATGATGAAATTCGCTGAAAATTGCTGAGTGAGAGACTGGGCACACAACTGCCCATCTTGGCTTAAGTTCATACCTTGGCTTGTATTCAGATACTTGTGATACAGATGTGTGGACACAAGAAGAGGTCTTGTACCTATCTCCCAGCTTTTCTCCCACTGTGCCAGCTTTCCAGCTGGCCATAGGGAACGCAACATCCTTTAGCTTAGGAATATGTGATTCTACTAAAATCTGTGTTACATTTGTGGGTGGTTCAGAGACTTCATAATCTGTACACCTACCCAAGAATTTATCATTATTCTCAACTATGCATCAAAGCCTTGAAAAATTGTGTTTTGCTCTTACACAGCAAATTCACAACTTACATGTTCACCTTATTTCTCATCTGTGTGTCCTGAACATTTCCCTCCCATCTGAAAACCTGTAGGCTACAGCTCTGACTGCAACACAGAGCACAGGCAGCTTAGTCAGTGCATTAGGAGATCTCATTCAGAAACCACAGCTAAACCCCATGCTCTTTTCTGAAAGAAAAGAAAACAAACATAAAACTACAAACAAATCAACCACCAAAACCAATTTAACTCAACTTTGCATGAGACTTCAA
This sequence comes from Leptocoma aspasia, assembly GCA_013399835.1. Taxonomy (NCBI): domain Eukaryota; kingdom Metazoa; phylum Chordata; class Aves; order Passeriformes; family Nectariniidae; genus Leptocoma; species Leptocoma aspasia. The sequence goes on from VXAX01002627.1 coordinate 250,502, forward strand.
AGCAGCTTGTCCATAGTGACATGCCTTATAGCAATAAGGCATTTAAAATAGCCACACAAAGAAACACAATGTAAGTAACTTGCATCTAGCCTTTATTTGTGCAGTAGCTCACCCAAGCTTTGAGAGAAGGACCAACTGAATAGGCAGCAAGACCTCTATTACTTCAGTGGATCTAGCTTTCAGGTTACCATAATCTACACCAGTAGTTTTAAAACCCATAGCCACACCTTTGTTATCATCTCTCCCTGCAGATTAGCCTTCCCCTTCCCTTTTCACTTGGCAGCATGTTTGAGACACAGTAGTAAATACCGTTAAACAAAAGACCATCTTCAAGAAATAACATGAGCCTCTGACATCCTAACATCGTTTTAGAAACATCACAGATATTTAAAAAAATAAAACCATAAGACAGCAAGCCTGCTGTATTTACCATGTTTTCCTGATGTCCTGTTTTTCTATTGTTACAGAAATTATCCTAAGAATTTTGCAAAACAAATTCCTTCACTGTTCCAGCTCCATCTACTTATTTTGCCTCATTCATTGCAAGCTCTTAAAGAGCCATTTGGGATTTTATTCATTGCTTTGGATAAGCAGTGAGTTCATGTTTTTCCCTGTACATATTTTAAAATTTATTCAACATCTTCAGAAGGTTTATCCACACAAACAGCTGTCTCTCAGCTAATATTTGCATTCCTTCTTCAACATGAGTAATTTCTTCTTTGTTCTAAACTAATCAGCACAGCTTAGTATGCCAATTTCCCTGAACGGAAAAGCACCATGGTCAGTCTGAAACCTGACCACGGTGCTTTTCAGCATAGCTAATACTTACTATTAAGTCTTCTGCTTTGTCTCATCAGCTAATAGGAATTAACAGCAGATTAAAATCTATGATAACAACTTTCATTTGAGAATTTGTAACCTTTTTGGAAAACATTAATTCTTAGCACATGCCCAAGAAGTAAAATATTGCCACCCACATCTGAGGTGAAATATAAAGATGACCAACGGCAGTGCTATATAACAAAGCTGAACAAGACATTAAAAAAAAGCAAAATTAGCTTGAAATTGCAGGTACTAAAGATGGATCATCATTAAGAAATTAGAATCTGAACAATTAGAATTCATACATTAAGGCAGACAGTCTTGAAAAAGTGTCAGCATGATTTTAACAATAACCAGAACATGTGCTTCTTGTCTTGATGAAAGCACTATGTCCTCCCAGAAACATGACGGGAAATTACTTCCTGGGTGTCCTGGATTCAGCTAGGGTAGAGTTAACTTCTCAGTAGCTGTTAGAGGTCCTGTGTTTTGGATTTGGAATGAGAATGGTATTGATAACACACCGATGTTTTGGCTTTTGTCTCATGCTTTTCCAGTGAGGAGGTTCACAAAACAAACTGGGAGGTATTGCCATGGTCCATGCATTGAAAAAGNTCCAAAGGGATATTCTGAGAGATTCCCATGGAATTTCATGCCCAGTATATAAACTGGAGGGAATTACCTAGTAGGAAAGTTGATCTGGGTTTGGGAAAGGGGGTCTGGCAAGAGGTGAGCAATTGTATCGTGTTTTTCCTATTATTATTACTACTATAGTTATTATCATTTAACATTATTACTGTATTTTATTTTCAATTATTAAACGGTTCTTATCTCAACGTACAAGTTTATCTTTGATTCTCCTCCCCATTCCACTGGCGTGGATGGGGAGGGGGGCAGGTTATGTGAGTGACTGCATGATACTTTATTTCCAGCTGAGCTTAAACCAGACACTGGGTCATGGAGGCCAATAGATACAGCAATTGGTACATCTCATCCCAGCTGATTCAGATTTCTTAACTAATTAACACCATTCCTGCTTCAAAGGTCTTCTACACCAGAAGTAAAGCCTTTGATACTGTCTCCTACAGCATTCTCCTGGGGAAGCTGGTGGCCTATGGCTTGGACCCGTGCACTCTACATTGGGTTAAAAACTGATTGGATGTCTGGGCCCAGAGAGGTGTGGTGAATGGAGCCACATCTAATTACTGCCTGGTGATTAGCGGGGTTATTGGGGCATGTCCTGTTAATACCTTTATTGATGATCTGGACAAGGGGATTGACTGCCCCCTCAGTTTTCAAATGACATTAAGTTAGGCAGGAGTGTTGATCTGCTGGAGGGTAGGAAGGCTCTGCAGAGGGATCTGGACAGGCTGGATAGATGGGCTGAGGCCAGTTGTAAGAGGTTCAACACAGACAAGTGACAGGTGTTACACTTGGGTCACAACAACCCCAGGCAGTGCTACAGGCTGGGGGAAGAGTGGCTGCAAAGCTGCCTGGCAGTAAAGGACCTGGGCGTGCTGGTTGACAGCAGCAGAACATAATCTAGTGTGTGCCTAGGTAGCCAAGCAGGCCAATGGCATCCTGGCCAATATCAAAAATGGTGTGGCCAGCAGGACCAGGGCTGTGATTGTCCCTCTCTTTTGGGCTCTGGTGAGGCTGAATCTCAAGTTCCGTGTTCAGTTCTGGGTCCCTCACTTAAAGTAAGATGTTGATGTGCTGGAGCAAGTCCAGAGAAGGGCAACAAAGCTAGTGAATGGTCTGGAGGGTAAGTCCTCTAGAAGCAGCTGAGGGAGCTGGGGTTGTTTAGCCTGGAGAAAAGGAGGCTCAGCAGTGGCCTTATTGCTTTCTACAACTACCTGCAAGGAGGTTGTGGCAAGTGGGACACAGCCTCAAGATGCAGCAGGGGAGGTTCAGGTTGGACATGAAGAATTTCTTCAAGGAAAGGGTTGTCAAGTATTGGAAAGGGCTGCCCAGGTAGGTGGTGGAGTCACCATCCCTGCAGGTGTCCAAAAAACAAGTGTACTTGGCACTTAGTGCTACGGTCTAGTTGACAATGTGATCAGTCAAAGGTTGGAATAGATGATCTTGGAGGCCTTCTCCAACCTAAACAATCTTATCATTCTATTCTGTGATTCTATACCTCAGTTCCAATTCTACACAAAACCATGAGGTTGTTACCCACACTCAACATTTCTTCTCCCCATATTTCTAGATAAACACACAAAACTCATGAGTAGAAGAAATTATAAGAGAGTCTGAAAATGTCTGCTTATGCCTTCAACAGGAATTTAATTCTGTATTAAAAATTGTCCAAGAGAAGATGCAGATCAGAATCATGTCACCTGATGCACATGCATCTAAGTACCTTAGAAGAACTTCAGTAAAAGGAAACATGGTAAAGCTGTAGGCAGTGCTAACTGATACAGAGATGGGAGAGATCAACAGCTTCTAATCTCCATCTTTGCTAATCCTGGAACATGGGAGAAGACAATAAAATTGAACAAAGGTAAATGCAAAAACTGAAGAAAACAAAGCTGGTTTTTTTTTTACTTGCAAGGCCTAAATAAAGGGAAAAATGTGACCCTGTGGGGGGACAGAAAGCTTACAACTGACAAGCTCAAAATTATTTTCCTGCTGCAATGACTTGTAGTCATCAAGCCTCCCACTTACAGCAGGGACACAAGCTTTTCCAATAGCTGCCTCTCTAAGCTTTGTCCTTTCCAGTGCAGAGCAGTGAAAACAATAGGGCAAGTCATGACGTGGATAAGCAGTCCTGGAAAGAAAAGGGAACACAGAACACCAGACCTGGTCTTTTCCTCTTTATGCCCCATCAGGCAGTACTGTAGACATACCAAATTTGACCTAGAGGATTTCATGCCCATGCACTGCAGGATTCCAATAGCTTCCATGGTTTGGGGTGTTGGACTAGCTGGATACTGAATTCACCCCAGCAACATTCCTGTTCCTTTTTTTTTTTCTGAGTGAAAAGTGTATTTTTTTTTAATTAGGATTGTGCCAAATATAAGTAGTGCTTTCACTAAATTTTGTGTGTGTAAAACACACACAAAAATGGGTAGAACACAATGTTATCTTTTAAAATTCATTAGCAGGCCTCTAGTGCACCCAATGAGATTTAAATCAATGTGTACAAAATTGGTAATAACAAATCAAACCAGTAAATACAGGGGAAAAGGGTAGAAAGAATCTCTTTTGTAAAGCAACATCAAAGCAAATCTTTTTGCAACTTCTGAACTAAAACATACTGGAAAGCTACGTCATGTAGTCTAAACTACCCCTGGTAATTTATCTGGTGCTCACCCACAATCAGATTCATGCCCTATCATGACAAGTAATTCCTAGAAGGGAGGAAGCACGAGGTGCTTCATTCCTTCATTATCACATTCAGCTCTGAAGTACTCCCCAGGTCTAAATCCTTCTTTCCTTCCCCGTTCAAAAACTAAAAGATCTGCCCTCAGACCTACTGTGTAATGTCAGGAACTGCATTGTTTTTCATTAATGAGGGAGTATCTAAGAATGTAAAAGGCCAAAGCAAGGATGATTACACCAGTGAAGTGTGCTGAACGGTTGCTGATCTCTCCATAATTTACTAAACCACAGAAGGGAGCAATATGATGTGCAGCCATTACTATGGCTATTATGTGACTGTAACAAGAGACATTCCAAAAGCAAGTGGCTGAGAAATACCAGACTCTTATTGAACCCATTAACAAATAAATGGCTTGTGTAATGGTCTTCTTGGTGTTGCTGAAATAAAATCACTCCAGTTCCCATCTGTCATACTTTTTATTTCTTCATATTAACTCTGTGCTGTATTGCAAGTCTGCTCTTTAAACCATTCTAGATCTACACTTAGAAATTCATACAGTATCAGATGCTCAGCAAGGTTAAATTTGACCCAAGTGTTTTCTTTGAAACAACACGTACAAAGAAATTAGGGCAACAGGGAGAAGCCCAAAATTGGTGCAACTCACCTGCATAGTGAGGACTAGGCTGTGGCCAGTGATACTTAGGGATGGCTCAGCAGCTCCACAATTAGTGCTGCTTAGGTAGAGTCCATGGGAGGGCAAGAAATGGACAACAGTTTAACGGAACCTGCAAATGCTAGCATTAACCCTGCACTAACCCTGCTTTTTGTTCTGTCCTACTCTGCTTTAAATCTGCAGAACTGCACATTTGGACTAACTCAATAGGAAAAAGTCTGATGGATGAACACTTACAGAATTATTTTACTTAATAATTTAAAAGATGCCAGCTTTTTCTTATGTCACCTCTTTCCTGTTTAAATCCATTGCAGCTATGTCCGCAGCAACAAATCATGTGTGAAGCTACTAGGAATTTAAGCATGCCTGCAGTGGTAAAAGAGGACTCAAGACTACAGTGTCAGGTGTTATGAACAAAACTCTGGGTCTGTGCCACCCACATCCCCAGTTCAAATGTAAATACTACTGTTGTTACAATGTTGTTATAAGTTAATTAAGGTTTGTTGATTGTTAATGTTATTGTTAGTGTTTGTTAAACTACTGTCCTCTGTAATTGATCTGTTTACACCCCCATACCATGCTTTTTATTTCTGTACCCCCCGATATTCCCCTTCCCTGTGTCAGGGCCCGCCCCCGCCGAGTCGGAGGGGAGGCCCGCAACCACCCGTTTGCAGCCAGAGCTTCCCCGACGTGGAAAAAAGGCTTTTCCACGGGACTTTATTATTGATTGTTAAACTACTGATCTCTGTACCCCTGTTTGCCCCCTTGCACTGTGTTTTTACATGTTTGTACCCTCCGTATCCCCCCTTTCCCATGCTGGTGTCTCTCCCTGCCGGGTCGGAGCTCCCTCACTACCGATTGCGCAACCAACCTGCGTGGAGACCTCCCCCCCCATCACTCCCGCGACTGGGGATCCCCCTACACTCCAGAACCCCCCGCACCCCGAAACCACCCTTGCAGCCTAGAAGACTCACCCCTGCACTGGGGTTCCCCTGCTCGTGTGCCGGGGCCCCCACCCCGAGGCCGTCACAGCCATCATTGGCATTTCGGACCAGTCCTGCTGCTGCCCCCATCGATTGCGCAATACCACAATAGGTGAGGGAGACCCACCCTCCCATGGACTCTTGCGCTCCGTACATGCAAATTAGCAAGCAGCTTTTCACGTTAAAAAAACCCTAGAAACAACGAGCCAAAGATATAAAAAATGAAATAAGCAACACAGTAGCGGAGGGAGTCTCCCAGGGAGCCAGTAGGGGCTGGTGGGAGCCTCCAGTCCCTCGCCATGACTTAAAAAGCACTGCACAGAAGAGGCTTTCAGCCGGCGGGAGAGCACAGACGTCTTCCTCAGCCCATCCCGCAAGGCTGGAAGTCCCGGCTCAGCCCTCTGGACTGAACTGCTGGAGTCTTCTCTGCACTGGCCACAAGGGAGTGGCGGTGGAAATCCCCGAACCCCCCCAAAGAGCTGAACTCCTCAAATAAAGGCATTTTTAAAGGAGCACAAGTCTCCTTGCCTGTTTTTGACATCAGGACCCTCAAAACTTCCACTTCAGATCATTCCACTCTTCAGTGCACTGAACAGGACACCTGCCCCAGCCACCCTGCCTGTACAGGCACACAGCCCTTCCCTGCTTCAAGCGCCTGGTACTCTGCCAGGGATACATTTGATATAAAGGCCTAGCTCCTCCATGCTCTCATATACTACCTGGATTCACCACAGGATGCAAAAGGGGACTGGCTGTCAACGCAGCAATATGTGCCGAGTCACTGCTTGACACAGCACTCCATGGTGATTGTTCCAAGGCAGCATAGCCAGCACCTCCTCGGTGACAAGCACCGCATTCCAGAGAAGCGAAGCACTAATCCCTGCTCATCTGCTGCCCTGCATCCCACACACACCGTGCAAGAGGCTCTTCCCCTTCTCTCCTAGATATGCACTTCTTGGAGATCTGTGTGAAATATACAGGTGGATTTGGGCAGAAAAAACACTGAGAAGTATTTTGGGAGCATTTGTTGCATCAAGTTTTTTCCAATCCATTCTGATTTTTGATGCCAAGACTAATTTTAGGTACTTGTGTTTGCAATTCCATTGAGATGATCAAATAACCTGTCTTTCATATAGATGAATCAGGAAATTATGAAGACTGCAAAGTTAAATAACATTTAAATATACAAACAGCTGTGTGCTGGAAAACAGAGACATTCTTTCTGGGGTGGAACAATAAAAACACACATACCTGCATATTGAGAGTTATGGGCTACTACTCAGGAAATCAATGTTCACAAAGAAAACTGTTTGTACTTCCCCTGCTAAATTTGTGCTTGTTAGATAATAAATTATGAGCACTTACCTCTCAGAAAGGGTGTAAATCTATGAATAAATGGTAATAGGAGTTTCAACCATATCAAGCTGAAAAGTCAATAACAAGATAGAGGAAAAAGCCACCGGGAGCATGGACCTGGATCGTTTCGTACTTTAGCCACAGACACATTTAAAATCTGTCATAATGAAAATGCAAGTGACCCTACTTGCCAGTTCTATTCTGTTTTGAAAGATACTGTCAATTTTTACTGAAGGAAAATCAGTAAACATTTCCAGTAAAGTCAGTGGGGTTTCAGCCTGACATGCTCCACACCTTTACTGAATCAGAACTGTAAAAGCAAGTATTATTAAACTGCACTCAGAAGAGACCTTCATTACAAATGAGTTTTCTTAATATTTAAAGAAAATCTCAACCATCCCTATTCAAAATGAGAGTAGGGAAACCAAAAGGAAGAAAAAGGTTATTATTTATAACACAGTGACTATAGTTATGCTGCAGTTGGAGGACCAATTACATCCTGGTTACGCTTTCCAACTCCACTAATTCATATAAATGAAGTGCTCACTACATGACAGGGTAATTGCAGTGTAAATACAATAGACTTTAAATAACTAGATACTAAAAAAGAGCCTATGTTACTGAGGTGGCAATAAGAATTAATTTGGACGTGTCATTAACCTTCAAGTTCTTTGAATCAGTGATAATTAGGATATAGAAAAGCATAACCAAAAATGTAATTACACTGAACTAAGGGCTCAACTGTGCAAGTATTAAGAGGCTGTTCATGGGAGTAACTGCTTGAACATGAACTGAGTATGACCAAATCAGGCCGTAAAACACTACTGTGGGTTTATAAGAAAACAACATAGAAGTGAAAAAAAAATAATTACTGACATTTTTCAGATGTAAGAAGCACACTGATGGTTGTTCTGATATCAAAAATCATTCCCTTATATTATGTAGCTAGTGGGGTCAAATTCTGCCAGGAAAGCCCCCCTTCCCTCTGAATGCATGTTAGCTGTAGCCACTGAAATGGCTGGTGTATCCCTTCTCTAGAACATTTCAAAGCAAGTATACAGTGAGTGCAGACAGGACTTTGTAACATGAAAGTAACAGTGTTCCTTCTGTACATCAAATCTTTGTCGATTCCCTTCTAAGAGGTACCACTAAACTTTTCTGATCAGCTTCTCTGAGCTATGACAGCTTCCTAACTCTAGACACCATAATGTTCTTTTGCACACAATGAGAAAATTGCTCTTTGAATGCCTATGGAAAACCAATGACATACCAAACTGTCTGTTCAAATGCTAAAACAACTCCCCAGTCAGTGTAATAATTTCTCTGAATTCAGAGACTCATGTCTTCGTGTTAGACCACTTCATGATGTTGGCCTACACCAGTGGCAATGTATGAGCACATATGCAGGCAGGATGTGGACAGCCTACTGCTGTTGTGAAAGAAATCCTGCATCAGGGACAACCCAAAATGGGTAGGTACTTCCAACAGATGAGAAACCCACAAAGGTCACTTTCCTTCCACAGTTTATGGATCAGCTACTTTTTTCAGAATTATTCACCTCAAATGGTTAATCAGGGAATCCACTCTCTTTCAGCAATTGTTTCTTAGCATATGTATTTTCTGCTAGGTGTCCTTTTACATTGGAAAGGGACCATATACTGGCAGAGAGAGCTTTCTATTTGACTGCTTCCTTCCAGCTGAGTGAATATTTTCCGTCATTTCCCCTTCTTATTTTGGCTTGATTTTTTTCATTCCTGAACAACTTACCTTTGCAGGTAAGAGGGGGAGACGCATACAGAACATTGGTGGTACTAACAATGCTGCTCCTTGCCTTGTATTGGAAGGCAGCTGCAGCTGGGGGAGCTCTGGATATTTCTCAGCTCAAGATAAGGAAAGGGGATCACTTGCTTTTAACAAATACTCAGTCACCTAAGCATACCCATAGTTTCCAGAGAAGTGCTGCTTCCCTCCCTGGAAATGCTGAGCCTTTCAAGGTACACCGTTTACATTTGTTAAAGATGTACCTGGCTTGCATTCTTTGCTGTGATTAATTGCAGCAGCCTCATGTGGGGTTTTCCACAAACCTTTTTTTAACCTCAGTTGCTGAACAGTGCAGAAGCCACTACAAGTTTCTGTTCCCTCTTTATTTACTGTCTGTTGAAGTACAATTATACCTACACCCTCCAAATCAGACTTCTACATTTGTTGCACAGCAATGTCCTAGAAACATGGACAGTTTTAAAACTCATCACAGAATTCAGACATGAAGTGAAAAAGAAGACACAGGTGAGAATTTAAAATCCAGCCTTCCCATAGAATGAGAGATACACCAGCTTGTACAAGCACACTCTCATAAAATCCTGTGTTGCAGCACATGCATGGAAATGAAGCAGAATCCTTCATTATCAAACACTCCTCAGCAGCCCATGCTCTGCCGTGACAGCACGTAATACAAATATTTACAGCAGGAAGTCCTCAGGAATGATCAGTCACCACCAAATAGCAGCAGCTCCTGCTGTGGGAAACCCAGCTGAGGCAGCACTTCCACACAAACACAAAGAAGACAAGGTCTCTTTCTATAGTCAGCTCCAATTTACACAGCTTTTTCCACAATGTTAAGTGTATCTGATGAGTCCCACCACGATCTGTGAGACAGAAACAGTGGCATGAAAGCTCCAGAGGTTCAATCAGCTGAGGTTCTTTGCATCTAATACACAGTGAGTGAATGCTCCCAATTTAGTGAAGACATTTGTCCTGAGGCTAAAGCATTGATTCTCCACTTACTGCCTTTTAATCGTGATGTATCCAATTTATATTTTTAGGCTATAAACTCTTAGGGAAAAAGGTTCTTCTTCTTTCTTCTGCATGCTGTTCTCATGCCTGTTTTATTTTACTGCAAGAAAACCTTGTTCAGATTGAATCACTTTTATACTAACAATATAACACTTCCCTATTGCTAGAATTAATTGCTGTAACCTGTATTTCTTTCTACAACAATGTCTGAGGTAAAGTTGAATCAGTGGTGACAATGCTATGAATAAATGAAGAGTAACAAACAAAGGAACATTCCAGATGTTGTGAAAATGTTCTTCTGAGAAAATAGTTTGCTCATCCATATCATAATAATGTTTAGGGTTTAGCAGTATAAGTTCCTGTGCACGAGCACCACTGCTTTCCACTAGTCCGAAAAAGAAAAAAGAAGCCAGCCAGGATGTTCCTTTTCTTTTTTTCCAGAATTGCAGGGGCTCTTTGTTACTGTCATTACCCCCAGGCCTATCTGCTCGTCCAAATTCATATTTAAGCTTCTGCCATATATGAATTGGCCAAAGTGCACAGCCCTTCATTCCCAGATATTCAAGCTTGATGATTCACAGGCAATAACATCTGACAGGACTTTTCACCAACAAACGAACTGCGGGGCATCCTAATCAGCAGGCAAGACAGCTCTAATAACTGGGTTACAGCATAAGGAGATAAACTCAAATGGAGCAGAACATTCATAAGACAAGAAATGTGAGATGCTACTCAGCCTAAAGCACCACTGGTGCTATACAAAGACATCCAACTTACACAGCAGCTTTTTTTCCCCTTTGGAAGCAGGATTCCTTTCAACTGCTAGTTAAAGACAGTCTCAGCAGCGCGTGAACAACAATGGCAACCGCTTAGAGCCCCCAGCATGACTACTTCCAGCTTCTTTTCCCTTTTCAATTGCAGCAAACTGCAATCAGACAGACAATGGAGGGGTGGTTTTATTTTTTTGGTTGTTGCTGTTTTAGATTGTGGTGTTAGGATAGTGCTGGTTATCAGTGTTTTCAGACTCATTGAGGACACACACCAAGCAGCCAATATGCCAACTGCTGCCCCTGATGCAGAAGCTGCCACGCGCTTGGAGGCTTGGACAGAACCCACTTGGGTGGCTCTGGCATCAGCTGCAGATGAGTTAGTGCTAGCAGTAAAAACACTGTCCCCAAAAGGTCACCTGTCCTCAAATGCTGCTTCTCAAAGGACACCTGCTCTGGATCTTTTTCTTAAGCTGTGCCAAACAAAAAGTTTTGCTTAGGTCAAAAACACAAAGCCTTCTTCCCTCTGTCCCCCTGCTGACAGCCTAAGAGTCAGTGAATTTATGACACTATCACTACAATGGCAATACTCTCTTTGGTTTCAGAAATCTTCAGCCTTGACACCCACAGTAGGATCCCTAATGAGATTTCCCTGTAAAGCTATTTTTTCTAACACACTTAGGTCCATCAGCCACTGCTTAAACTCCTACTGGCTGCAATAGAGGGTAAATTTCTAAGCACAGACCACAGGATGGCTTCTTTTCAGCAGAAAGGATGTGCAGAAAGCTGTCCCAGGATCTGAAGAAAGCTTCCTCTGAGCATCAGAGGCCCTCTTTGCACCGAGACCACAGCAGTCAGAAGACCACAAAGAAATGCCATGCCCAACACCTTGAGGCAGTGCTCTGAACCACTGGAGCAATGAAAACAACGGAGGAATTTGATGCATCCCCCCCCACCAAGAAGGGCCCCGTGTGTAAAGTCTCACTAGTGTAAGAAGTGTCAGGGACCTCAGATGAGCTACAGGCAGGGTGCTAGACTGTCACATCCCTTAACTGATTGCACAAAATAGTGAAATCACAGTCAAAGGTAAGTGTTTGCAGTTCTAGAGATAATGTCTGCACTTTGCATGGTAATATCCAACCCCCAGCAGCAGCTAGTGCAGAGGCTCACTAGAACCAAGAAAAGAGTAGGGCTGGGCAGATCCCATGTTATCCCCTTCCCCATCTTTGCAGTGGGAGTAACACCATTTGCCAATGGTACAGGATGCTATAAAACATTCAAATATTTTTGTAATAAATGTTGGACATGTACTGTAGAGAGACAGATGGAAAAAGCCATCTGATGGTGTCAGCTGGGAGTGGAATTTGGAGGATCACACTTAACTGAAAGCCTTCACACAGGTAAGAGTCAGACCAGTATTTTTCTCCGAACTCTGAAGGAATTTTCAAATCTGTTGCATTTTTTTCTCCACTTTGCACTCATACAGAAGGGTCTATCCAAGTTCATACTGCATAACCTTTGCTGCCATTTCATTGCTTTTGTTGTCTTCACTTAGTATTTGCCTTACAATGCACCAAATAAGTCATGCAGCAAAACCAGAAAGAAGAAAACAACAGACAAAAAGATGCTGCACCTACAGCACTGCTGGCCTCTCTGGTCTGCAAAAAACCCACACAGGCTATTTTGAAAACTAGAAAGGCAGGAAAAATTAGAAGATTACAGAAAAAGAATGCTATTTCTGAGGACGCTGTTTGTGTCCTCAAACAGAAACCCATTATCTGATACCACTTTTAACCATATTTTGGTTTTTAGTTGTATACAGTATACTCAACTAAAGGTCATAATAGGCAGCCCTCATCTGATTTCTATGAAGACCATGAGTACTACATGAAGAGGATTTTATTTTAAATACAAGTCCTGCCTTGGCTGAAAGTGAATAGCTGTTTTATTTCCCCATAAATATGTATGTAAAGGTTCTCAGCTAAAGAACTTGGAGAGATTACGTATTTGCATATTACAAAGGCACAGGTCCTCAGACATTCTTCTATTAATTTCATACATACTGCTGATACTTAATAATGAAAGAGTAACCCTTCCATACTAGACCTGAAAAATTTGTGCAGTTGGCTCCAACTCAGGTCTAAGACGTGGATGGGAATAATGCAAAAACAAATTCTAATCTCTCAGCCTAATGGTATTTATTGCCTTGGCTGGCTGGCTTACCTTTCAGAGAAGACAGGGACTAAATCAACAACAGACATTATCCCACCAAATTACAACAACTGAGAAATCAGCAACAAGTCCTGGGGGAACAAGACATGACTCACTACAGGCTAAAAAGAACTTTTCAGCATCCCTCAAAATGAAGATATCCAAGGCCACATCCTAATGTTCTTCTGAAGACAGCTAAAGGAAACTCTCCAGGCTCTAAAACTGATGAATGGCTTCACCATGAGCACATCAGAAAGGCACAACAAGACATGAATGCCTTTTAGTCCTAAAGCATGTGCCAGCAGCCCCTACCCTGCATCTGGTTTGCAGCTATTTGGTGCATCAAGAGAAGGCAAAGAAAAACTGTCAAAAGTCTTTGCATGGCTCAAGGGTGAAAAAATGAATCCTTTCTGGCTCCAGTGGAATCAGATACAGCCAACAAACAGCATGGGAGGCCTTTCAGCCTTTCTAGAAATATTAACTTTGGACTGGGAAAAAAACCATTCAAAAGCCCACACCAAAAAAGCAACAACAAGAAGAGCAATAAAAACAAACACCACCAAAAAAAAAAAGCTAAAAAATTAAGTGATGTCCACTGAAACCAACATACACCCACAGGTAAGACAGTTCTTTCCTGTTATTTTCTGAACCCATCTTCCAGACTAAACAATATCTGAACTAGGTTTTTTCTTAAGCTGGTTGGAATACAACTTCTCAGCTCATGCCAGTCTCTGCCAAGCCTAGCATGCAGTGAAACACTGTCAGCAAGGCCAGACAAGCTTTGGAGGTCATCAAGTCTCTTTGTGGGCTTCTACAAGATCTTTCACTCTCAGGGTGATAAAATTTCCCAATACCAGACAAGATTTATAGCTTTTTAGAGCTATCTAAGACACAGAGCTTTGCTAGGCTCTAGCAAATCAAAATTGCTCTCAGTGAAGCCTCAATCTGCTAAAAATTATGTTTGGTCCTTTGATAGATCAGGTCCCGAGTGCCCACTTCTTACCACTGATGGGGGCATGTCACAGCCTGCTTGCTCTTGGAACTCAAAGGCTCTGCTGTAAAAATGCTCATTTTGAAAAAAGCACTTTAAAAGAGCACTTTTTTCCTTTCTGGACACTTACTGAATTTACTGTCCAAGGATCCCAAATCCTCTAGGGGTATCACCCAAATCTCACAGCACCCAGCAGAGAGAAGAGAACTTTATAGAACAGGACACAGCTAGGATGTGGGACTTGCCCCAAATCAGAGAGGTTATCAGTGACAGATTCAGAGCTGAATCTACATTCTCTTGGCATACAAACCCGTACCTTCCTGGAAAGACTACCCATTTCTCTGTGCCACAATACAATGAAGAGCAAATATGTTCAGTTTTGATATAAAGATATATAAAGCAGGCAGGGAAAGCAAGGCATAACACAGTGACAATGGAACATACATGGAAAAAAAATGTCAGCATAACTTACAGGAGCTGCGTTGTTTTTCACAGTCACACTTGGAGTTGTGGCTCGTAGTGCCCCACTCACACCATGGTAGTACTTGAAGCAGATCTTTGTTTCAGCTAAAAAAAAAAAAAATCCAAAAGGGATATTCAGGATTAGAAAAACTGCCAGGGGTAATCTGCACGATCAGCTACAGCTCACAAGCATAGGGCTGGCAAGCAGCTAAATTGCAAATGGTTCATTCTGGCTGGATGGCACAACAGGATACCTTCTGCCTCTGATCTTCTCCTTTGCCAGGGTGAAATCTGGAGTTTGGTTCGTGGATTTAAAACAGTTAAAACCCAAACCTCTTCTGAGCAGAAGTTACCACAGACAGACCTTAGAGCACCTGTTCAGCATCCTTTAGGAAGAAAAAAAGTAGGGACATATAAATCTTCCCTGTTCTGACATACCAAGCACTAATGTGCAGAGAAATTTAGGAACTTCCTTAGGACAAGATTGCATAGCTGCTCATTGACAGGTTTTACTGTGGCAATTTGTTCTGGCCTTGGTCAGGGCAAGGACACAGATCTCCACAGATTAACTCTCTGCCAGTTTCTACATTAAAGCATTTTCAGGAATAGCAGAGTACCACCTGACCCTGCCTTAGTGTATTTCCACTGACTTCTAAAAATCTTACTTAGGTGAGGAAGACAGGAAAGGTCATGATTTTTGACACTCATAGTGGTGCTTTTTGCCACATGCATTGGCATTCAAATAAATAATATTGAGGGAAATCCATCTCAATAATTGTATCAAGGCACAGATGTGAAAACAGCTTCTTGTTAATCAGCCCCTCACAACCCACTTTCTTGTCTGCTACCAGAAGGAAAGACAGTTCCAGCCAGCTTCTGTGTTGGTCTGTGACTACAAACAGATGCGAAGTGCTGCTATTTGCCTACCTGCCTGGAACTGGTAACTTGCTGGAGCTCATCGTGGCCTGACTGCTGGCACGCGAGAATTTTCTTCCTCAGTAAATTAGATGTGATATGTGCCTGAACTAGCCTGATATGTGCCCACGTACAGTTGGGATCCAGCGATTATGCAGTGTTACATTTGTAACAGGTATGTTTGTCGGATCTGAAAAATGCCTGTTTAAATAAAAGCAGCTTTCACATCTTGTAGTTTTAACTGGATAATGACATGGAAATGTTCATCTGTTCCAAGATTTTCCTTAAGACCTTGCTTTGCAGTTGCTGCTGTAGCTCAGGGAAAACACCAGCCTTTGCTGGCAAAGCCACAAAAACACTCACCGTAACTACATGTCCCGACTTGTAAGATAAGCATGTATTCTATTTGCCATCTGTTGGAGGTGGGGCACGTATCTTCTGTTAGTTAGGCAGTTTTCTTATCTCTTCCAAGAACAATCTCTCCCTCCGGGGAGATATCTTCTGTTAATGAGCCATTGAATGACTCACTGTATGACTGAAAAAATTACATCATCCCATTGTGAGATGCTCCACCCAGAGGGAGGAGCCAAGTGTTCCTACCTGCATAAAACCAGCATTTTTTGAAACACCAAAACAGCTTCTTCTCAGCTAGATTCCCAGAGGACTAGCCTCTTCTCTGCTAGATTCCCAGAGGAAGACCAGGCCCATCTACTCTATTACCAGACCTTCAGAGAAAACTACGCCCATCTACAGGATCACCGCTTCAGCAGCATTTCATTTGCTACTCCAAGAGAACTGCAGCCTCCATTTAACTGGACTGTTACCAACACCCTGACTCTTGAGGGTGTCAGGTCATATTCTGACTCTGTCAATAATTTTGTTTGTACTAATTACATTTGTATTTTTCAACTTTTCTTAGTAAAGAACTGTTATTCCTATTCCCATATCTTTGCCTGAAAGCCTTTTAATTTTGAAATTGTAGTAATTCGAAGGGAGGGGGTTTACATTTTCCATTTCACAGGAGGCTCTTGCCTTCCTTAACAGACTCTTGTCTTTTCAAACCAAGACACTACAGTGCCTATGTGTGAAAACAATAAAAAAAGCCATTTACATGTTTTAACATACAAATTGCATTGCAGTTTTAATACCAGTAACAAAATTACTCAAATCACTGCAGCTGTGGCAAAAAATATTAAGAGCTGAGACTGCAACCACATATTATGGTGCTGTGATCTGCTATTTATAGATCCAAGAAACAGCCATGTAGCAGTCTGGGTGGAAGCAAAACCTGGGATATGAAAAGTGGTGGAGACCCTCAAAACTGCAGGCCTGAATTGCTTACCCTGATACCTACACAGGAACAGGTATAAAGAGAAATCCTGGTATTTTTTGAAACACAAAATAATTTTAGAAGTGTAAAGCCTTCCCAACTTTCACATGTCACTTGGGAAATGAAAAGCAAAGAGTTCCCAAGTAGTTCGAGCACTACTCGCTTTCAGGTGGCTTCCAAGTCTTCTAACCTGAGGAGTGCTGCAGGAATGCGCAGTCCATCGATGAGAAGCACAGTGCCAGTGCACTTAATCTGTGAAAACCATATTTTCCATCCCCACAGCCTGTTCTTCACCAGACAACCAGGTGCACATTTCGCTCATACAGTGAAAATACAGCCTCTCCCACTATATCCATAATCTGTACATGTGTCCCATTTTCTTCACAGCATTCCACAAGAATTGGAACAGAATACAGAGTTCTTCAGCACCTCCACAAGGGGCTGTGGGGCCCATCCTGGGGCTGAATTCATAACTATACCCCCAAATGAAATTTTGCAACTTCAAGAGATTTACTTGAGGTGTCAGTACAGCTGAGCAAGCGACCCTGCTGTTGCACCTGGGAGCAGCAGTTGTTTCCTTCTGGCAGCAAAAAAAGCTGGATGAGCCTGCGGGACAAAAAAACTGCAAGTCCAGATTGTATTTTCACGTTGTAATTTTCTCTACAGGACTTTTAACAGCTCAGCAGCTAACTCATTTACTCGCTGAGAGGACAGCAAAAACTGAGGATATCTCAATAGCTAAAACATGCAGTTCTCAACAATTATTCAAATCTTAATTTTCTTTTCCCCTGGAGATTTTTAGCTACAGTTTGCATGGAACACTGAGAACTAGAATAAAGAGAAGCCTTTTTTTAAAAAAAAAAATAACTTTTGTAGTTAATAAAATATAGCTTCAGGTATTAGCTTGTATGACAATGTTCAGACCCACAACATGAAATCTTGTCGTAGGTTGACAGGTAGGAAATCAGTTACCATGTGCATCTGGAGTACTTTAAAAGAATCCATTTAATTAAACTAAAAGTATTAGAGAGAACAGAAGGAGAGAATATATCCATCTGTAGTTAATCTGGATATTTGTACCACTTTCAAGGACAAAGGATAACTAAGATGACGGAATATGTATTTGGAAAGAACCATGTGGTTATTACAGGATCCTCTCAGTTTCACATATTTGCAATCAAACTGCTCACATACAGATTGAAACCATAAGAAAGCAACTCAAGAGAGATGCAAGTGTCACACCCAATCCAAAACAGTGGCACAGCTGGAGCCATTTGTCAAGCAGTGGTAGAGATGGTGATTAATGAATATCAAAGGTTTCGTTTAGAGAACAGATCTGAGAGAAAATATTTTATGGAGGCCTTCGTAGGTTGAGAAATTGCTCGAGAAGCATCAGGGGAACAACATTTTCTTTTTTCTATATTCCTCTCTCCCCTTTTTGCTCATACTGTTTTCAGATTGAAAATACTATGCAAATGTCTATTTTCAATTGAGAAATGAAACTTCAGCAAGTATAAAGCTTGCAAAGTTATACACAATTTCTTTATGTAAAAAATGCCATTAGGATCATAGTTGGCCATTTTTTGACCATGAACCATTCTTTACAAATAACATTGTTGGTGCCATGTTGTTCACTGCAATGTTTTTAATCCATGTTTTTAATCCATCTGAAGATTGCTCTTGCATTCCTGAATCGCCTCTGAGACATTTCCAAAACAGATGCAGAAACGTGTGGGCTTGGTACCACTGCCTCTGCAGATGAACAGAAACCATCCAAAGTATTGGTAATGCAGTGATATAAATTAACCTGAATATTATCCAGCTGGAATTTGTAAATAATATGTAATTACAAAGACTGTTTGGATTGTAGTTTTGTAGATTAGCTTGTTCTGAAATAAAGGAGACCATTTAACTCTGCCCTAGCTACGTGGCAGAGTGCACAAGTCAGGAGCAGGTGTTGTCCAGTTAATCCCCAGTTACAAATAAACATTTGCCTTGTCATTTTCATCTCCAATTATTTAGAGATCACTGGACCCAGAAATGAAATTATGATGTTGAAGTCAGAAAGTAATGAGGTTAAATTATTCTTTCAATTAGCAAAAATGTCAGAGAAACTGATAAATCTTCCAAGAGATGAGATGCCTAAAGATGCTTAGAAATAGTCATGTCTGTGGCAACTACCAAACTACTCAGTAATTCACATGGATAAAGAACAAAACAGTATTGTACTCCTTTTACACCAGGCTTGGTATCTCCATTTGTGCCACTTTTGGCTGGAGTAATTTAATTCACAGTGGCTGGTATGGGGCTATGTTTTGGATTTGTGCTGAACACAAGGGTTGATAATATAAAGATGTTTTTGTTGTTGCTGAGCAGGCCTCACACAGAGCCAAGGACCTTTCTGCTTTTTGTACTGCCATACTGAGGATTAGACTGGGTGTGCATAGGAAAGAGGGAAGAGAGACATCCAGGACAGGTGACCCAAACAGACCAACGGGATATTCCAGACCACATGACATCACACTCAGTATATAAAGTGGGAGGAAGAAGGATGAAAGGGGAAACATTTGTAGTGATGGTGTTTGTCTTCCCAAGCAGCCACTGCATGTGATGGGGCCCTGCTCTCCTGGAGATGGCTGAATACCTGCTTGCCTATGGGAAGTGGTGATAGAATTCCTTGTTTTGCTTTGGTTTTGTGCATGGCTTTTCCTTTCCCTACTAAACTGTCTTTATCTCAACCCACAAGTTTTCTGGCTTTTGCCCTTCCAATTCTCTTCCCGATCCCGCTGGTGGGGGAGTGAACAAGTGGTTGTGTGGGACTTGGCTGCTGGCTGGGGTTGAACCATGACACCATTATACACTGACTGTGTTACAGCTCTCCGCTGCATTGATATAAATAAGAAGATCCCCAGTACGTATGTATTGTATGCTCAGATTCACCACTGTAACTATTACAGATGCACAAAAAATACCGTGCCCCAAAGGAAGGCCCTCAAGGCACAGCAAGGCAAGACAATCAGAGCCAGGCAACAGGGGGGGGCGATTCTGTTTCCCTCCTTGCACCAAGCAGCTGTGTGGGCCACATAGTTACAAGGAAGGGAGGGGAATTGAGATGTACATCATCCCCGGACACTACAGAGACTACTCCCTATTCAGAGGAAAGCAGTGAGAAGTTTGACTTTTGCCAGAGAAACTCTGCTATGGGGCTTCATCCCTCTCACAAGAAAAAATAGCTAATTTCACAAAAATTATTTCACTATCAAAGCCCTGAGTTATCTCAGTTATCAAATCAGTTTTGCAAATTAAGTGGAACATTACTTTACCAGCTGAACATTACTCAGGCAATAGTTTACACTGTCTCTGCAACCACCCAGCCCCTGAAAACACTCAATTCCTTATGAAAGTGAAGTGACAGGAGATAAAATCTAGTAGGGTCTGCTGATAAATTGCAACTGGAGGTATTGAAGGTTGAGAGTTTCCAAGAGGTCTCCTAGTTCCCATCATCTGCCACTTTCTTGTCAGTGTTATTTGTTCTGTTGGTTTATTTGTTACCCTTTCCCTTTAAAATACTTCCATTCTTAGTCATCTTCCTTATTCCTTCAGAGTTGTCAAAACTGCCCTAAATGTCTTCGCAAAAGTTCACTTGATCTTGTAATTAATTCTCTGTTCCTTGCTTACTATGGTCAACCTGGTCTCAGAGGATTAGTTTTCACTTAAAGGTGGATTTATTGTTTCAAATATTAAAAAAAGCTCTGCCAAGATTACACAATTTGTCTTGTTGAGCTAAAAAAACCCCAGAACACCCTAATGAGTATTTCAAGGAAAACTATACTTTGGGGAGGCAGGAAGCATCAGCTGGCATTTGCTAGGAGTGTGAGATGCACCTCGGGCACTTCAACAAGCTTGTTGTGATTTACTCCCATGACACTTTTTGTTTCAGTTAAATAACTGAGGTGACTAAGCATTAGGTAGTCGTTTCTCACTGCTGTAAAAATCTCTCAGGAAAGTAATGCCAGTCTTAAAATCTGAGTCATTTTTGATCAATTCAATCTAAAAGTGCTGTTGTTGCTCTTTTGGGCAAACACTGTGCATAAAAAATGAAAGGTGTCAAAACCAGTAATGAAAAGGTAGCTGTCTCTGGTAAGTGGTTGGGAACCAAGTGAACCAAATCAGACAGCAAAGCAATTAAGTTGAGAGTCATAAAGTTTTCCCTAGAGAGGAGCCAGAGGAGCCAGACTATATGATGCTGTGCTACAATCAAATTGCTGTAGGACCATCCCGAATTAAAGCAGCCATAGTGATCTCTACAAGTGGAGACAGCTTGTGTCGAAGTGAAGACTATGAGTCAGTGGAGGGGGAGAACTGTTTGAATACAATAGGGAAACTGGGAGAGGCATATGAGAAAAACAGGACAAGGAATTATAATGGGAAGCCAAAACAGAGAGAGATTAAAGGCAGTTTATATGCAGAACTGAGCAACTAAGCAATGTCTTT
The DNA here is from genome assembly GCA_013399835.1 of Leptocoma aspasia. Lineage (NCBI taxonomy): Eukaryota > Metazoa > Chordata > Aves > Passeriformes > Nectariniidae > Leptocoma > Leptocoma aspasia. The sequence goes on from VXAX01002627.1 coordinate 271,624, forward strand.
GAGGGAAGGAGAGAATTGAGATTATAACAAAATCACTGCTCAGAATGGGACAGGGGAGAAAGCAAAGAGACTACAACTGTGTAAACAAGACTAAAAGAAAAGAAAACAGAGAAAAGGAAACAAAGCAAGGAAAGACAGGGAAGAGTAAGAAAGTCAAAGTTGAAGAAGAAAGAAAGAGTCACCGAGACCTTCAGGCAGCATGGAGCAGCACAATGTATAAACTGTATCAGCAGCTACCTGTGAAACCTGATGTGCACGTCATGTCCATCTCTCATGTCTGACCTCCCTTCTCTACCTGCTGCTGCCTCCAGGGCTCATCTCCTCTTTATGAATATCACTGGAAGTGTAGAGAGCAGGTAAATTGTGCAACACAAAGAGGTGAAACGCAGCATTCCTGCATCAGCATGAGCCTTTCCCTAAGCATCAATAGTTTTTAGATAAATGTAGGTAGTTTCTCACGATATTGTATCTGCCCTATCAGCAAAGAATTAATACTCATAACAAATATAAAAGGTAAAGTTATTACTGGCAGATCTAATTTGTACTTACAATGTTGATACATGGTAGTGTTTATTTCCATGTAGGCCTGCTGCTGCTCCATGCAAACAATGGCTCTTATTTCTGGTGCTCTATCAGAAAAACTACCTGTTCCAAGCATTGGCTGTCTCCAACATGCAGTGGTGACACTATAACCATCAAGCTGGTTTGCTACTCAGCAAAGCTGCCCATGGATCATGCATTTCCTTAAGCTGTAGACTGCATTTGCTCACAGTATTTGTTTAATATCACAACCACCTATGCTTTTCCAAAAGTGCCTCAGTTTTTAGACAACTAACAGTTTAGCAGCCAAACAAGGTCTAAACAGATGTGTTTATTTAATCTCTGTTGCAGAATTTCTTCCAATTTTCTGATGGCTTCTTCCTTGCTCTGCTCTAAAATGTGCACAAACACTTAACGGGTTTCTTTGAAGAAACTGCAAGACTTGAGACTTTATAGTCCCACCTTTTAGATAACTACAATGCTTCCCAGCAAGCAAGAAAGAAGCATCTGGAGCCAGAATTAAGGCTGACCAGTACATATCAGCAATTTGAGGCACAAATATTTGCAAGGAAACTCTAATAGCTCAAAAAAAAAAAAAAGCAGTAGAACACTCAGAAAATTTCTAATCAAGTTTTAACTTAAGCCAAAAATCCACACTTGTCAAGATACAGAAATGCGCAGTTAGAACACTCAAAAAATCTTAATTCTGCACCAATAATGTATTTCAGTATTTGTAGTTGTAACTGATATTTGAAGAACAGATAAGATGATCTTAGTATTTTCTTTTGTCTTCAGAAGTTGTTGCACAGACTGCTCCTTCCCAAGGGTTGCACACTGGGGGCTGGAGTTATCTCCTCTATAACAGGAGAGCTAATTATTGTCATTTATTATATCATTGATTCTTTGTTCTATTGATCTGCAAATACTCTGCCCTATTGACTTTCACTTTTATTTCCTTTGCTTGATAATTTGATTCAGCAGCCATGACAAGAGTAGTAGGGGAAATTACTGCACTAATAACAAATGTGTAGTCACAAGTCTTCATGTTCAGTGGTTCAATCTCCTCTGTCCTAACTTCACCTGTTCGAGCCCTCAGTGTTGCAAGCTCTATACTATACTGATTTTGAGTCTAGCTTTGTACAATCCACCTCTATTACTATGCTGTTAATAGGAAGTGACATGTATCTGCTTACCCATGACTGCACTTGGAAGATTTTCAGGTGTGGACTCCTGAGCCCAAGACAAAATCACACCATGTTTGCCTTATGAAAATAAAGGCAACTAGGAGTTTCTACTGCAGGACAGATACAATGTAGTGGCTCTGTAAACTGCTGCTCAGGGAAAACATACAGATCTAATTTCAATAGACTGCTGCTTATGTGCTACTCTCATAAAAGCTGTCCTATTGGCAAGACTCATTACTAAAGAATGCTAGCAGCTGGAATGGATGTGTGCTTATACATGTCAGCACTTTTATGTATTTCTCCATACAGGCAGTACATCCAGCATTCCTCATTATGAAAGTTGTTTGACAGTTTTCATTATAAACTTTGTTTTCAGATGCTTCTACATTTTCAAATATACATATATTTGGAATAAAATTTTGTGTGCTGGATGTCTGCCTTGTATCCACAGAAAGGCATAGCAAGAACATTTCGTCCAGAAATTTGTAGCTGAGGATAAGGAAAAACTGTGGTGTTTTACCAATGAGAAATTTATGAAGACCTTTTTTTTTTCACCCCAAGTTAATATGTGCTTATTATAGTGACTTCTGCTCCATATCTCCTCATGTTCCTGTAAAAGTACATTAAAATTCATCTAACTTATAAGACTCTCTAAAAAATTCAGTTTGATAAGCTCATGCCCAGGAAATCCTAGCTGTGCTGAGCATGTTCCAAACTGGCAGTAACACTTCTCTTTTTCTGGCTTTTTCTGCAATACAGATCTAAGTTTCCCCTGGCTGTGCCTCATCTGGAAGCAGGAGGACCGCAACTCTGGGTATCTCCCCACTATCCAAGTAGCATGAAAGAGGAGAATATGAATCCACTCTCAATTTGCCCCCCTTGAAGGAAGAGACAGAGGCAGCTGGGGTGGGAAGCATAGGGTGGGAAACAGGACCAAGGACAAAACCAGGTAAAATGATGAAGGAAAAACCACTGTGATTTGTGGTGCTCACAGGCCTGAGTAGAGAAGGATCTGAGGAGAGCAGGTAGCAGAGCACTGTTTCAGTCTTGCTAGACCAAATGAGCACTGCCAGCTACCTTCACAGTGGGAGGACAATGCATGTATGGGAGCTCTTGTATTCAAGCTCCCAATTAAGCAACTACAGGGGGATGGCAATGGGATCTAAGGCCAGTCTGCTGGCTAAAATTCTCTCCAGACAGGCCTGAGCTGGAACACATGAAAATCTACAGCCGTCCAGCATCCTTCATGATAGTCCAGTTCATCGTGGACAAGTGTCTGTACTATCAAGTGCCCAGTAAATCTGGCATTTAGATTGATAACTGAAGATGAGGCAGATCGAGTGAGGCAGAGCAGATCAAGTCAAAGCTTCCACAGATGGCCATCACAGAAAAGGTCAGTGGAAGGATGTCAGTGCCCACACAATAGTTAAAGATGCTAAATGTCTATAATAAAAAGGTGTCTTAGACCTTCTGTAGCTGAGAAGAGAACCTGCAGTTGGCACACGTTCTGCAACTATTCCTCCAGTTCTTAAATTTTATTGTGCAATGAGAGTAGTGAACTTGAAATCTTGTTTGCTCAGACAGTTCACAATCTTGAAAATAATAATTTCCTCCTAAAATTATCTTCAGATGGGGAGTGGGGGAAGGGGCTGAGGCCAGAAAAAAGACAAGGACACAGCCTTACCATTGCTGGCACTGAGTCATCTCTCATACCATTTAAACCAATAGAACTATTTATTTCATATTCATAAGGACAGCAGGATTCAGCCCAGAACAGGCAAGAATTTCATCTATTTATCTACAGTTAACCCAACAGTGATATCTATCTGCTCTGCCTTCATGGACTGTTGTAAAGAAAGGACTGACAGGCATCAGTTTGGGTGAATGAAAGTTGGGAATGGGAGGGTTGTAACAACTTACCTGTCTTTCATCAGGAGAAGGAAAGGCTGTTTGAGAGATACATTTTAGTCATTGCAAACAGCAAATTGCAAGGGCTGAACCAAGACTGAGACTTTAATGACATTCCGGAGCCTACAGGCGTCTAATGTTTTTATGTAAATCAGCTTAAGGATGACTTTTTCATCATAACCATTAGCAAGCAAGCAATTAATTTAAGAAAAACTTGCAATCATCAAAGTACTTTAACTGTGTGGTTGTTGAGTCCATAATAACTGAATAACATGCCTAAAGTTTGCTCTCTGGTTCCTAGCACTCCTGCATGTTGCATGAGAATCAACATTGTAGGCAAAATCTAACACATGGTTCATCTTATTTGAGGGAGATGATCTAAAATTACTTCTGAAATGCAACAATTACAACTGACTAAGTTTTTAAACAACACTTTTGTTTTAAAATGGCTCATTATTCTGGTTACAATGGACTCAGCAGCTCTTTATCAAAAACGAATAGTAGACAAAAAATCTCTATGCCTTCAGTACACTGGAAATAAGCCCTTTCTGTCTCCCATGCAGAAATCCATGTATTTCACTGTAGTAGTGGCCCCTTAGCTACATTACAGTCACTGACATATTCAGGAAAATAATCTGAACTGGAAATATAGTGTCTATCTGTGTTTTAATTTACACCAATATGTATTAAACCACAAGATAAACAGACAGAAAATGAGTATACACTGACACCCTGAGCTGCGTTCTGAGTGTCATCAAAGGCACCATGAAGGTGCCTCAGAGATGACAAAAGTATAAACTCTGTACAGCAATACACAGCTCCACAAAAGAGGAGGCATGGCCACAGAGCTGGGGACCTCTCCCCTCTCTTCAATTGGATGTACAGCCACTGGGGTGTCCCAGATGAAGCAAACTCTTATCAATGGCCCCTATTGTAATATCTCCTTTAGGCTTTCAGGTATTATGTCTGCCTTACGTTAACTGCCTTGTAGAGCAGATGCCTGTGAACCATCAGCTCTTTGCTTTTATCAGAGCAGTTGTAGTTTAAAGTCTTAATTAAATACATATGGCTGAATTATGCCTTCAGGCGCAGCCGTGAGCAAGAGATAACGCATGAACTTCAGAAGCCAAGTGCCTCAAAAATGGTCCTCTCCATCGCAACATGTTTTCATTCTCCTTGATCTCAAAACATGGGTGTACCTTTGGATTTACAAAAGCAGAAAATTACATCAGCTTTATAATCAACAATTAGTATTTAGGAAGACATAAACCATAACTTTATCCAGTGCTTGCTTTGTGACGGCAGAGGACAACATGAGAAGGGATACCTTGCAACTCCGAACCTGGCCAATTAGGGAGGAAATCAGGGACAATTCATGTTTTCATTTATATTAGAAGCACCTGCTATTGCACTTGTTGAGCTGGTCTTTAATCGCAGTCTGAGAAGCATAACTGAATTTCACCTTAAAAACAGAATATTCCCTTGAGTCAGTCTTTCTTTTTTTCCCCCAAGGAAGTTCCTTTGAAGACCAGTGCCAAAAAAACCATCCTGGTGCTCACCATTCCCCCAGCTTCTCTTACCCATTACCTCCTTTCTTGTTACTCTACCAACTCTGCCAGTCAGAAGCTTTATCTATTCACGTTTCTCAGATCTGCTCAGTCACTATAAGAATGCCTTAGAACAACAGTTCATGTTTTTAGCAGCCAGACCATGCAGTATTAAAACTTGGTGTTCTCGTTGATTGGGAGCTATTGCAGTCAGTCAAGCATGTGGCAAGCAGTACACAAAGAGAGTCTGACAATCAAGTCCTTGAGCAACAAGATGTGAGTGTTACACAGAAAAAGTCCTTTGCAGCTGATGTAAAAGAGAATCCAAGACCTTAGCACCATTACCTGCAATACCATAATAAGGGCTGCTTTTCTATTTTAATACCCTTATCATAATTCAATATGCACACATTGCTTGTCTCTACTCATATCTAAATACATTTTTAGCCTAATATTTCCATGAAAATGAAGCAAAAATGGTCAATTTAAGAAATTGGTAGAATGAACATTCAAAATGCTTGTAGGAGCAGCTTTCTAACACTCAAATAGTTTCAGTTACCCACTACACTAAGCACATTATTCTTCGCTGCCGCTACTTCTAATCATCAAATTAAAGAACTAATTTTGAGTGACTAAGGGAATTACGCATCATACAATGAAGACTGTTCATTGCTGTCATAGTACAAACATACTAATACAAGTGAAAGAAGTCATCAAAATGCTCCTTTTGATTGAAGTAAGAGCTCACAGAGAAGAATAAGAAGAGATATTGTGATACTCTCTTAGACAGGTGGTAATGGTTTATGTGTACCAAGAAGGATGCAATGCCAAGTATGACAATTCATACTCTTCCCTTTCTGGACTCTAACTCAGAGCAGAACGACCTGCAGACAGTTTTGGAAGAGAGTAATTTTTAAAATACAGGAGACCAAAATGAAGGCCAGTAGTTCAGGCTGAGGCTTTAAAGTCAAGGAAATTGTACAACAAAGGAACACAAGGGGAGGCATGCACATCTTCCTTCACCTTGGAATTATCTGGTCGCATATGCAAGGCATGTAACAGGTCTATTCAGTGTGAGGAGAAAATGAGGACAGTTGCACCTGAGTTTTGGCACTGTAAGGCAGAAGACACACCATGATAACAGTGCAGTGGAGCTTGACATCTTTGGCACACCAGTTCCCGGTTTCACCATCTTGAAAACATTTTATTGCTTTCCACATTACTTTTTTCTTTCTTTACAAAAAGGAAATGAACAGCAACAAACAATATTTAACTCTAACACTAAATACTTCTTACTTTGTTAAATACAGGGTGAGATTAACAGCCCTGCACTGTAATCACCGAGTTGTTACATGAGTGTTCTAGGAGACTTCCGAAGACGACATATTGACTCCATGACTCAGAAGGCATAAAAGGCATTTATTAATAGAAAGTCACACTCTTATAGAGAGCATAGTGAACCTAAGACCTGATTGGTCTTTAGGAAACTTCTCTCGCACTATTGGTTAAGTGAGAGAAACAGTATTTTCTATGTTATCAGAACAGGGTAGAAGAATACCACCTGTTGTTTTGAGAAAGAATATAGTTTACAGAGATTGTTTATAGACTCTCTCCTGGGAAAGTGAGGCACTTTCCCTTGGGAAGAAAAACCATAGCAGGCCTGCACCTAGAATATTTTCAGAGACACAGAACCATCAGCTCCACACCCAGTGACCAAAATTTTCCAAAGTTCAGTTGTTCTGAAAAATGTTGTGCTTTGAGGTTTTTTCTTAGTACACCAAAGACTTACCTGAGTAGGTCTTGTAAGCATTAATTAAAGAGAAGAAAAGAGACTTCTGTGTCTTCACAACAGAAGCCGTTCTCCTGTTTACACAGCTGAGCCATTTATAATTAGTTGAGTTCACCCACTCAGAACCATGAGCCTTGAATAAAAGCTTCATGTCAGCTATGCTGCTGAGGTATGGGTATTTTCCCTCTGTTGTCCTTTTAGCCTTAAAAATGCTTTGCGTTACAACAACAGGGCCTATCTTCCTTCAATTTGCTGAGAAACCACTGGTAGAGAAAGGATGGTAACATCCTTTCGTTCTCTCAGAGCCCTGAACCATGACACTGGTTGGTGAAAAAAAGTCAATGTGATGATTTTGCAAATGCTGTGTGGCATCTAGATATAGTGAGCAAAAACCTGGCCTTATTTCTTTAAAACAGTGCCACCAGAGTTCCTCTCCTATGTACCACTGCTTGAGATGGCCCACGTGTGGCTGCTCACCCATTCAGAAAACTCCTTTTCACAAGGGCTTTTTACTAGGTGCCACTGCTATGGTGCCTATTGTTAGTTTCCCTGAGAATTTATAAGACAAAGCACAAATTATCAAGAAGGAAATGATCAAAAGGCTGCTAGGAAAGAGGTATTATACCTATTATTACTTCTCAATTTAGAGCTCCCTCTGCAATTTCCTATTTCAACATTACTTCTTTTCTAAACTACCAACTTCTGTTCACCATTTATTTACAGTCTAATACTTAGGGAAGAAAATTGTTGTAGCCACAAAATGAAAAATGATGTTTTAAATTCCAGCAATTCCAAAAGTATCTCACTTAATACTGGTAAAAAGAAGGGGCTACAAATGGGTTACAGTAGGTTGAAATAGATAAGATAAAATACCCTGACTGTAAAAAGACCAGCGAATCTAATGCTGAGCACATTGGATGAGTGCATTTGTTTTCAAGTGCAATAAAAATAGGGAACTGTAGGGGAAAAGTTACTATGAAATAGATGCTGCACTTATGCAAGTTAAAAAATTACTATCTTCAAACATATGATGGAGTAATAAGAAATGGAAATTTCAACAAATAAGGGGACAAAGAATCCCAAGCAGCACAGACAAGCTACCATAGACTAAGAAGGTTTCTTCTCTGGCAAAGTATATCAAGAAGTACATTGGGAGATTGCAAAAAATGGTCTCCAATTTGTTGTTAGTTCCTACTGATCACAAGGCCATACACAGATGCCAGCCTGTCTGTCCCCTGAAGGCGTGTGCCTGGCAGCTGGTGCATTCCCTCTGACTCTGCAGCAGTGCAAGCTGAAGATGCTCGCTCCACTGGCAGGGCTGACAACACCTGCAAGACCTTCAGAGCCATCCATCATCCCAAAGTCAGCACCTCCTGTCTCCCTCAAGCCCATCCAAGCTGAAACTGGTGCAGTCACACAGGTGACAGATGGGAAACATTATTAATCTTTTTATAGTAAAGGCTAAGGTCTCCAACCACAGCATGCTCAACTTCCAAGGGATTTGCTACACTGTGAAAAGGATTTGTACTCACCCCAGTACAAATCATCAATAGGCTGAGCAAGATCCAACAGCTATTATATGACAACACATGGTCGGATGACCAGTCCAGACTGCAGATAACCTCGATTATTTTTAAAACACATTTTTTCAGAAATGAGCTTTTAGAGTACCTTGACAAAATCCAAAGCTGAGGGAAAGGACATCTGAAAAAAGGAAGTAATAGTAGAGAAAAGAGGATTCTGAATAAGTTTCCTTTGAATCACCTGCATATTTGTAACTTGCACTATTGCTAAATTATACCTAAGTCTATTTTATATACATTCCCCCCCTAATTTGCTAGTTAAATGCATAAAAATATGACACTTTGTCTTAATTTTGACACGTAAAGTCCTGCCTTCTATTGACCCTCAAGTGAGAGATTTTATACTGTGTATGCAGCAACACTAGGAAAGGAAAATGCTCTGTTTTTTCCTTGCAGTCTGTAGGACAGATGTCAGCTTCCGTTGCTTGAGGCAGGGCTGAAGATTTCAAGTGTCCTGCAGAACCTGGGCCACTGCTTTGCCATCTCTGGCAGAAACACACTGAGCATTCAGATGAGATGCTCCAACACCAGGAAACCTGGGCTTTGTTCAAACCTCTGCCACTGACTTCCTGCAGTAGTCTCACTCTTTCCCGACATAATTTCCTCCTCCGACATGAAGAAAATTATACTTCTGACAACCTAGACCAAGGACAGAAGAATATGAGTGTTTTCTAACCCTTCCATAAGCCAGTTTTCATAACAACATGGCAGTTCTTCAGGGACAGAATAGTAATCTCTGCTGCAAAGCAATGCTCATGGTCACATTTGGCAGAGGCCCTAGCAAGTATATTAACACCTGGGAAAACAGCAGCTCGGTAACAGATAAATTTCCAACAGGGATAAGGTGCAGGTGGTCAGTCTGCCTCTCTAGAGGTGAGGCACTACATATACACTTCTCTACTGATCTGAGCGGATTGGATTGGGTTAAGTGGGTCATCACAGGATTTAGCTCTACTTATTACTTAAGCTGTAATCAGTCAGGTCACACTAAAATTGAAAATTACATTCCCAATTTCTTTTAAAGTATTTGTTTGTTTGAATTTGCGTTACACTTATTTTCCCTTAAGTCACCAACAGGTTTGTACAATAAAAACTTCTGGGCTATAACCCTGTCACTCCTGGCATTAGAAATCCCACTGAGAGAGCAAGGCATTTGAACCGTATTAGGCACCTTGCCCAGTAATGACAAAGGAAAAAGGAAGGACAGGAAAGTGAGACTGAACATTACTGGTGTAACTGGCTGGCTGTAGGTGCTTATAGCAAACACGCAGAGGGAAAAACTACTTTGGAAGGAGAGAAAATGGTCATGGACAACCAATGCAATAACAGCAACAGATGCAGTGCTACACAAGCTTGGTCTGCTCTTTCTACCTAATATACTGCCGTTGCAGCAACCAAAGAGCTCCTTTACATCTTCTGGTGGGGTTTCACCACCATCAGGGGAATTGTAGCTGTAACTGTGTCTTGAAACCAATCTCATTTGTTGAGATGCTCAAAAACACAGCCAGGCCACATCCCATGCATGATTCTGTAGTATGTCTGTTTTAAAACACAATTCACAATGCCACAAAGGTCACACAAAGTACTTGCAGGCAACATGTTTTAGTTCACTCACCAGGTCAAAACAGAATCTACAAAAAAACTATTGCAAATGCAAGTATTATTCTTACTAATTATCACCAGCAAACATGTATTTTTTTGGCAGTATTGAGAGCAGAAAAAGGGTATTAAACAGAGCCAAGAATGAAGTTTTGAGACCATAGGAGAGGAACAAGCTGTCCTCCTGGTTTGAGTTTTTCATTTTTAAGAAGAGAGATAACGATTCCAGGATGAGTTTGCAATAGATTGCCCTGTAGGTTTGGTTTTTTCTCCCCTGATACCTCTGGGAATTTCTAGTCTGAAAACCAAACAAACTGACTTGCTGTGAACTGACATCACCTCATATAAACTAATGGATCCATCCTAGCGCATGCCTACAAAATACTCAGCCTCTTTATTTTCAATTAGAAATCCTTTACTAGTACACTTATATTCCAAGTCTGAAGTCTCAAGTAGGCTCTGAAGATGAACAAATTTACCTCCAAGCAAAAGATCAGCATAAAATATTAATTTTAACCATGTCAATTTGGTCTGACAAAGGAAGCATACATATATGCAAGTACATTGTCCATCTGTATAGTGCTGGTGTGGACTTCCAGCTGCTGAGTGCCCCCCAAAGATTCCAAAAGAGGCAGAAGTATTTTCAGTATTGTTGTTTCACAGTTTTGATGGTTCATTTTTGAACCTCCCTACTGGCTTGGAGAATATACCTACCATAAATTGACAGTCATGACCTATGAGATGGCTAGCAGATGCTACTTTGGGTCAGCTGCCAGCATGCAGGAGTCTTTATGTCAGTCTTGACAAGACATGGTTTCTAAAATTAAAGTGTTCTGAAGGACTAAGTAACTTTTAGTTCACTGCTCAAAAAAACTGCTTACAAATTTTTATCCTTTTAAATATTTCCCAGCATCTAGACTGGATCCCTCTTCCTCACTAGCTGTCAAAAGTCTGATTCATCTTGTTAAAGGCAACAGTAAAACTCCCACTCAGTGGGATCTCTGTGGACAGAGACCACACCTACCTCTTCTCATTTTCCTTCCAAAGTAAACAGACATTTCGGCTGTAATCTGTTCCTTGCACATCCACATGTCACTCAGTCCTGCTGCCCTTTTCAAAAATATTTCTAAAGCTCCTGCAATCTTTGTGTTTGAAAATACCCAGGTAAGAGCTGCTAAATGCACTACCAACTGGATTTATATTCCACAGCACATATCATGCATAGGACAGCTAAAAAATAATTTATTCATGTCACAGAAGTATTACTTGGCATTTCACTGCATCTCAAATGCAACAAATTTATGAAATTTAGAAAAAGAAATAGATCTGTTAAAGCAGAACCAGATTCTATTTTCCAAGCTGAACAAAATATAGATGGGCTAGTTCAGAGGCAGAAACTTTTATCTTTGTACATATTATGTACATATAAAAGGCTTTCACTGAATCATTTTCTAACAGAAGAAAGCACAATATGAGATTTTAAATTTGTTGTAGAAGCTCAGCACACTTCATAGAGAAGAAGTAATTACAGAGGTGCCTTCTAGCAGTGCTACTGTTAAGGCTGTGTCAGGGGGTTCATTATTAAACCAGTTTTCATGGTTTCACACTGCAGTTAGACACCCATATGCTGGCCTTAAACTACCATAAAAAATTCATCCCACTAGCAATTTCTTTAGTTACTTTTTCTTCTTGTAAAAATGCAAACAGAAAAAGGGAACTATATTAAATTTTCATGCTTTTCTATAAATATACACTCAGGAAAGAGTTAATAATTTAAACAGTAAATTCTGACACTTCTGGCTGAAATCCTTATCCTGTTTAAATTAACAGCTACTTCTGACTACAGCAGGACAGGATTTCATTCTCTGAATTCTGGAGAAGTTTAGATCCTGCTGTCCACTGAGCTGCTCAGCAAGCCCAAGTGCCTTCTTCTGTTTAATTTATGTCTTTTTAAAGCCTGTTCCAGTCGCAATATAATGTTAATTAGCTCAAATCCCACTGAAAGACATGGGTGTACATTATTCCATTTGTGCATTGTCACAGTTTTCACTGTTCTGAGCATTGCTAAGAGTTTCTGATACAACTAGAGATAGGATCTTTTGAAAGAGATGTTCTAGGTAACATCTGGAAGCCCCTTCTGGACTACTGCTCACACCTGTTGAAAGACACACATTGCACAAACCAGCACTGGTTTAATCCCTGTCCCTTCCCCAGACACATTTACCACCTGACAGTGTTGTATGATATGCACAGCACAGCCCACTAGGGACAAAAGAACTTTGTTCTGCTACTGAGCACGTACAAGGGAGACTTAGCAAACAGCACTGACAGTCTTGTCAACATTTTCAAAAAAGGACCGTCTTTCGCCACACAGTTGAAAGCTGGCATGAGCTTCCAGGGTAAGGCTTTAAACTAAGATTTTAGTTTGAATTGACTCTGCCTATGAACCCTCTACCTTTCTGAGGTGGAAGTCGTGTGAAATTTGGTTGATCTCTGCTCCATTGCCCCCTACTCTACAGCAAAGGAAATCAACATACTTGCAGCTGAGATACCTGCTGGCTATGTTTCATTTTCTTTCCCTCAAACGTTAAAGAAAAATTTGAATGGAAAAGCTGCATGAACCCACATAAAAATTCCCTCTGCACCAGAATGTGATAAACAAAAAACCCAAGTCAGAGGCTTTCTCACAACTGTGTCCCACATATTTTAAGTTTCTATGTAATGTCAGCTGATCCAACCCTAAATGTTTGGTTGCATTAGCTAGCCTACTAACATACCAGGGCCTTTAGGAACAGCACACAGAGATGATCTGAACTACCAGGCTTGGAGCAAGCAATCCAGTAATTAAAACTGATTACAAATCAGCCACTCCAAAAATGGAAAGATGACTTCTGACTGAGTGCCAACACAGACAACTAATTGAGGTAGCACCATCTTAAGCACCACATCTGACTCTGCTGTGGCTGTCCCTGAACTGAGCCCCTACAATCCAGCTTATCACTATATGTATTTTCTTTTACATTTTCACCTTAATACAAAATAGGTGCATGGTGAGTTCTCCAAAATATAAGGAGGACACAGGGAAAAGAAGAAAATCAAGGATAAAATCAAAGTATACTGGTATCAAAATATATTACTCATTTTTGTGACATGCCATGTATAAGACTTCATGCTGCTCACAGAGGGAAAAGAAAATGGTCTCTATTAGCCTCGAAGATTTAGGATTCCTCACAGAAAGATAATAAAGCTTATCATAATATCCTGTAAACAGGAAAATATTTGAAAGCCTGAATCCAGATGCATTCTAATTACAAACATCACTTATATGGAAATCAAAAAATCCTAGCAAGTGGAGGGAAGGAAAGAGTTTTGTCTCTCCCTACGACCATCAGATACCACAGCGACAAACCAAAGAGAGAAAATATTTTTTCTTAGTGTTCTCTAAGTGAGCATGGATGGCTCATTCCACCTCAGGTGAACACCTTTATAAGCAGGAACAAGAAAAAGACACTTCTTGGAGATCTCCAGCTAACGCAAACTGTGGAGGTTCAAAGGTAAAAATAAATGTTTGCTAATACACCTCAGGAGGCAAGGAGAATTCCTTCCTGTAAAACAAAATCTTACTATTGCACTTGTACTCTGTTTTCAATAGATAATTTCACCCCTAGATCTTGTCTAACAATCAAGCAGGCAGACTAATCTAATTCACTGTAGGCATATCACTTTTGGCAAATCTGCTGTCCAAGTGTTGCCTGAAAATCCGGGGAGATTAATCACATGCCAATTTTTGTGACTTCCCAGGTATCTCTGGAGCAACCCAGGGCCAACAGATTATAGAGTGATATTTTACCTTCAGGAAGTACTGCTCAGCAGCTTGCATAAACAGCAAGTTAGTAGGAAGACAAACCAAGACTGATCTCTACAAGTCCATGACAGACCTTGAAGTGTTCCAAATGTAGGTTTACTTTAATGGAGTAGAAAAGAGAAGTAGAACTGCATTCACACACCTGTAATACCTGTGTTAGACAATGGAAGTGTTAAGAAACTTTTCTGTTTGTAGATTGACTTTTTTAAGCCAGATACAGGAGAGAGAGGTATCCAAGAGATGTGGGCTGCACCAAAAGTTGCTTCCCTTCCCAGAATCTGCCTGCTGAGTGGGACCCCCAGAAGCCTAGAGCTCTTGCCTATGAGCTGCCTGGGAAAGCTCTCTGGTATTTATCTACATCAAAAGGACTGCACATTTATTCAGAGTCCTTTTTCACCCTTGTGTTTGCACTCTCTACTTTGCTGGTTTTGTGCTTCTGCCATCGAGATGTCTGTGTCTGAGGGAACACTATTTGCAAATTCCAATAACCACATTCACAGCTTAAATTCTGATACACATGCATTGCTCATCTTATTTCTAACCCAGCTACACTTCAAGTTTGGAACATTGCAGCAATGTACTTTACAATCAAAATCAATATTGTTTCTTATGGTGTAAAATAATTTTCTCTTAAAAATATGCAAATTTTAGGGTTTTTTTTAGTATTTCCTCTTTGGATCTTCCAATGAAAGGAAATCATTGTTGAACTTGTAAAGTGTCCCAGACATGAAAAAGAAATGGGTTGGGAATAAAAACAAAGCTGAGAGGCATAGAAAAATATCATATTTGAAAAGTAAATATGATTTTCTACTTTTAGATTTGGGGCCCAAGATACATTTACATTTAGTGTCAGACAAGATCTAGAGCAACCCGCTCTGACAAGACAACCCAAGATCATTGAACCATTAATGGTATGAATATCTTTATTACAGTGTGAAGGGGCCTCTAAGAGGAAGCGAGATTATCAGTACATGCAGCCTAATCATGGAAAGCTGCCTTAAAATGTCCCCAGAGTGAGAAGCAATCAGATCTGTAGCTCTTACTCTCCGGAGTGAGTCTAGAGCTACAAGTGAGTTATGACAGATCACCCCAGAGTAAACAAGTCACTTCCCCATCTCTCTGCTTCCTACTGCTTCACAAGTGACCAAGTACCTGCCAGGCACACAATCTCTGATGTCAGGGAAAAGAAAGGGTTTGGAATAAACACTGCTGTCTACTCTTAGAAGTCTCACTGTAGCAGTGAGTATTTTTGGTAAAGGAGACTTGGAAAAAAAATCCACAGGCAGGACAACATTCAATGGGAAAAAGCACAACAAAATTAACATAGATAATTTAATGAAAGACAGAAAGAAACATCCTTATGTAAATTTAATTAAGTAAACAATTACAGCAAAACTATCTATTTCAAGGTTGGTGGTGGTTTTTTGTTTTGCTTTGTTTTTTAATTGTAAAAAGCTATTAGCACTGAGATATGGGAGGAAATTACACCTGCTACAAGTTGAGTAAAGTGAACATCTAAAGTATTGAAAGGGTTGGAGAAGAGTTTGAAAATATAAAACACTACTTGAGCCTGAGGCCCTCAAGATCCTATTGCCAATATCAAGACCTTGCAGAAAGATGTTTCTGCTGGACAGAAGTGTTTAAACCCTGCAAGGAGACCGTAATTCATCCCTGCTGAATTCATCCTTCCATGCTCTGAGAAAGTCTATTCTGGCTATAGATGATATTCTTGACATCTGGCAGTCCCTATAGCAGGAAACCTTGGACCAGGAGTAATGTAACAACAGGGCTAGATTTACTGGTTAGTTAACGAGAAAAAACAATTATCAAAAGGTTTTCTGCATCACAGGTGCACTATTTCAGAGGCAGGAGGAGTTACTATAGCACTACATCACAGATATAATTCTTCCTTCCTCATGGAAGGCAAAGTAAGTTTTGTCTGTCTAATAAAACTATCCAAACACTGTTGTATGAGTTGAATAAATGTTGCCATAACTACAAGAAGGTATAAGAAACAGAGTGGCTGCCCAAAATCAAGCAATAAGATAGCAGGGTTACAAACAAGTTTCTGAATTAGGTGAAGGGATTTATCTCCCTTTATACTGAGATTTTCCAATGTCCCACTGGACATCTTAGAAGAGCCCTTGAGATACTTCACTACTGCAGAGAGATATATAAGAGCTTTTTTAAAAGAAAGCATGAAGATGTGAAGTAAACTCTCTGCCTGTATAAACTGAGAAAAATTATCTTTAATACTTATGCTTCCAGTTCTGTTTTGATCCATTACTTTCACAGTATGCTTTAACAGGATTACCATAAAAAAACCCACAACTTAAAATTCTCCAAAATTAGAAATGGTAAATTATTAACACTGATCTACTGAATGCAGTACTTTTACATTATGATTTATTTATTAAGAAAACTGAAACAAAGCTCAGTATCTTGACACTCTTTTAGAATAAATATGACCTTTTGATGCCTGTGTTGATACCATTCCAATTACAGCTGCTTGACAATTCCATTGCATTTGTTTTCTGTTTTTCCACAAAAATAAAACCACATGCGCCAAAGCCTGCACCAGGCAATCCGTATGTGGTGGTTCACAAAGCGCTCTGGGGCTGATGGCACATGGGCTGCATGCAAGCAATTCTTGCAGCATTCAGTGGCATCTCACTGGGCTTGCAGCAACTTCAGAAACACACCCCAGTAAGTATCTAAGGGGAGAGCATAGGGTGCAATGGAGCAAAGAGAGGAGATCTGTCTTCCAGTGCAATTCCGCCAAACCCCTAGACAGCATTATCTGAAAAAACTTTCCAGAAGCATTTAACAGTGGCAAAGACTAACTGATTTGTGAGCTGGAGGTGAAAGTGTAATCTTTTACTGTCAATAGTAGAAAGATTATCAATGACAAAATAACACTATCTAAGTTATAGTGATCCTTTATAATAAATCATGTGACTTCAGCACCCATTGTGTGGCATACTGCATATCCAAAGTTCAAAGCAGCAAAACAACAGGTATCGGTTCACACATTTATCAAACACTAGGTTAGATGAGAAAAAGACTAGCTGCACTACTGCGTTTCAGGAATGTCTCTTCATTTCCTCAACTGCATGGTAGGCTCAACTGCATACTGGGTGATACCAAAGGTGAAGCACAAAACACATTACATATGCAGGAGTTCTGAATTTAAAGCAAATACAATGTGGCTGAGGATACTGCTGGAAGACCAAAATGAACATGTATGTGAACCCATACTTTCAAAATTTGGTACCTACAGTTAGATTCCTCCAGACTTGAACTAAAACTTCAGTTAAATGTTACTGCATCGTCTTGACCACTTCTTGGGAATTAATTGATGTCCAGCCTCTGAATCATTAATACAATGTCTATGCTTGTTTAAGTGGCTGGGAAGAGTCCATGTAAGGTGTGGTCTCTGTGACAGGGAACTAGGGCTTAGCAAAGAAAGACTTGCTCTGACATTGATGCCTAAAATTAGGCATTATTTCATATTTAAAGCTTTCTGAAACTCGTATTACCAGCCTATCCAAACTCTCCTTTCAGTCTTAGCTTTGTGCAAGCAAAGTCCTTGTAATTTCTTTAAGAACTGCCATGAAAAGCATGGGCCAGGTAGTGTGGGGACCAGCCAGGTGCCCCAGCATGGTGTCACCAAGTATAGATGCTGCAACACAGACATCTCCTTCCCTGTGTGCAAATGAAAACACAAACAGCTGTGATCGCCACACAACACACAAAATACCTCCAAGGGTCAAAACAAGTTGTGGAAAGGGAGAGAAAGACCTGATCTGCAAACAAGTCTCTTGTTAAGCTAGCATAGTGAAACCATGCCAGAAGCTGAGAAATGATTGTGTGGATTGACCCACGTTTCCATTTATGATAGGCTGCTGCCTACAATCCGGGCATAGACAGACTTTGTAAGAGGAGAACTAACAAGAAATGCAAGAAAGGCAAAGATTAAAGGGCTGACCAAAGGATCCCAAGTGCAGGGTTCTTAAGGAATCTCAGCATCTTGTTTCAGACTGTGCTCGACTTCCCAAAGCTAAGCTTGGCTTAAGTATGAGTATTAAACTACTATCAGGATAACAGGCTGAGGAAAAGTACAAGGAATTTTAAACTGTGTGTAGGGTGGAAGACAACCAAACAGCATCAATAAGACTAATACACATGCAAAGAGATGAAGAGAAAGAACCGTAAAACAATGGTATGTCTTCCTTGGAGGACAGACAAGCAATAGTTACAGTTTCTGGGGTACGTCTCCTTATTGCTTCATATCTGTTTCTTTTTCCTTGACACCTTTAACCATTTTGCTTCTAAATAATCTTCACACTGTTGAAGATGCTTCTGTATTGCTCCAGTTTTTACTGTCAGTGGACTCATGAAGGTTAGAGTCACGCAGCATGACTGCAGGTCCTGATAAAAGTTATATCAGGATGGACTTCAACAGCCTTATCTGTATTTTCGCTTCTCATATACTCTTTCATGAAATGAAGAGTATATGATTTGAGAGACATTGTGGTAAAGAAAATGGAGACAAGAAATTATTTTAGTGGGCTGGACTTGTCAACAATCTGTCCATAAAAAGGAAAAATTTGTAAATACTCTAGCTTCATTAAAACTTTTATTGACATAATTGTGCCTCATTTATTTGGAAATATTCAAGGCTGGAACATCCTTCAGTTATTTGTACTTTGAAGGCAGCCTTTATATCAGCTTTCTAAAGACATATTTTCTAGACAGAGCCCCAGATGAAAGGGCTGATTGCTAGTTTGGGGACATTTCTGTACAAACTCCATAAATGCACACATATACAGCATATATAGACCATAACATAGAATATACATCTTCTATCTGAAGATGTACCAGGATCTCTCAGATATCTGACTTTAGTTGCACCTTTTTTTTACCATTATTTCCCTTCTAGCCAATAGGAATAAATGACTGTTATTTCTGTTTTCTGCAAGGGCCTGTCACCCATATTTGTTATTAAAAATTCAGTCACAACACCAGCAACAAATTTAACCAAAAAATTGCTCCATAAGTTTTCAAATAAAAATGCAACACAGATGACTGGCTACCTCTGTAAGTGGTCCTTAGTCGTCAGGTAGTAAACAATCTTTAGAGAGGCCTGTAGATTAGGAGGGGTCCCAGCTATCCTGCTATCTTCAGTGCAATTCTGAATAGTGTCAAACCTTTACTCATCATTGTAAGGATATGCTAGTTTGATGCAATGTTTATAGGATACTGCTGCAACGCACCTCAGTGAAATGGTCTCTTCAACACCCTCTCTCTGTCTTGCTGTGCAAACCAAAAAGCGTGCCAGAAATTGCAGTGCAGCAGAGCATATTTCCTTTCCTGGAAAACCCATTATAGGCTGGTTCTTTCACTGCAATACCCTCCAAGCCTTAACACAAGGTTCACACCCCTAGTGGCACAGAGCCTGTCTTCACTCCTCCTTCCTCCCCTTAAACTCTGACCAGTTCATGGCTACAGCGGGTGGTTACTGTTTATCACTGACTGTCAGAAAAACCCAAATTGCCAGACTTCTGCAGAAATGCAAAACTGGCTATAGTACAACATTGCCTCTTCAGCTGTTAGGGCTTTTGTTTGCGGAGTATTCTGTTCTGCTGGCATTCAGAAGGAATTTCCTCTCTGACTCGTATCAATTAGGTATCTATCTGGCAACATTATGTTGCAAGTTTGTGACATGAGAAGTGCAAAGTCATACCCTTCTCTAGGAAAGGTACTAGTCATTTTCAAGGTGAAAAAATAGATTGCTGAAACAAATGCAAAGTTTAAATGCCTGTGGTGAAAATGCCGCAAAGGTACGTGTTAAGAAATTATCTGTGTTTTGAAAACTGACAGGGCTTTGTAGATGGTCTAAATCTGGCTATTACCAAATTCAAAAGCAACACATATTTTGCCCAAATACTCCCAAAGCATAGGAGCATGTTCCAAAAAGAGTAAGCAATTTTGCTTTGTCGTTGAACTCACAGACAGCATTTTCTTAACCAGTGAGGTTTTAAATATACCTGAAAAAAGAACCCTTAAAGATTCTGACTGGGCAATCCACTGAGAATAGCATGAAAGAATAGCTTCAACAACAGAGCAGCATCTGAAATGGCCAAATTTCAGTTTTATAAAAGAATTGCAATTAAGGAAGAAAATGGTTGAAATTTCTTTCCACATCTTCCTTTGTGCTCTCCACTCCTTGTGCACTTTTACAAATCTCTCACAATATATTACTAGTTTCTTCTGCCCATGTACACAATTTCCCTCTAGTGTGATCCTGTAGGTTGGTGGATTTGGCCAGTAATTATCACTACAACTGTGTTTGATAGATTTCATAGTGATAATCTGCTGACATGAAAAAAACAACTTTCAGAGGCTTTTCCCTTCACTCATTCCTATTCCAGATGCCCGCCCATCGTATTCAGGTTACTATTTACAGTGATGTCAGCAATCTGTTAAGTACCTAAAGAGTGGGTTTATGTATAATGACTACAGGTTACATAATTAGAGCATCATATCTCATTTGCTTGTTAATTTTCCAGAAATGCAGGAAAGAAAAGATAAATGCGGAAAGTTATGCATCTGAACAAAATGCTCCTAAACATACTATATATGCCTTCACAGTCAAAATATAGAAATATGTAATAACCCTCTATTTACTTGACCTCATTTCTAATGCATTTTTTCATATTAATAGGAGTTACACTGTTGCAAATCAGCTAGTCTTTGATATCTCTGATTTTTCAAGTTGTCCCACAAAGCTCTTTAATAAAAAAGGCTCAAAGATGTATTTTTAAGATGTTTATGTCGGATGGCTGGCTGATCACAGCATAAGGGTAATTTCCTTAAATGTGGTACAAAAACAAGCTGTGGAGAGTCCTACAGTCTAACTGTTAGCAACAGAAAAACTTCGGCTTCTGAGGTTGGCCAGGATTATTCCCATGGTCCCCCTGTAATAAGCCTCATACAATAGCACCACCAAAAATATTTAAAGCACCACCTTTAGTATTTCAAGGTGATGGTACAAACCAATCTGCATGGGGTGCCTAAAACTCTTGAGAAATTTAAATTCTCTATGTAAGGCTGACTCTATTCGGCCATACACTGATCTCCCCTTTATCATAGCTCCAGAACAAACACTGTAATTTATGCCACAATGTTTTTGAAGAAATGTGTAGTTGATAGTCAATATTGACTCGTGGTAAAAAGATACCAAAGTATGAATAGTTACAGGAAAAGCAAAAGCAGAAACTAAGAGCTGCCTTTTTAAGTGAGCTATTCTATTTTGTCAAGAAGTAATGCTATAATCAAGAAGACACCAATCAATAGTAAGTTAAAGGGATTTTAACAATGTATGGGAAAACAATATGGATACCTTGAAAATAAATTACCACACCTTAGCTACATTTGTTAGCTGAGTTTTATTTTGATAACCAGTATGTCTCTGATCACTGCAAGTGTTATGCTATGCAACATAAAAGGGAGATACGATCTCTGTCCAAAAAAATAAAAGTCTGAAGGAAGATGGTTTGCACCATCCTCTTCGGATAGAAAAGGTTTTCAGACAGTTCAGTTTTTAACGTAATATTTAATCATCTGCAAAGCTGTGTTTTCATATGTAAGTCTCAGCAATGGGCAGGAATACTCAAATATGCCTTTAGATATACAAAACCAGCATACATCAACATTCTTCAGTGATGATGGTTGTTGTCACACTAGGTTTACCAGTTACCCTGGTAATTTCCCTAGTGCATAAAGACTCTGACTCTGTCGGGTTTTTTGGCTGGCCATCCAGCATGGCTGGAAACCTGCCACCTGGGCCCTTTGGAGGCGGTTCCCTTGTGAGTTCTTGGCAAGGATGAAAAATGAGCAGGACTCTCTGTTTCTTGGTCTTCAGGCTGTTGTTTATTTTTCTCTTAAGTTCAGTACGCCATCTACACACCAGACTTAGCGTACGAGAAACAAGGCATAAAATGGCGAGCAAACACCCAAAACCAAGGACTTTTAAAGCTAATCAGTCCAATTACCTTCTAACACATATCTTGTTTTTACTTTTCTACCAATAACTCCTACTAATCTACTCACGTAGCACCTATGCCACTACTTTCTCTGGACAATAACCTTGTGCCACTAACATTACAGAAAATGGAGTGGAAGAAGAACAAGAAGGAGATGAGACAACACCCAAAATCCTCCATCTTGTCCCCTATTCACTCTCATATTAAAATCCTAAAACCCTAGATTTTTCACCCTGTGACAGACTACTGCTACATACTACTACTGCTATCTAGTTCACACCTGTATGCTCCAACTCATCCCATAGCCTTGGCAATTTTTTCCCTGGGACAGAGGTTAAAAACAGTGTTCTGCTGAGAATCAGGGCTTTCTAAAACTGTCAGAAAAACACTCCCTTTGCCCTGGTGTCCTGGGTGGACTTTATGAGGCTCGTTATCCCCATTCATCTGTGTAGCTTAGAAAATAAGTTTTCTCCCAAGTTGACCCTAAACCAGGACACCTGGGTTCCAACAGACTCCAGGTATCAGAAGGCTTAAGATAGTTTTATTATGATGGTTTTAAGTTCAAGCTGAGGCTTTTGCCTTTTACAATGCAGCCTGGTACAATCTTAGTACCATGCTTTCTTCTCAGTGCCTAGTACCAGAATTGCCCTGCTTCCTTGCAAGAATGCTTCTGTCTCTGATACCAAGTGAGGAGCTGATACCAAGACCAGCTTCCTCATTGGTTAGATAGAGAAAAACTATGTCTCTATGTTTTTGGAACAGGGCAGAGAAACACCAGCTGTGTCCCTGAGCACAGGACACAGCTTAGATTGTTTACAGGAATCTCTCTTGTTTCCCTTGGGAATAAAATCTAGCAGGCTTGCTGCTAGGAAATTCATAAAACCCAAAATCATAATTACCACACTTCAGCGCTTTAACTTCCCACTTGAGTAGTCAAGTAGCTCTCAGAGTATCTGCATGTGCTGTTATTTACTACTGCCTACTTAATTTTCTCCTATTATAATTCTGGACAGGGCAGTGATTTGTCCTTGATGAGCACACTGGTATAAAATCTCAGGGCTGACGTTCACAACCTAATGGTAGCAGTACAACAAATTATCAAGAGGCAGCAACTCATCAAGCATGGGCTGCCCAATTCTGGTGTAGTACAACTTAGTTCCAAGCATCAATGAAGGATGGTTATGCTAATTTGTGTTTTCTTACAATAGGATAAGTGAAGAATGTACATGCAATCAATTAACAACAGCTACTGTGTCTCAGCTAATGGGGGCAACCTATTAAGCTGACATAATTCATTGTGCATTTGAGCCTTTAATGAAAAGTGACCCACCTAAAGAGGCTTTCTCCTAAGCATTTCTCATGTTGCCTCTTTGTTTTGTATTGTGGATTAGCCAAGGAAGTTACCAGCAGTCTCACCACACTTCTGCCCTTCCTCAATAATCCAAGGTACTGAAGTCTCCTCACATACCAAGTCTGGAATTTTTAATCTCCTTCCCACAGTTCTTTAACAGCTAAAAAAAAGTATGATCAGTCTCATGAATTTGTAACCATGGCTCAAAGCCTCTGCAAAGTAGAACCTGCTTTAAAGGTTAGATCCTGTAATGAATTTCTGCCCCGAAACCAGGATAACAGAAAAAACCCGATATGGTAAAGAGTTTCCCATCCATGTATTTTTCAAAACACAGGATATAAACATCCTGTATGTCCTGCAGACATTTCAGCAGGTCCCTAAATCCTTTAGAACAACATTCTCAGTTTAACACTAGGAATTACAGACCAGCAGCAATACTTTATACTCCAAATAGAGAACCTGCTTCTAGGACTGAGCAGCTGTAAAATGTTTGCATGTAGCACCCTTGCTGATACCAGATATTTAAGATCAAAGTCATAGATTGGACAAGCACAAGTCATGTCCTTTACAAACCCTTTAAAATATAGGTTATAGCAAAGATTTCTTTGACTGCTCTCAAATATAGACAGTCTTAGACAGATATACCTGTCAAGCAATTTATAAATGCTTTTACTGAACTTCTGAATTTTGTCCAGGACGCTAAGGCAGATCATTGGAAATATGCAGTTCAATTGTAAAACTGAAATTGCTTCATGCTACTCTTCTTCATGCTTAACTCCTCCTTAAAGATATATGTGGCTCTTTCACCACAGATGCTTTGCTATAGATTTCAGTCCAGCATTTTGAGTACCCTATTTCTAGCCAAAGATTATCATAAATTGCATTTACACTAGCACATGGTAAATCATTGAAAAGAGGAAGGATTTGAATGGTCAGGGAGATGCAACAGTCAGGGCTGGAAATATTAACTTGCTGTATAAGGAACCTAGTACTTTGCAGAAGAAAATCCAGTGTTTCTGTATTTTCACTGCTAAGAGGGTGGAAAACATTTATATTGCATTGCATCAAATGCCCTGGGTAAAATATTAATATAATGAGGAACAATTAATTTGAAATCCATGTACCTTGCTGCAACTACATATAGTTACACTTTCATTAGTGTAGATGATAATCAGAACTCTTTCAACTTCTGAATTCACCTTAGTCTGTTAGAAGCCAGATGCACCATGAAGTTCCCCAGTTAAAAGCCAATGTGATTATTCTTGGAATAATATTATGCCCCTGACTTCTTGTTTTCCTTAAAACCACATTAACGTTAATGTAGCTCATTACTAATGATATAGTCCAAATAACAGCAAATTGAGTAAAACACATATTCATAACTGTATTTAAAAAAAAAGTAATTAAGCCAATGCCCACAAAATTTGTTTGCAAAAGCTGTAGGTTATTATTCCACCAAGTCCTTCAGTTTCTGTCAACACATTCAGTGATTTTGGTAACATTTTTGGCCTTTCCTAAGGGACATTTTGGACATAAGAATATCATAAAAACAACAGGAACAGATGAATTACCATTCTGGAGTGATTCAATTGAAGCATAGCAGAATTGGAAAATAATTGGAAAAATACTTACGCTCCACAAAGTAAGAGCTGGCATCAATCTTCCAAATAATTTGACCACGGTGAGAGCCATTGACGCCACGGTTCTTGTAGTCCAAGAAGTTTTCTGACAAGACCTCATCTATAAACAAAGAAGATTGGTCTCAGTAAGTGCCTGTTATGACAACATGCACACCATAGAGTCAGGCTAAAAACACACCTTTGGCTTGACAGAATATCCTAGAGCTACTAGAGAGCTTGGCATGACATGCTGAGAAATCAGATTTATCATTAATTTATATTATTTAAAAGTTCAGCCAAAGCATCTGAAGCAGCAACCCAGGATGGGCTAGGCCATGGGCTAATTGGTCCAGCTTCAGTGGGATGAAATGGATTTCACATTCCTGCTCTGACAAAGCAAAATCCACAATCTCTACCTGCAGAGACCAGTCAGCAACCTCCTGGGCCTTTTGTTTCAGTGATAACAACAGTATTAACTTCAGCAGAGATTTGTAAAAATGTCCTTTAACCAACTCAGCCTTGCTTGCTACAGAAGAAATCCTGGGTGGGTGCTGAGACTCACTTCTGAAGACAATTATGTTAATTATTAGTTGCATTAAAAGTGAGAAAAAATGTGAACCACTCAATCTGACATTAAAATACTTCAGTTGCAAACACTGTGAAGAATTTGCTTTGTTTCAAGATGAAAACAAAGATAATGCCATACAACAAGGGACACTGTGCCTGAGAACACAGGGATGGTGTGACCAGCTGCAGAACTGAAGAGGCAGCCCAACAGACAAAGCCGAGAAACCCAAAGACTATCACAGTAGTTTAATAAAGGAGACTAAATTGAAGGAAACTACACTTTCACTGAAAGAAGAAAGCAGCAAACAGATGTCAATATTGTCCCATTGGCACTACATAGACACACTCTCAAAGGAGGAAGGTGAGTGAGTACAACACTGAACTCTTTGGTGTTACTCTCTTGAGGGATTACAACAGAATTCCTTCTAATGAGGTCATTAACAATGGCAGTGCATAATTATAAATACCAATGCTATATACAATAAATTTTCCCTTTGCTGACTTGCTAATTGTCAGGAATTATTTCACCAGCTGTGTTTCATGCTCTGTTTTGAAGTGCATCTCTGCTGTAATCCTTCAACAGCAAAATGCTCTGGTATGATTTCTGTTCTGGCTTTGTACTTTATAGTTGGTTGTGTCTTCTTTTAAATTCCATATTATATATATCTTAAAAAAGCAGGTAAGTATACAACTGTTACTATCAGAGCACTGGTTTACTTATGAATACCTTTAGTAAAGGACCATCCTGGACACAGATTATCAAGGATCATATACATCATTCTGTGGAAGTAGGAACATTATATAATTGTGAGAAGACTTAAACCTGTCCCTTTTGCTTTGGCAGGGAAAACACTTTATACTTAAAGGTGAGCATATACGGAAAAGTTGCACTGAGCTGGAGCCTGGGAACCCTGCCTGGCTCTCATCCTCATGGAGCAGAGAGAGTATCCCTCAGTTCTGGCATGCTGCTCACTGGCTTCATCACTTGTGATCTTTATTTGTCATATTTAGATCACTTGTGATCTTTATTTGTCATATTTAGCCTCTGTAAGCTGCCGGAGATGCTCCAACACCTGCCATTTTGTGATGATGCATGGGTAATTACTCACAAAATATACTATTTTGTATATACACATTACCCTCAAAATATACTATTTATAAAATACCGTGCTTGCTTAAGGAGGCTTAGCTGAGCTGGACTCAATGGTCTTGCTTAAGAAACTGCAGGCATTTTAGGCCAGAGTTTAGTGGCACAGGAGATCCCAGAATCAGCTTTCATAGGCTGTATACTTTCATATTTCATAGGCAGTATCTCTGGGGACCAGCTGGCACTTCCACTGTTGCTGCTTCCCACAGCTGGCACAAAGGCAGCATGAACTCTGCATACACAACCCCTCTGATATGACAGAGATGTTGACATATGCCCATACCCAAACTAAATCACATCCCTATTGCAAGCTGAGCCAATGGGGATGACTCCAGAAAATGCTTTCCTCTATTTTGTTAAAAAAGTGTAGGAAGACTGGAAAACTAGGCTGAGAAGAAGGGCCACTATCCATCTGCATGTCCAAGGTAGAAGACCACAGGAAGGGAAGGACAAGCAAGCCAGTCTATGGTTACAGCTGACAGGTGAGATCACAGGAAATCTGGAACAAGCTGCTGCCACTGAATAACACCTGCACACTGCCTCCTGCCATGGAGGCAAGAGACAGGGGCATGTGGGAAGCATCCAGAGAAGAGCAGGTCCCCAGGGAAAGGATACACACATGGAGGTAGTCATGTGCACAGTTTATGGACAGTGGCCACTGATGGAATACAGGCTCAGACATCAGAAAGGATAATTTAATATGAGCTTATGGAGCTCTACAATATACAGAGCACCCAAATAGGAGCAGTGAAGCCTTTAAGTACAAAACCAATTTGTATACAAAACATATTTACAAATGTCATGATTTAGAAATCCAATATGTAGGTTGCTCTCACAGTCAGTTTTAACTGTCTGTCTCTTTTGAAAGACATAAGTTCCTAATTCCAAAGAAATAAAAAAATATTTTTAGTCTCATAGAAATTTATGTTCATTGAAGTTTTTGAGCCAGAAAAGTTTAATCTCTAGAAGAATACATTCAGGTCCAAAAGGGAAGTCTTGCTCTTCCAGTTTTTGAAGGTATGTATTTTTGGAAGGTGAAAGATAAGAAAGAAATATCCTCTGGCAAGTTAAAACCGCGGTAATTGAAACTTGTCAGGAGGCTGGAATGTAAGAATATGCCTGGTCGACCTGTTTTAATTGGCAAATAACACTATTCCAGGCATGCTACTCCCTGAATATGCACATTATGTATGGAGCACATTGACAAAGACAATTGTACATGTGAAATACAATCCTGTTTAGGGCACTATGTGCATATGTATGTACATGTATTTATCAATATTCATGCCATAGGTAAGCATATAGATGGTGTGGCACACTAAGGAGAAAGAGTACATGCAAAGGAAAACAAATTTTATTTCCTTTTTCTATTGAAAAACAAACAAACAAACTGACCTTTAAAACATGTTGTATCTTAATTCCCAAAGGTAAATGGTGAAATACTTAGTTTCACCTCTGAACAGAACGAAGAGCAGAGTTAATGCTGTTCCCTTTCATATATTTCAGGCAGTAGCTAATGCCTTTTGACATTTTTCCAATGAAGCATTGTAATGCAGCTCCCTCCCTCTATTTTTGAAATGCGATTAACCTTTAAACCAGCTATCTGCTTCCTCTGCATAGCTTGGGTTTGGCCCTACTTGGCCAAAAAGCAAACACTTCGCAATTGCTCTCAAGTTTGTGGCTTCATTTCCCTGGGCAGTAGACAGCTTACTAATAAAGGATTAAAATGGGGGAGTATTTGGGATGTGCTGCACTTTGAACATCGTTAGTTGCTCCTGGAGCTAGAGCTGGGGATGGTGAGGGAGCCAGCAGACATTGCTCCATTGCTCTCTGCCCCCCTGCCCCTGGCATGCAGAAGTGCCAGCTGCCTCTTGCTTGAGAGGGGAGGTGGCTGCAGACCTACAAGACTTTGCTGCGACAGGAGCAGCAGCTCCCACAGACCTCCCATGGGCCCTAGAGGAAACAGGGAAGGTGACGCACGACCAGGAGCCAGGCAGCCGGGATCCAAATAGCAGCCAGAGGGACCAAGGCACACTAGCAGCAAATGACAGCAAGTACTTTGGGAACCAGCAGCAATTTGATGGACTGCTTCTCTTCACCAAACCAGATGCCACCAAGCACAGCTTTTTACTGCTAAAAATATTCTGAGCTGTCACTTCCATGCTGAGCATCCCAATATACTTCACAAGAACTAGAAAGAGATAAAGAACCACGGCCACCAAAGAAAGTTATCTTTCAGATGAAAGACAGAATCCAATTAACAAAAAGCATGCTGTTCTTCAGAGGAATTAGGGAAAATATTGATAAAGGTCACCCCTCAAAAGGATCTGTGAATAATCTAATGGAGACTTCAAGTGCTGTCAGCAGCTATACTAAACAGACAGGACCTTGGTATTTGAAAGTTTGTCTGAAATTCCCACAGAGAAGAAATCAGATAGTCAATACATCTTCCTCTGAAAGATTGATGGAGTTTAAATTACAAATAGCTGAGTGACCCTTTTGGTCTGTTTGGTTTTACTTAGGAGGCAGAAATTAAAAACAAACTCCCCTTTCTCATACAGTATTTTACTGATATATACGACTAGCCTATCTTTTCACATTCTCAAAGACTAACAACTACAAAATTTAGAATAACATGGGCTACTTTCAAAGAAACAACATGAGACAGGAATACAACATCAGGTAGGTTCCTGAACTTGATACAGTATTCCAGTCTCTTATGAATCACTAATTTGATTTAACACTACATAATACAACACTTGCTTCCTGTAAAGGTAATGCAATTATGGCACAAAAATAAAAGCTACACTTCATGTCTTGATCCCTTCTGAAAAGGAAATGCTGTACTTCAGTCTTTCCTTAAACACCTCCAGGGACAGTGACTCCACCAGCTCCCTGAGCAGCCTGTTCCAATATCTAATCACCCTTTCTATGAAGAAATTCCTCCTAATATCCAACCTAAGCCTCTCCTGGAGCAGCTTGAGACTGTTCTCTCATCCTATCGCTGGTTGCCTGGGAGAAGAGGCTGGGCCCTGGTTACAACCTCCTTCCAGGTAGTTAGAGGGAGTGATAATGTCTTCCCTAAGCGTCCTCCATGCTAAACATCCTCAGCTCCCTCAGCTGCTCTTCACAGGACATGTGATACAGACCCTTCATAAAGCATCAATAAAATAAAATTATCTTGCAAAATAGTAATAGAAGGGGTTAGCCATAAATAAGCTTCATATTTCTGATGTTTATTCTCTTACCACCTAATCTATCACCTGAAGAAAAACACAAAATGATGACAAAAGCCTCTGCAATTCACAAGTGGAGCTTGTAGTGATTTGTATCAGGTCAAGAAAGTGTTTCCTTTTGCAATCCTTTAGCATTGCAAAACCCAGCCCTTAGGAAGCTGTTTTTCCAAAGAGCTGTACAATACAAGCAGTCATCATTCTGCAGAAGAGAAACTATTCATGAGAAACATATACTGAAGATGCAGATCCGCATTTCTTATTTACAAAGATGACACACTAAAAAAAATCACAAATAATAATTAGGAACATTTCCACTGATTTCAGCTGCTACGTATTAAGCTCCACTGTGGATTGAAACTTCACTGTTAATTCATTTGCCAATTTCTGCTGCAGGCAATTAATATACTGCAATTTACAGTTAGCATCCCTCCTTCTATAACTTCCTAGGGAGAAGAATTCTGGAAAACAAGGGCCTAATCCGTCACTGGTACTGCAAGCTCAATTCTCGATCTAAGAGTTTTACATATGCTCTTCTCAAGCACATGAATGGTTCCACTTTAATCCCACAAAAATTAGCCCCGTGCCCAGCTAGTGAAAAAAAATTGGGAGGGAGAAATGTGAATAACGAGTGGAAGAGTATGAGGAAGACATGTCAGAAAAGGACAAAAAGAAAGTAGAAAGGGAGATAAACTGTAATAAAATGGGGAGTGAGTTGGCAAAGTTAGAACAATTCTTGGTCACCAAGGGCAGAAGATGGTGGCCATAAGTAAAACAGCTCCAGACATATTAGAAACTCAGGCAGGGTGGATTTCAAACCCGAAGCAGAAAGAATTATGCATTAAAACCAAATGACATGTCAGCCACTCCCAAAACCAAGAAGTCTCAACTTTCAGCGAAACACTTTTATCTTTGAATATCTAGCTTATTTCAGAGCCGCTTATCACCCTTTACCACTCCAGCACTCTCCAAATCACTGCTGGGAGATAACATTCTAATTTTTCATGACACCAACAACAATCAAAAAAGCAAATGACTAGCCATTACAGAGGCCCTATTAAATCTTGGCAATGATATGCCTGTGGGTTTTCAGAAGGCTGTGGATGAACTGTGGATCCAGTTCTTCCTCACTTGCGCTTGAGCTAACCACACTGAGAGTTTGAGCTCTGTCACTGAAGGGACTTCCCTCTCCTTCCCTGCAGCAGTGGAACCTCTGGCTAAAAGCAGAGCTGATGGCAGTGGACTCTATTCTTCTATGGTGTCCTTCTATTTTTCTATGGTGTTAGGGAGCTGTGTTCCAGAACAACCCACTTCTCGTGTATTTCTTTCCTGTAACCACAAATCTGCTGAAAAGAGATTTGTGGAAGGAGAAAAGCAAGGAGTAGAGGCTCAGCAATAAAAACTTGTAGGGCCTAACCCCCCGCCCAGGAGATGTTAGGTTGCAGTGGGATGGACATCTGTCCAGTAATACTGGTGTCATTTGGTTCTCCATATCCTTACAAGTGTGATAGCACCACACAGCTGTCAGTGCTACTTCAGCTGTGCCCGCCCCAGCTACAGGCTTCTCCTTTAAAGCTCTTGCACTTCCAGATTTATTCTAATCCCTGCAGCAAGTGGACCACATTTGGGTGTCAGTACAGCAACACGTCTACTTCACCTATGCATTGCATAAATTTACTCACAAGTAATGGCATCCAGTTTGCACACAGACCTGAACATGGGAGGGAGGAATCCAAACAAGGATGATCACGACTTCCCCAGTGCATACTGATGTGTGGTAAGGTACAACATAGAAGAACTTTATTTGCTTGTTTTTAATATAACAACAAAGTTCTCACAGTCAGTGGAAGCCTCCCTTTTGACTACAGTGCAATCTGGAAAATAAGGATTAGGTCAAAGCAGTGCAGCCATGAAATCTGCTAGAAAATTTTAAAATAAGAGATGCTGCAGGCCCAAGGCAGTATGAAGACAACATATAAAGGGACATTGGAAGATCTGAAATGTGAACAAGGATGACATTTTTCCAGGTTAACAATGTTCACTAAATAGGGGGAAATAATTTGCAGTATTTGAAAAACGGATTTACAGAAATGTTGAAAGACATAACAGCAAATAGTAAATTAGACAGGAGGTTGTGAGCTGATAAAGCACTAGGAAAAAGAAAATCCAAACACAACTCAGATGTGTACACTGAAGCACCACAGTGCAAAGAACCTCTTGAGAATGAAAGATCTTCAGTGAAGAAAAAATATGCCCTTAGGGCTGGAGAGATCAATGGATGAGAAACATTACAAAAGCTAAATGCATACACAGTCATTACAGTAGTTGTGGAAGGCAGCATGGGAATATTTCAGTGTTATGAACAGTGCAATGTAAGTATTATAAACACGAAGGAATGGGAAGGATTTAGTTCTAAACCAGAAAACTAAGAGAAGAAAAACATATGCTGAACCTTCAAAATCCACATGGCTGGCAACCTCTCCAAAACAAATCCTTCTGCTTTAAGCCTTATCCTGCCAAGAATTTGATGTCTGTTCTGTCCACTGTTTGCGCCATGATTGATTCTATCCAGTCAATGGTCTGAACATGCTGCATGGAATATGCTTCTTTTGCAGGATTGAGGCCAAAATCTGGGATTTGGTGCACCAGTATCCCCAACTGATTTCTTCAGAAATAGTTTAGTAGGTGACCATTACTGACTTCACTGTAAGTCTGGGCTATATATCAATATGGGCCATCCTTGCACAGCACAGAGTCAGTTTTATCCACGGGCATAAGGACCCTGGGAATCGCTCAGAAGACATGAGGATGCAGTTAATTCCTGTGTGCATTTTTTCCCTCTCCTGATATTCAGCATGAATAGTTGCATTGGAAAACTCTTTTCTACCCATTCACCTACAAAGATGTTCATAAGACCTGTTATTTTATGGAGAAGTAACACATGAAAATGGGAATCCTCTGGCACACAGTAAACACCTCTACCACATATTAAATATATTTAAGGACAAGAACTGGCAGTCTGCAGGCTTCTTTACTACGAGTTCTCTAGAAGACCATAAAGCACACCACTACTACACTAAGCACTCTGCAGAAGCTTTTTGGTGCATTGCTACGACCAACGTTAACACAAGTGACAGCTGAACCTTGGAAGCAGTGAAAGGGAAGACATGTCAGAAGCCATATGTGTTGGGAATATTCAGAAACCCTTGCATTTAAGTGTTGACTGTATCTACTTGTAAAGGGGTGAATCAGATGCAAAAGCTAACTGTGTTCATGTCACATTTGGTGGGTCTGTAAACAGCATATCCAGGTTTTGTCTGGCTGAAGGGGTGCACCAGATACAGAACTGGGAAAGGCAAAAAGTGACTCAGCCTGATAAATCACTCTCACTGAGCAGCCAGATGAAGGTGAGCCAGGTTAGAACAAAGAACTGATATCGCTGCACTAATATATCTGCCAAGGCCTGTGATACTTGCTCCTCTGACACTTTTTGTTCCTGAAATAAATTGTGCTGTGCCTAGTGAACACTGCCTGGCCACTAGGCACCTCTGTCGATGTTTCACTGAGGGAGCAGAACTGCAGGTGTCCATCAAAGCTTAACTTGCTGAGGTGATCACAGCCAGCCATGGTTGTCACCCCCAGCCTGGCGAGAGACCCAACTACAAAATTACCTACTGAGGAGGAGCCCTAAAACCACAGTGAAATTCTCTTCCAAAGGCCATAAAAAGATTGGAAAGATGGGTGACCCCAGGACACAACAAATCCAAGTATCAACAAAATTCACTCTAAGCAGGCACATTGTGAAATGTTTTGTTTTACAGACGGCTGTATCTGAAGCAGAGAGGTGGAGCAACCATCCAAACATGGAGAGAGAGCCTAAGTCAGGGATTAGACCTGTAACAAAGACACCCTCAGCTCCCAGTCTTATAGGCACATTGCTGTTTCTAACATTTTACATCTCTGCTGGCAACATTGACACGCCTTCTGCTGGTACGTATTGGATGTTTGGTAAAATAGCTGCACAAACAAGTTCTGGTCCAAGGCTGATGGCAGGAAAAATGTACATTTTTCCACTTGTCTCAGTGGGCAAAACAGCAAGACAGGCCATCTAAGCCTAAAATCAACCCAGAGAATGTGCAAACAAATGTTTAAATGTCTAGAATTGTCTTTCTGGGGAGAAATAACACCACAGGATGAAACAGAGAAAAAAAGTTTTGAAGCTAAACTTCAGTCACTAAGAAGATGAAGACATTTCTACTTATATAAATTTGAGAGGAACTACACTGGAAAAAGCCAGCTACGGACAGGAAATTGGACCCTCCAAGATTTTCATACAAAGACATTTTTAATAAATAGCCTTTAATAATGCTTTGCTTTCATATAAGGAAATGTTGAAAGAAAGAAAGCCTGTTTTACATGAGTAAGAAAAGTATAATGTTAGCCCTGATAAATCCCGAACATCAGTGTGCACAGACACTGGAGCAAATGATTTTTTCAAAAATCTGCTTTAAACATTTCTCATTAGCTCCTTTACATCAGATACGGAGGTAATGACAGAAGTGAAATCTAGTGGCAGCTAAAATGCCACTACAGTAATTATAAGATATCTCTTTATCTACAGGCAGGTGCCAGCAGTCCATAATAATTATCTAAAGGGGCTTCATATTTTAGCAAACAGCAATAGCAGATGACATAAGAGAGAAAGAGAAAGCCTTGAGATAAATAACTGCAAATCCTCCACCTGCCTCACCGTAGCCATTAAATGAGAGTCCTTACTTTAAAAAATATACGCTTTCTTCATTATTCATAATGTTGTTTTAGTTTCATTTTTTTCCCAATAGGCACTTTCTCTACAAATAGCTTTTCTGCAAAGAAAACTTAGATTCCAGAGACTTTTAAATAGCAACAGAGCTTTGTTATGTTCAAATTTCTTAGCGAACTCTTTTTGAGTGTTTATACATATTTTAGATTGTGGGTCTGTTTCTGAAAAACTGCTGAATGTTCATAATACTATAGTTCTCTCGAGGGAAGACAAACACACATTTCAGACGAGTTGTTACAAAATGTAGAGGTTCCTCTGCACTGCTCAGTGTTGATAAATAGTATATAGAGGGGAAGTTAGAGCATCTCTAGAGTTCAAGCTTAGCAGGAATGAAATGTAATTCCTGTTCCTGAAGGCACAGTATGTCTTAAGAAATGCTTGTTTTCCCAATTTACATATTTTTTGTCATCTTTCCACAGCTAATCTTAAAATGTGCTGAAGTAATAACATCTATATTTTAAGAGAGTCAACATTTACTATTCTCCCTTCAACTAAGGAACTTTTCTATGGCCCTTCATGAAAATCATGTATGTGTACATGCATGGATGTTTTCAGGAAGCTTCAGGGTGGATACTATTTTTGGCCATGAGACACATGACCACCATTTTTTACACAGTATTTTGAGAGACTGACTGGCTGCTTAGTCCATTTCGAGACCATGAGCAAATATTATGTCTAATAACCAGTGCTAAGTCCAGTTCTTAACTGCTTCTGCAAAGACTGGTTTTTTTCCCAGCTGGCCACCCTAAGGAATGCGTAAATGGATCAACAGGGGAGAAGAACAGATATGTAGTAAAAGGAGCTGTGGCTCTTCAAAAGAGGAGCAAGCAGACAGAACTTCCACACAGGGAAGACTCTCTCAACTCCTCTTTCAGGCTACTTTAACTTTTGAATAGCACCCCAAAATGTCCCACAGTATGAAAACATATGAGATACATGATTTCTGCTCCTTTTTTCTTTTTTTCTTTTTTTTTGGAAGCCTTTTATATAATCTCTATTTCCCCAGTCTTGGAATACCATTATTCTGAAGTCTGAAGTTTATTGGGTGTCATCAATTTTTTAGTGATGGCAGTGGTGGTGAAAACAGAGCAAGTTTTATGCATTTCAAAACCAACACTCATACAAAATTATTTGGAGATATTTCCTAGAATACAATGTCAACAATTAAACTCCTACAACACAGAACTGCCTTCTGTTCTGTTTCTGCACAGTCCCTTCCTGGGATACTCCCACAAGACAAATAACAAATACCAACTCCAATGCTTCCAACACCAAGCCTTAAAGAAAATCCACAACACACTGCCTGATATCCTAAGGATGCAAATAATTTCCCAGTACTCATGACTCTCCAGAATAGTAAACAATACTACACAGTGCATTTCAGCTCCAATTTCATCAACCCAAACGATCACAGAAAGGACTGGGCTGTATCCACAGGCTGCATTGAAACAAACACTAGAATGACCACCAGCATTGCAGTAGTTAACAGCTGCCAGACAAGTGATAATAATAGGCTTCAACACTAATCCTCTCCTGAGCAGAATGGGAAAAACTCAGAGTTTCTTTGGTTCTTTTGTTCCAGTCTGGCTGCTAATTCAAAACATAGTTATAGATCAGTTTACATTGTGAAGGTCATACCTACAAGGCCAGGAGCATTCCTTCTCTTAACAGGAGCACAGACTGACAAAATCTGTGCAAATTCAAGCACAAATCTAAGCCATTAGGGATGTCTGGATCTCCCACCCCTATGGACTGGTCACAAACAGAAGGCATCAGTGCTTTATTGCAGGTCAGAAGGGTGCTTTGTATGGACCTTCTAACTGTCTCTACCCCACCATGAGACTGTGCTGTGATACAGCCACATGAACTCGATTCTGTCCTGATGGAACTAAACTGAAAGATGCACTACAGCAACTCAAGGGCATTCAGTTTGCCAGACTGAAACTGTTCTAAGTCAAGCCCCTAACAGGCCTTCATCAGATGTTTGCTTCTACAGACTCATTCTTACTGGTTCGCCCTACTTTGTAAATGTGGATACAGCCACAGTGCCAGTTACCTTCATAGATTCTGAGTGTTTTCTGTGCCAAACGAACTCTAAAACCCAAGTGATCTTCACAGTCTTCCATGTTCTTTAAAGGCAACCAAAATCAAAGCTCATATTACATGAGTTTTGCGGGGGGGCAGGAGTGGGAAGAGGGGAAGGAAAGAGAAAAAAGGGAATGAGGGATGCTGCTGTCTGCTATTTCCTCAGTTATCTAAAGTGGGAACCTGAGAGAATGGAGACAAAACACCTTCAAAGACATCAAGGATCAGCTATTGGTTTCTTGGGGTCTGGACACACTATTCATTTTTTATTTGGCAGTGGAGTTCCTTGGAACAAGCCATTGACTATTGTCATAAACAACAGGCAATCACCCAGGGGCAGGGATAAACTTCAAAATTTGCACCTATAATTTACTGGGGTGTCTGGAGCAATGTACCCTGTTTGATACGGTAAATGAAGCAGGGTATATTTTTATTTTGCCCAGTTAAATTTCTTTATATTCATGTTGTCTATCAAAAAAAAAAAAAAAATTAGAGTGTGTCTTCACAGCCCTGGATGCAATGCCCGAGCTGTGAAACCTGGCTGAACAAGTTCAGTCAGTGTGAAACAGCCCAATGCCCTTTCTGTTGACTTCAGACCACAAGAAGGAATACTTTGCCTCTACCTACTGAGGAGAGAGTTAATGAGTTGTCTGTACTACTTCAGAATAGCCGTACGGTATTTCTCAGCTCCCCGTGCTGGGGCCTGTAGTGTCTTCTCATCTATTCCAGCAAAACATTTCTCTTCAAACTTAACTGTAAACAAAAGTAATTTTCTGTTAAGGCCAACAAACCAGGCTGATTTCAAGGTATCTGTTTTAAATCCAGTCTCTGTTTCTTTCCTAAAAGATTTAAATTTCAGAAGCCTACTTTTCTTTCCAAAGAAGGACATTTTATGAGGTTAC
Source organism: Leptocoma aspasia (assembly GCA_013399835.1). Classification (NCBI taxonomy): domain Eukaryota; kingdom Metazoa; phylum Chordata; class Aves; order Passeriformes; family Nectariniidae; genus Leptocoma; species Leptocoma aspasia. The sequence goes on from VXAX01002627.1 coordinate 309,413, forward strand.
TCACAGGAAGAAGTACTGCAGCTTGGCTTATTGTAACCTCTACTCCTTTCGTTCCATGTCCTAAACAGCCACTGTTGTGTATCCCTTTTTACAGTCCCTTCAATACTCTGAACTTATTTTCCAATGCCTAACACCTTGCCACCATGGTTCTTCTACATGCTCAGACCTACTATCTAATACTTTCTCACACATCCCCTATGTCACCAACATCTATGTTCCCAATATCGTCAGTATGTGAAGTCAAGCCATTTGGTTTTGTCCAATAAAGCATTTAAGTAACACCATGGCTCCTTATGACGTCCCCTATGGCTGCTCCAAAAGCTCATATCACAACATCATATCCTTATCTGGTTTTGGTTCTCTGTCTGAGCAAGATGAAACAGCGCTATTAGAACTAAAATATCTCCTTAGTACTAGGCACACCTTCCAAATATACAAGGAAAACAATTTACCAACATTTACCCCCTTTGAGGGGGGCACCAATTCTTTACAAAGTCACTGGTTTTCAAGAAATATTCAAGAACTTTACATTTTTAAGACACCTAATACACAGAGAAATGTGTCTGAAACGGATTCATTATTTTCAAAATTTACTAGAGGGCAGAGTTAACATAAACTCTAGTCTCAGCAGCAGGACTATTTCCATAGGAACCAAGTGAGGTTAAGAAAAGCTAATTTTATACTGAAGTGAAACAATCAGGTAAAAGTGGATTGAAACCATTTCTTACTACTCTTAGGTGGGGCTGGATTTACTAGATGGAGTTGCCAAAAATATGCAAATGGCTCAATCTAGCTTCCAATACACAATAAAAGGAAAAAAGCGCAAAACTTTCTGCGACAATTTCAGACTGTCTCAGTCTATAATTATTGTTCATATCAAAATATCCTGTGGCTATGGAGAAAAAGGCATTCTCGCAAGGTTTTCAAATTATTCATATTCTTGACTTTCAAAACCTCTCATCTGTCACAGATTACTCAAGGAATCTCAAGAGGAAACCCTGAAAATATTATACTGTCTCGATAAAGGAGATATTTTCCCAACATCAAAATAGTTTTAAAATGAATTTATCTTGAAATGTCAAGAAACCGTCAACAGAAAGCCTTCTTGTATCTTTGCTGAAGGAAAAGTAAGCGCAAGGATTGCAACCAGTAATTCAGAAAGAAGCAGAAAAAATTCTTGTCATATATAAACCCACTTTAAGACTACCCTTAGGGGAGCTGTATCAGCTCACTACTATCATTAACCCACATTACCCTAATGCCTACATCTAAAAAAAGCAGCAAGGAACCCAAAGGGGAAGGGGTAACAGGGACTTACCTATGAGATACATGCCAATCCAGTCCCCTGCATCCACTTCCTCTTTTATATCCCAGTATATCACTAGGTCCTGTGAATGCCCAATGGAGTAGTAGGAGCTGCTGACCATCAGGGTGGACCGGCTGTCTGAAGTGACGAGGTCTGTGTCACTGGTAGACCTAGGAATGGTGACGGCCTCATGGGAATTGTTCCTGATGTCCATGTTATGGAACTGGTCAGGGTTATAGCTGTATCTGAGAGGCTCTTTGCACCGGCGCCGATTTTGTGAGCTCCTAGATGGAGACGCCATGGCTGCCAGGCCCAGGAACCTGTTTTGGTACAGATTCTGTGAAGAAAAAAAGAAAGGATAGTATTTACAGTGTTATTAATTATTCAGTGATACCAGAGCTCAGGAAAAGTAGTAAGTTAGAGCAAGAAAGTAGCAGATCTTTTTCCATTTATCATTGCAAAAAAGAGACATGAAAAGAGGCAGCAAGAGCAGTGCAAACTCGACTCCTACTCTGTAACACTTACCGTGAAAGAAGTGTAAGAGCAAGCCTTCCACCACCAAGCTCAGCCATAACTGAGCTTGGCAGTGTAAGGAAATTAATAGGAGCTGGCTTCCTCCATGTTAATGCACATATCCAGACACAAACATCACGACCATTGAACTGCCAGAGAGCCACCCTCTTTTGACAACACTAGACAGTCTTCTCACTTTTGAGTTAACCTGGAGTTAAGTGTTAGCCCCAGTAATTCTTGCTACACTTACAGAAGAATCCTTAAGGCACAGTCACTCTAGAGACCATATTTCATCTGGAGAGACCAGTTAGCAGTGAGTAAGAGCTGTTCCTCCCTGCTGGGTATTTGAAGAGTGAGCGCCATGAAAACTGAGTTAACCCTGCTACAAAAATAGAGATGTCTTCACAGATGCATAAAGAAGAAGTATATTTACACTTCACAGAAGTATAAATACAAAGTAAGTGTTGCAATGTCCCTCCATATAGAGGATAGCTTTCAATGCAATCTGGTTTCTGCAGCAGATTGTGAGATACTAAGCACTCCTCGCTCAGGTAGGAATTTATGAATGCACCAGACAATTAATGACAATTGAGAAGGTTACTGCAGAGTAGTCATAATCCTAGCAGTTGAAAAATATTTTAATTTCAACCTACCCTTCCTCAAGGCAAGCTACTTGTATGAAATGTGTCTTGGTGCACAAGTTAAGAGCTTTTGTGAGATGGCAGATGGAGAATGCTTAAGTTATGGATGGTTTAAATTCTGATGTGAAGACATTCTCTGATACTGATCAAAATACTAGTTATTCCTGACTTCTGTACTGCTTGTTTTTCCATTTTCTGTCCCAGCTTTCCCTCTTCTCTCCCTGCAGCTCTGCTATTTCAATCACTCAGCTTTTCATTATTCATCAGCCTTCCATTATCCGTCTGTTGCCAACCATGCTGTCAAGTCTGTTAGATACAAAACCAGACAGCTTTCCAGTATGCAATGAAATGCTTTTCACATGATCAGAAGTCAAATTGTCCTTTTGAACTGAAACAAATTAAGTGGCAGAAAATCATAGCTCCTTTGTCCAGCCAAGGAGTTATTTAACACCAGCTTTATCAAGGCTATGGTAGCACAGAAGAACAGTAAGTCCTGAAAAAAACCCAAATATTTTCTTTATTAATACTGTTTTGGGGGGAATAATTAAGCAACCTATTATTGTATCTCAGGATTCTGTTGCACAAAAACTGTACAGAGAGCAAAAAATTCAGCAGGCATGTTTGCACCCCCAGAATATGCTGTCACTTTGCAAATACTGCCTGACAACGCTTAAAATCCACTGACCCAAATCCTCACTTAGTGCATTAAACAGGGTTTATAAGCAAAAATAGCTCTGGTGGGAATGCCACACATTACAAGAAGTGCTGCAAGACTGACGCTAATAATGCAAAAGGTATGTTTTCCTCTAATAGAGGTAGAGGAAAAGGGAAGGGAAGGGAAGGGAAGGGAAGGGAAGGGAAGGGCATAGTGTTGCATTTCTTATGCATCTCATCCTGTCTTTTTTTGCAGCTTCTTTTCTTGCATTTATTCACTGTTTGGAAAGAGAGTTCACTTCACAGTATAAAGACCAAAATTCCAATATAAAAACCAATATAGCATTTCCATGTATAAAGACATGGAAAAATTCCATGTAAACAGAAGATGCATCTTTTTTTATCAAGAAACATGCTGTGAACATTTTCTAATCTGGGATGCACAAGCAGGCACACAAACTATCATGCTCTAGTCAGTAAATTAAAATTGTTCGTAGTTTCTGTCAATCAGCAAAGAAGGCACTGGCGGTCACAACAGCATCTGACATAACTAGAATTGGACTTATAATTATGAGATATCAATGTAACAAACTTGAAGTTCACACTTTGGATTAGTCTGTACCATTAACATGGGTTCCTTTGCTCACTTCATTACCCAAAAGCTACTTCAATTCAAAGGCAGACATTTTATTTCTGGTGACAAATTACTCCAGGGAGTAGTGGTTCTGCATATACTTTCATTTTTGAATGTTAATGGATGTAGAGTATTAATTAACTGCATACCTTGAAATTAAATTAGACTTAATTTTTTTTTCAGCTCCAGCATGACTTTAAGCAGTTTTAATAAAAATGGTATATTTATCACTCTGTTTGAATTCTGTAAGTTCCTGTTTTTCTGTATGTTGATGCCAATGGAACAAATGGCATAATTTTAAAGCAACCCAGAAGGCCAAATTCTCCAAAAATCCAAGTCTCTTGTATTTCTAGAAAATCCCAAACCGAAAAAAACCCCAAATGAATGAAATAGTCACACATAATTATCTGGATTAAATAATGGCATCAAAATACAAGCATGGCTGTATGAGTAAGTAGAAAAGAGATTAGGTAAAATAGTTATTCTACATTTTATTACCAGCTTTTCATGTTTTCTATGTAACTATCTAAAGCCCCCAAGCCCCCGAGCCTGGTGATAGAGTCCCAGCCATGGTGAGACAGCTTAAAAACTGCAAAGACATCCTCTTGATGTTTTGTGAAAGCAATCTGATTAATCATGGATACATTAATGTATTTTAAAAAAATATGTATTTTTTAGGGGTGTGAGATTAGTATTTACTCAATCCTCTTGCTGAGGCGTGTACACTACACACACTACACTAAACAGTCATTTCTAATATAGAGTGTAAATTATAAAGCAAGAACAAAGAAAGATCAAATGTTGGTTGTCAAGAAATATCTCTTCATTCCTGCCTCAAAACAGTCATTCTACAGCTGCTTCTACAGTCAGTCCTTGCAGGGATGTTTTCACCCAGGGACACTCTGCACAAAATTACCCCCAGGCTTCACTTTCCCACTCACTCCCCTCAATGCTGATTTTCAAAGAGCTCTGGAAAGCTTTGTCTCTAAAGATCTACCAGCTACATGAAAGTCCTACCCAAAATCAGATATTTGGATGGTTATCTGTGAGCAGCAGTTTGCCTCTTATTTATCCCACTTAGTCCATCTAATGCAAACACCAGAAAAATTGAAGATTTTTTTTCCTTCTATATAAATCCAACTGCAATACTAACAGGGAAAGTAGGAAGGAGCAGCCTAAAGGAAATGACAGATGAGATCTAATTGTGAAGAAAACTGCCTTCAAAAATATAAACATAGAAAACCTGTAATCAGTAAATATGAAGAAAAAAAATTCACAGTTTCTTCCCACATTCTCTCCCTTTCTCACTCACACCTCTCTCCCAATTGCTGTTTGGCATTCGGAAAGCACAGAGCTGTTGTCACCGGTGCCTCTTCCTTTGCCACCTGAAAAAAATGTACCATCAGTGGTACCTGTCTCCCTCTTTGAGAGAAGAAGAATCCTCTGGCTGAGAGACTTCACACAACTAATGCTAGCTGAATTTCACCACAGGATTTAGAGCTGCCATGGAAGCGTCCCTTGGAAGTCTGTAGGATTTACTATTAGGGATTTTTATTTTTTTTTCTTTTTTTTTTTTTTTTTTTATTTGGGATAATTTTAAATCATGCTAGAAAAGTCCATGATGCTTTAGCAAAAAGAGATAGATCTCAGCTAAACATCTGCAAGGATCCAACTCTGTTCTCTGTTCAGACAATTAAGAGCTTTCTTCCAGAAACTTAGACTAACACCATTTACCTCTGATTGCTGGAAGATGGATTTGTGCAGGTCAGGAGAGTGGTACAATGGACTTTCACTGCTCATACCAAAGACAGAATATGACTGAAACACAACCCATCACTGGAGCCCTGGCAGATGAAGAAATTGAAGAGAACAAGGTGACAATATTAGCCACCATGACAGTGGGCTCAAAGTAGTCACTCAGATGTCTGCAAGCATCATTGCAACCCAAATTTCAAGGGCAGCTGCTGAGAAAGACAATGAGATAGCTTTCTGTGATGGGAAGCTTGGGACACAGTGCATTTATCCACCTAAAAATTTAATATGCCAGTAGTCAAGTCTGATATCATAGGCAAATCAGAAGTGGAGTCAGTCTCTTGGTTGCTCCATCAGAAATTAAGGCTCTCCTGATAAGCTTTTAGCAGTCATCTGCAAGGCTTATATGTTTTTGTAAAGACAAGAAGGAGCTAAGACTGATTTAAAAGTAAAAAATTAGGGCAGTCTGGTGAAAGTGATAAATTATCTCACCAGAACTCTTCGGACCAGCTTTCAAGAAGGTAAGAGCGTGTGTGTCAACAAGGATATTGTACTAACAGAACAGTAAGTAAGGTGGACACAGACCGTATGAAAGATTTGGTAAGCTGGATGAGAGAAAACCTAAAAAAGATTTAGAAAACCTACTCATAGCCCAGGTATGAATACCCAGGGTGAAATCCTAAGGCTGGGCCAGAAAGACAAGTAAGAAAACAACAGTGCCTACAGTCATCCAAAGACGATATGACGGGAATCTGCAAGCCAGAGCTTTAAGGAAGACCTTTAACTTCAAGGTGAGGCTGGTGAAAGGGCTTTCAGCACGTAAAACTGTTTTATTAGAGCTTAAATTGGAATTGGGTAAGTTCTGAAGAACAGGAAACTCTGTTGCATGGAAGACTAAAAGAACTGGGTGAAAGCAAAAGTACCTGATAATGAATCTTGCTGCTGCTCCTTACAGGGCAGGACTTTCCCCTCCAGCCTTGCTCTCAACTCAGCAATGTGAAGTTTTTCCTCAGAGCAAACCCTCTCACTTTCCATAGCTCTGAATGCTTATTGCAGGATCTGCTTTTTGGTCTTCCCAGGAACCTTCTCATCTTCAGGTCCACTGCAGGCCTGGTGTGGAGGCATGTCTTCCCCATCTGCTCTCCCCACCTATAGCTCTGAGGGCCCCTTAGCCCTGAGGCCCCTTAGCCACCACTCAGCTGCTTTCAGGGAAACCACACTATCCCTCTGCCAAGCTCAGAGGCAGAAAAAGGCAAATGAAATATTCTGATTTCTTCCTTTCTGCCTGAGGACAGTCCTCAACACAGCACATAGTACCCGCATGGCAAATTTAACCACGAGAACGTACGCATTTTCCATCACTGCGAGCACAGTACAATTGACCATACAAAATGCAAAGCAATGCAGAGGTAAAAAAGAACACAGTTCAAAAGTAAGCTGTAATCAAGGCTACAGCTTCAGCTATCATAATCACCTTCCATCAACCTACTGCCATCTATCTCAACTATTTATTTATCATCCTCTGAGAAAAAATCCCATTGGACATTCGAATTTTGGAAGAATTGTTAATACAATGCTTTAAAAAATGGATTTTTAAAGCATAGCTTATACTACAGCCAAATCCAGTAAACAAGGGCTTAGAGTGAAAAATGGTATGCAAAGTCTTCTCCATACAATCCAGTATTTGACCTGCTGTAAACATAAAACCCAACAGGAAAGTCATGAAGCTAGGGACTGGAGAATGCCATGAAATCAAAGGATTTGGAGAGCACAGAGAACTTTGTAGCATCAGCCCATTTATTTTAAAGGCACAGGAATGGCTTCTCAGCGCTCCAAAGGAATTGTTTAATAGCCCAAGGGAGTTGCAGGCTTACATGGTCTACTGACACCCTTTTCCCTGCAAGATATTACAGAGCACATAGATGAAACTGCTGCTCTTGGGAAAGCTGAAAACATTTCAGAGGAGTGCATGGCATAGAAAACTTTAAGAGCATTTGTCTCAATATTGCACATCTANTAATCAAAAATCAAAGCCATTATACATCAGCAGCGGGGCAAATGGATGTTATTAGGCAGTTCATTTTTCCATTTTCTGACCTTTGTGCCTTTCCAGTCCAGCTCTAGTGCTATGTTAATGTATCCTCTTACATTTAACTTTGCTTCAGTGATGTGCAAATCAGTGCACAAATTAGAATCAAAATGAAAGAGCTGGCCTGAAGGTCAGCCCAGGAAGGTTTGGTGCTGGTGGGTGGGATTGATTCCTGATGCAGGCCTATTAGTCATAAGGCAGAAAAAAGCGGCAGCACAGTAATGAGGGTACTCTTACCATCTATAGAGCAAAAGCACAATTAAGAGCAGTGCATATTTTCTGAGAGCACTTAAACAATCTCCTGGGGACAAGAAGACAAAAGTTGGAATATGGGGCAACAACTGGAGGCAAATTCTTGGGGTTCAGAAAAAGGAATAAAATTAATAATATTTTTTATTCTTCTCTTTGTGAAAGTACTATAAAATCCTAATGTCTGATGAACCCAAGAAAGCGTGCTAAAAGACACACACATCACAATAAGATTTGTAGTCCCGTAAGTATATAAACCAAACAATTTTCTGAACAAAAACAACAAAAAAAAAGGCATTTTCCCAGTCTTACATGAGTTGACCCCAAATTTCTCCACTTTATATCTAACTAAGAGCAATTAATCTTACATTCAAGACATTTGCACTGAGTCAGCAATAATCCACTCACAGTCCACTACATAAAGCGCTAGAAAGTTTCTGCAATGGAATGCAACGAAGTACAAAACTAATTTCTTATTTTCTGTTAAAATGGTAGCAGCAAAAACAGTCTTGTCTCAGCAGTTTATCACAGCAGGGGATGAGAAACAGCCATCAGACTTACCCACTACAGGTAAGTCTGTACTTACAGAAAGATCTGAAAACACTGCCAACATTTTTAAAGGACATATTCAAGTACACAAGAACAGGTAAATATGCAATATGGCCTGAATATAAAATCTCAAAAAGATAATTATAAGGAAATTAGAAAAGGGTCAACATGGTAATATCTTTAATCAAGATAACATTACACAGCTTCACTCTGTTCTTTCCACGCTACAAAATGAAAGAAATAAGGTTAGGATCTGCTCATATGATACAGTTAAATACTCCAAAGTCCAAAATGCTCACCTTTGTTCATGCTTTATGATGCACATAATAGGAAATTTATATCTTTTATTTGGTTTTAACCACCAGAAGCAGGCAGAGAAGTCTGCAGCAGTACCAGACACAGGAAGTACAGTGACTACCTCTCAACAGGTGGAAGATGAAGCATTTGTACATAGCACAACACACCCCCTCTTACCAAGCATCCTCATGTCCAAAAAAGCCAGTGTGGACTATGCCAGATTCACAGATACATAAGTCCTTGTGACTGTGGTGCCAAAGACTAAAAACCTCCATTCTTCATCATTTCAAATGCAAGGACAATATTTATGGACAACAATCAAGGGAGGAAGAAAACCAAACATTCTGTAGCAGGAACTAGTATTGGTTTAATCAACCTTTTAAAGTAAAGAAGCATCACTCTGAGAAGAGGGTTGTCTCAGAAAGCCTGTGTGTCCCACACTGGTCTGCTTAAGAATCACTGCCGTGTTTATGAGGTCCATTGCAAAGTGGGACTCCGCTGGCCTCCCAGGTACTTAATCCAAGGGGCTTTCAGGAAGAAGGAGGTTAAGAACAGAGATGCTCTTCTCTGTTACAGGCTAAAACACTGCTACTCTTCTGTGAGGTTATCCACTGATACTCCTACTGAGAAGCCCTGACCATACTGGATGTCCTGTTTCAGGTTCTGCACAGCACATAATAGCAGATATTGCTTACCTAATGGATTTTTATAACCACTGGCTTTGGTTCTTCAAGTGCTTTGTCCATGAAAAAGAAAAGATTAATGTCTACAGAGGTCCAGATTCAATCAGCTGAAGTTCTGAGTACTTAAGCCACCCAATTTAGGAATGCAATACTCCCTGGGTACTCAGAGGGAAGGGAAAGGCTCCTCACTAAAATGATTGAGACCCAGGTAAGGCTTTCCCAGACAGAATTCAGCTCCACCTCTTTATCTCTTTTGAAGAAGTCAGTGACTGTTGGGATCTTAGGTCAGACATGTTAGGTTAGGTAGGAAGGAGTCAGACCTCTCAAGCTGTAAAATTTTGTATTATATAAAGGTAAGTGAGCAAAGCACTCCTGAGGGCAGCAGAAAATGTGTACTTGAAGTACATTAATGGATGCAAAACAGAATCTAAGGGAAATTAAAAAAAAAACATAACTAAACTACTACCTGATTACCTAAGAATAGTCTGATTTTCTAGACAACTATAAAATTGCAGACTAGAGGGTACATCCAGAGAAATAGCGTAGAAAATAAAATACTTAGTATAGTATATGCACTCTATACATACCCTGTATGTACAGCTCTTTTAAAAAAATGTAATACCAGTAAATGTAGCAGAGGTTTACAGGAAAAGCTGTGAAGACATTCTGCACAATTAAAGAGACTAACAATAAAATGATATAGAGTAAATATGAGTTGCAGAAAAATATCCAGTAATGTACAATGTTTCCCAGAACTGTCAGGTACAGTAATTTCTCAGTCATTGCTCAGAGGCAGTCTGATATTTCCTATATCTCTTCCCCAAAGTTCAGTGACTGGAGGAGTCTTTTTTTGTGGAAAGCACTCTTAATTTCTTATGTTACACGAGAGTTATAAAATGAAGAATGCATTACACCTTCCACCAAGACAACTGTTTTGCTAGAAAACAAACCTTGTGTGATGTCTGTAGTGTATATTGCTACCAGATACAAGAAGAAAAGACTTCTCTAACGTGTTACATAGGTGTCAGGCATACTTACTATGCATAAATATACACACAAAATATACTGCATATTATTATAATATTATGCATAAATATACACACAAAAAAGAGGCAACTGAAAAACAACTAAGCACAAATATCAAAAGAGAAGCTTTTCATATTAATCTCCATTCATAGCCAAGTATAAATCTTTGCAAATGAAAGGTTCATGTGTGTATGTACCAAAGGATTTATCCTGCAGATCTATGCACGTAGCATTCCCACCACCCATGCTTCTCTTTTTGCCTAGACACTCCTGTGCAGCACAAGTGCATCCATACGCACCACAAGACATTTATCACCATGACCTGTAAAACTTCTGTTGACTCTGTGAGTGCCATCCTCTGAAAGAGCTGTGTGCACTTTCCCTCCTACCTCCCTCTATTCCAAGCTGTTGGCAAAGACCCTATTCCTCTGTGCCATGTCTCTCACATCACAGCCCATGCCATAGCGATATTCCAGGCGACCATGCACCTTCTTCTCCTCCTCCCCATCCCTTTTTAATCTAAAGGCCTATCTCCCCTTTCTCACTTGTCAATACCACTGTCCCAACACTTGCAGGTAGGAAGGGACAGGACACACAGCATTACTTGCTGAACCAGCTGTGAGACAGGCACTGGAATTAACTCATGGGGACAATAAACATACAAAACCCAGGAGGGCTGGAAGGAGGCTCTTTTAACTCACGGTTCTTTGCAGCAGCCCATGGTGGTTGACCCCCACTCCACAGCAAAGAGAACATTAAAAATGTCCTATTTCATTCATTGCTGCTAGACTGTCATGCTTTTTACCTCTATCTGTATTTCTTTAAGAGTGCAAGTGTTTTGAAGTCTGTGTCTTAGCCTCCTCAGGCAGTGAGGCAGGCAGGTACCATTAGCAGTCTGTTGAGTATTAATGCCTGTATCAACCATTCCTTTGATCTACGAACAACAACAAACCATTGCAATAAAACAGTCTTTAAACCAGACGCCAGCTTCAGAGTGTACCCCCAGTTCCATGGTGTCCCTTTCAACGAGGCCTGAAATATTCCCTGACATTTTAAAATTAATTGGCTACAGAGCTCCTGTTATTACCATATTACCCCCAGAAAAATACAGAAATGCCATCCAATTGAGTGTGCTTGATCCTGCTTACGATAAAGTTAAAGGCAAAACTTCCCTTGATTTCAATGGGGAACAAAGTGACTTTGTAAAGCAAAGGAAAACCCATATAGCTGTCAACAGCTGCAGCTAACAAGGACTAATTCAGACCTGGAAAATAAAGAGTTCATATTTTAACTAAAACACTTCAAATGTTTTCATCCATGGACAACCTATTCTGTTGAAGATACATCACAAAACATGTAGAGCACCAAGCTGCATTTTGGAATACAGATCACAGCAACTACTCTTAGAATGAGATCTCAAAACCTAAAAACAAACATGTGATTTGATGGGTTAGGATTAATTTAAGACATAATTAGTTTTAGACCATGATATCTGGCTGTTTTTTTTCCCTATGCAAAAAGAAGAATTGACATTTTTCATTTTTTCTAAAGAAAACTGGAACATGAGACACTGAAGCATAATCATCATTACTGCACATTTTCTGTCTGATGTCACTGGAAGTCAGTGAAAATGACAGAATTAAAACTTCTTGCAAGTACTAAGAGTTTGAATTCCACATTTAAGTATGCTTATTCTTAACAGATTGTCTCCTCATGTACGTACACTTCTGGGGAGACTATGACAACAAAATACCTCAAGTTTGTTGTTTTCAAAGAAACATCTATTATGACCAACATTTTGAGGCTCAAGATTTCCTAATTTGCACTGAAGAACGGTAAAGAAAAACTGACATATGCTAAATAATGGCACAGATCCAATATTTTATTCTTGAAAATAATTCTGATATAATTAAAAACTTAATACTAGGGATTTTAAACCTACAAGGCATAGTTTAAAGTGTGAGATGTCTCTGTTCCTGGACAGGTAAAACTAAGAAAAGTATTTTCAAACTAGACTGCTACTTACTGTTTCATCTTTATTAAAAGTTGTTTATGTTTTGATTGTATAAACCATAATAAGCTGCTACTCTAATTGTATTCATAAGAAAGCAAAAAAACTGGGGAAACTATGCCTAGAGAAAAGTAGTAGTTCTGTATTACAATCTCTAGTTGAGGAACAAGATTCAGATTTTAGAAAGAAGAACATGTGGTAGCTTTATCTAGGGCCCAGAAAACTACATGAGAGAACAGAAGCTGCGTTCAGAGACTCTGTTTTCATCTAGATCACTGTAAGACAAATCTAAGCCACATACCTAAGGTTTCCTGGGGAAATGCTAGCCAATGCTAGATGAAATGCATCCTGGTAGTTTACCCCTGGAAAACAATTACAGGTATAAAGCAGATTTTCAAAGCAGAAAGCACCCATAACAACTGGAGCAGTCTAATTCAAGCAGATGAAGAAGAGCAAACTGGTTCAGGTTCCACCAACCAAATAGAAACACAGAAGAGAGACAAGCCGTGTGACTATGATCTCCAAAAAATCCTGGAGTTGCACATAAAGATGGGTAAGCCCTGTGGTGACTGTGTGATTTTTGAACTCCACCCATACTGAGCTGGCTGCCAGTACACCTCTAACAAAATAATTAATAATTACTATGGGGTATCACACAATCATATGTAGAGGCCTGTACACCTTCTCATGCTACTGCACAAGGTTTTAATTTCCTTTTTTTCTCTTCTACTCCAGTTCGAAAGGGTTTCTAGACCCATGTTCAAAAGGTCTTGTGAGAGTTTTCAAAGAAGAACATCTGCAAAGGTGATGGGAAATATTCTATTTCACTCATTCACAGACAAAAGCATGAGAATGGTTCTGAATGAAGGTTCAAACAATAGTTTCATTTAATTTTAATGAGGACCGTTAGTTAGATTTAACACTTTTTTGCTGCCATTGATTTCTCACAGAAGAAAAGTAATTACAGTTTTTAATACTGCACTTAAAGTAAGGCCCAAAGGAGAATTTTTTTAAACCTATTTTTCTGGTAATAAATCCTCTGTCAAGGAAGCGTCCTAAATTCATCAAGGATTAGGTTTTAGGGCATTGCAATGAAAGGCTACGGTTTCATTAATTAGTATTTATAGAAGCCTGCACAAGTAAGCAAGTTGGAAAACCGTTCAGTTCTGCAGACCTTAAACCTGAATTCCAGAAGAAAGACTGAGACACACACACACATTGCCCTGCAACAAGGCTGTGGCCACATGAGCAGCCATGGCCTGCTTGGGTGTCTCGGTATGGGACTCAGCATGACAACAAGAACTTCTTGCTGTCCAATTTTGTGCACAAATCAATGAAATATGCTTTGGTCTACAGATGCTACTTCAAATTGATGATATTACTTGCTAGATTAAATGCTATTCAACTTAACCCTAGGCAGTAAAACTGGAATGTCAGTCATATTAAAACTTGACTTGTGAACAGGCATTTCCATTAGGGGTTCCAAAGCAGTGTAGGAATTCATTTGTGTGTATACATTGGGTTTGTGTGACCAGCTTTTGGTAGCAGGGCACTACAGGGGCAACTTCTGTGAGCAGCTGCCAGAGGATGCCCCAATGTCCTGTGGAGACAGTGCCAGGTGGCTCCAAGAGGGGTCCACCTCTGGCCAAGGCCAAGCCCATCAATGATGGTGGTAGCACCTCTGGGATAACATTGTTAAGACAGGTAAAATGTTTAAGCACAAGACAAGACAACAAGAGGGGTGAAAAAAAACTGTGTCAAACAATTATGCAAACCCCAAGATCACTGAAGGAGGGGAAGTAAGTGCTTTAAGCATCAGAGCAGAGATTCCCCTGAAGCCTGGGATGCAGACCATGGTGAGGCAGCTGTGTCCCAGAAACTCTTGGAGGCCCACAGTGAAGAAGAGACCCACCTGCAGCCCAAGGAGGACCCCAAGCCAAAGCAGATGGATGCCTGAAGGAGGCTGTGACCCCATAGGAAGGCCACACTAGAGCAGGCTCCTGGAAGGAACTGAAGATCCATGGAGAGAAGAGCTCACCACTGTAGCAGGTTTACTGGCAGGACCTGTGACCCTGCAGGGAACTCACACTGGAGGCAGTTTGTGAACTGCAGACTGTGGGAAGAACTCACATTGGAGAAGTTTAGAGAACTGTCTCCTGTGGGAGGGACCCCACAGGAGACCCCTAGCTGGAGCGAGGTAAGGAGTCCTCCCCTGGGGCAGAAGGAGTGGCAGAAAAAACATATGAAGCACTGGCCACAACCCCAGGGGGAGAAGGTGTTTTTAAGATTTGGTTTTATTTCTCATTACCCTACTCTGATTTGATTGCTAATAATTTAATTTGTCTGAGTCAAGTCTCATTTTCCCTTGACAGTAATGCGTGAGTGATCTCTCCCTATTCTTATCTCAACACACAAGCCTTTTGTTATATTTTTTTTCTCCCCTTGTGCAGTTGAGGAGGGGAATGATAGAGCAACTCTGGTGGGCAACTGATGCCCAGTCAGGGTCAGCCCACCACAGTATAAGACCTGCAAACAGACAAAGACACTAATTTAACAAATTTATCACTTGTAACACATCAGCTAAATAGCCACATACTAATGTTTCTGGTACTTTTTCTCTCAGTATTAGTGATAAATTGCTGTATTTGTCTAACCTTTAACCAGAAGCTAAATGTTTACATTAAAGACATTCAGGTTGGATTCCAAAAGTATTCCAAAAGTATTCCTGGAAGTAAAAGCAAACAACCCTGTTATCAGTGGAATTAATACAACTGTTTTCCTGCAGAGTTCTATCCTTCATCATCACCAAACCTTTATTAAAGTCCCAGCTTTTTCCTGTCCTTTCAATGCAAAAAACCCACCTAAGACAAAGGTAATGATAATCCCAGAGACTTTGCCAGCTGCTTAAGCAGGTGACAAATTACTCTACCTGTCTTTCCTCTAGTCCCAACCTTGGGTCTCTCTCCTCTTCCCAGCCACTAAGGCCTGTAGAAACCTAATTATCTCAAAGACTCCTTTCTGTTTCACTTGAAATTAGCCAATGGCTTCAGAAGTAATTAGGTAAGAGACTTGACAGACAGAAAGGGCAACCAGAAGTCTGATCATCCCAGGAAGGTAGGCTATAAAAAAAATTATACATGGTCTCCACCGACTGAATTGACCATTCACACAAGGGAATTTCTTTGCATAGAAGTCAACAGAAATAGATGTTATGGTATTTCAAAGGCCATTAGAAACACACAACATAAATATAATGGAAGTGACTTTACTGGTAACAGGACCTGATCAAATATGCAACACAACACTACTTCCTTTCCGGCTCCCTTCTTCCTAATTAGTATTTTGTCATACAGAGTTTAGTGTGTTCTCATCCTGGTGGAAAATTTTAGTTACAAATTAAACAAAATATGCTTATATTTTCTGTATGGATTTTGTGACAGATTTCCAGCTAACTAGTAAAGCTGGTGTGAATTTTTTCTCCTATGTTTAATGAAGCATCAAGTGCATAATTTTTCTTCAAGAAGCAAAGAAATTAAGAGAGGTGAAAACTCAGTGTCATGAAAAATTTACTAATTTAAAATGGAAAGTACAAACAAAATCTCATTTATATTTTTCATTTTTAAATTCCCAATTCAATTAAAGTATACATTCACATAAAGAGTCAGAGATAATGTAGTTGACAGAGCTTCTTGGTGTACTGTAGAATAATTTTTTCACTTGCAACTAGTTCTGTAAATGGTTTAATATTAATAAAATTAAACATTAATTGACTTTAATTAGACTTTTATCATATAGGGGCTCAAAAAATAATGGGGGTTTTCAGCCAGTTTCTCTGCTTTAAAGAGATGGGCCATATTTTGAGAACATATTTGAATTTTCCAGTAAAATCAAAATATTTGTGCATGTCAAAACCAAAGTATATCCATACATCATGCAAGAGCAAAGCTGCAAAACACTATGGAAACAATGTAGGTTCCCAGTATGGAAAACTGGAAGTTATAAGAATATTTGCATTTTACAAAAAAATATTATAACGCCTTTTATTTCAGATTTTTTTTAAGTTTGTGAGATTTTTGCTGACAACAGCGAGTACAGCAACCAGAAATTTTAAAGTGGCATCAAAACTCTGAAGGCACACATTATTTCCAACGTCATCAATTTTATCAAGTATGGATAATGGCTTGTGCAGTGGGTATGGATCAGTGCAAAAGCGAATTCAGCCTAGGCCTCATCTTGCATGTCTTGGGTACAATGGAAGATGAGGCCTAGGTTGTTTCAAGGTCTGTTAAATTCAACAGGCCTTGAAACAACTTCTGTCCCATACACTTGTCTCCCTAAATACTTGAAGTTAGATGGAAAGCACAATCTTCACAACCTTTCAGTTAGGTGATATAGTGGGCAGAATGGCAATCACCATCAAATTTCCTATTAAGTGCTTCCTTCCTAATAGCCTGGATGATAATATTGGTCAGTTGTGCTGTTTTTTAAAGCATGTCACGATTTCTGGTGGTGCTCTTAAGCACCCTTGTGTTTTTCCAAATGTATAGTTATTCCCTTACATGTCTGGCAGATAATAAGCAAGTACAGAGAATTTTTCCTTCAATTAAACTGGTGCTGGAAATAGAGATCAATGGAAACAGGAAGAGGGAATTGTGCCAAAAATTAATCTATTTCTTAATTTCTCCATTAAAATGTAACTGCAATCCCAGCCAATATTTATTTACTCTAATTAAAAAGACATTAGGAGAGAAGGGCTCTGGTTCACAGCTCCACCTCTCCTCCAACCACTCTCCCATATCTTGCAGCCGCTGCTGGGACCACCAGCACACAGTTGAGAGTCTACACGAAGAGCTTGGGTTTCCTTCATGCCTACAGGCTGGCTAACCACCATCCCTTTTGCACCCAGTGATTTTGATGGATCTGTTGGCTCTTCTGCCTATCAGACAAACATATAAGAAAAGTTGCAGAGTTCAAAGCACATTCTTTACATATTTTGGTTATCACTAGCATTAAAAAAGGCAGTGCAAATATATAAGGCGCAGATTAAAGCAAACGGATTGCAAAATGCTTTATTTTTGGATAGGGGCAAATGCTTTTGTCTGGGAAATAGCTTTCAGTATAAGTTCTACCAATGTGTGCTGTTTTATAAAAAGTAATTCCTACAGCTTATTTGTTGTTGTTTATTTTTGCTCGAGAATTACACTGCAAAAGGATATCTGAAAAGTTTCTGTCTGTTCAGTCCTAAATAAACCCATGGAAATAAACCCAAGAAAACCAATGGATCTTTTTCCCATAAATAACTCTTTTTATTGAAAGTATGAACTCCACATGTGATAAACTCTAATTCAAGAATAAAATATTACTGTGTGTCTTAATGTAAACACACAGCATACTACATACAGTGATCCCTGATAGACCAAACAAAATGTAAAACTCACACTGGAGATTATTTTTAATTAAATTTTAATTATTTTTTAATTATTTTTTTTAAGTTGTGGATTGATAACAGCCCTCTTCCCTAATAAAGGACCAAATCCAAATCAAAAGGTTAATATGCTGTTCTGCATCTCATGCAGAGAAGACTTTTTCAAAGGCAAAAATTACTTGCAGAGGAGCCACCATGTACTAGAGCACTAACACATTTTGCAACTGGGACCTTATTTTGATTGTGTTATAACAGTTTTTTTGCTGTGTTTCCATATTTTCCTTCCAGTTTCTATAGCCTGCATTAAGATTTGAGCACTTGACTGAGGGTAACTTTTCTATATTAGTTGTACAGTTAAGGAAGAGAAAACAGTGCTCTGAAATACCAACAGGAGCATGACTTCACTCTGTTGGCTATATAGGGCATATGTAGAGAAACTAATTTAAGAAATGAAATTAGATACTTAAACACTTCTAAATAGTGCTCAGGCCTCCCCAAGGATTTGGAAGGGTCCTACACACCTTGTACCCATCAAGTCTTCAAACTGCTTAGAAATACTGGCACTTATCTCCAATGCCAACATTGCAACTCAAAAGCCTTATCTGGAAGGACAAGTAAATGACCTTGCAGGTACCTACTGTTGATTGCCATACAATAAAGTGTGCATCTGGTTTGATTTCCCTGAAGTAATCCATGCTGAGATTAAAACAGAAACTAATTTTTTTCCTAATAATGGCAATAAAGAAGAAAAAGTTCTGGAAATTTCGTCATAAACTTAGTTCAACATGCTTTCCACACAGGATGGGGAGAGGGGAGGTGGGGCAAGGAACTGAGGAAAGACTTTTTCCAATTTAGGAAATGCTTTTTTCCCTCCATACATAGAGAGTGGGAGAAACTGAACCAAAGCTGCAGTTAAGGAATTTTGTCAATAAAAGATACGTGATATATCTAATAGACAGCAGTTTGTGACAGGTGATTGACGTCACTTTTGGTACATCTGAATACAGCTGTTCACACAGACTGAGGACCAAGACCCCCTTATCTTAATCACAAGACCATCCTGAGGAGACAAAGCATCACAGTCAGTTGAATATGCTGCAGCATGTATGTAATTTGCTTTCTTCCTGCTGCTACATGAGCTACCTATTCCTGGCAGGATTCTTGGTGGAACGTACTTAACACAACCTCCAGGATCTCCTGTGGTGTATGTATGTAAGAGTCCAGATTCATTAAAGACATTTAGCTAGCAGTGAGAGATCAGTTCATTTAAAACTTAGGAAAATCATCACCACAGATGAATTTGAAAATTCTGCAAATACATTCCTTCTGATGCCCAAGTAAAATATGGTTTTGCTCATAAGTTAAACAGGTATTATGCACTCTGCTTTACTAAAACAAACCCTATTCTCAATCTTTTTCATACCCCTTCTGCTATTAAACATGCCCTTCCTTTTAAGCCTTTTCACTTGAGCAAAAGATGCAATCCTACCATGACCTGCATTATCTTTGGNTTGGTTTTCTCTTTTTTCAGAGTAATAAAAGAAGCTGACAAATACTTCTGATGATGTACTTACCTGATGCAATAGCTGGAAAATTCAAATGATTGTCATATAAAATGTCAGCTTGTGAACAGTTTTCATAAACTAGGACATTCAAGGATTATTCTTCACCAAAGAGTCTTTCTGTGATTCTCCATCACATTTTGTGAGTCTATATGCATGTAGAATACCACTAAGCTTGCAGCTAGACAGAGGTGAAAGGAGGAGAGCTGTTGGACACATCCACAAAGATTCTCAGTTGTCATCATCAAGAGACTTCATGTATTTCCTCAGCAATTACAGCACTGCTTAATTTGCACAGAGGCTCAAATTCCTCCCCAGCAGAACTGCTCACGCCTGAGGCTCTCACTGGTTACTGTGAAGTGCAGAACTTTAAACAGAAAGGATACGTCCTCATGAAACTGGAAGAACATAATCCCCTATGACTTACATGGCTGCTCACTGAACCCTTCCTCTTCACAGAATTCAAGTTATTTGGATGATTAATAAGAAAAGAAAATATAGAAGCAAACACTCAAACAAAAGCCGCACCCATATCAACACTTCAGTGACAGAAATAACACTAGATAAACTTCAATGCACATTCTGACTCTCTTTGATAATGCATAACAATTGAGAAGACTAAGCTGTGCAGGAAGATGCATACAGCAGCAGTGTGTTACGCATGCACATAATCTCACAGGTTCCTCTAGTCAGTGATTAGTGCCACAGTCATACGTCCCTGCATCTCACACATTAGTGTCTACTGCGATGGCTGATTTGTGTGTTGTGATGACTCAGAATTAATTCACAGTTAGAAGCTGCAGGTTTCAGAAAATGGCTTGTGAAAGTGAGTGGTTGATGCATTCTGTGCTTTGCCTAGGCATGGACACGTGCAACTGCAGTGTTACAGTTGCCTGCTGCTCCCAGGACCTCCTTGCTACGATTGTATAATCAGGTCTTGATTCTGTAAGGATTCTTGGGCTGGCAACACAAAACAAACCCAATACCAACATCAGATGGATGCTTAGCAGGTTACAAAAAAAGAAAAAAAAAAACCCATAAACAATGAAAGATCACTTCAAATGAAGCTTGATTGGATGTATTCTTGGAAAGGTGCTCAAATTACCTGAACCACTTTGTTTGATCTTAAACATGGACCGGGGGCAGCTGCAACGAGCTCCGAGCTTTGGCACATTCCATTATATGAATGGTAGTGAATTTATAATGGAATGGTATGGATGGTTTTTAAAATCAGAAAAACACACTGACCTTAACACTACACAGGTGGAGCAGCATAATGACCCGCCAATTGTAAGCGCATCAATTCCTGGGGAAAAGTTCAATGAGGTTAACTCAGCATGTATCCCATAACCAACATAAGTGACATTTAAAAATACTGTTTCTTCCACCAAAACCTTTGACAACATTTTACTAATTGATTTGTTCCACTGCTCAGTATCAAGTGTACCTTACCCATGTTAACAGCATACTATGTTATGTTCCAGTAGAGCTGGACGTTGTCATGCACTTCAATGCTGAAATACATGTGTTTTAAAAGCTAAGAACAGTGTTAAATATAATAAACTTTTCAGACTGTGTAAGATTAAGCATAATATACATTTAACTTAGGAAGAAACTGAAAGAAAACAAAAGACTTCTACAGCAGGGTTTCATTGCAAAATCCTCACATTGAATGAGCTTAGATGGGCACCAGCTGACTAGTATTTCCTCTTTCCATCTATTTATTGACAAACATGGATATTGCAGGGACCAACCACAAAGTAAGTAAATTTCAGTGTACCACACTGGAGCTGACCAAATACCAAGTCTGAGTAGTCCAATATATAGTTTGAATAGTCCAAGATTAGACTGCAAAATACTATGAACAAGATTCTGCTTCTTTATTCGGGCCTCAAGCAGTTTTGAAACACCCACATGTTACAAAACTATGCAGAGAGAAACAAGGAAACAAAGAGAGAAACTTAAGTCTTCTGAATCAGGAAGAGCCAATCAGCAAGGACAGAAGGCTCTTCAAACATCAAGTAATACAACTTTAAAATACAATTAAAAACCCGAAAGACATCCACAATTCAGTCACATCAGCATAATTTACGATGCCTATACTTCGGCTCATTCTCCTTCCTTCTCTTTTGTGATCTGGGCATGCTGACACTTTATAGCTTCCCTACAGCACTAGCAGTGAAAGCCCCTCAGCAACCAGGGAGTTTGATATCCCTATCTCCTCACATAACACACCTCTGGAGACTGTTGCACCACCCTACTATTCATCTCTACCATCAATTTCTGTTGTGCACTCAACAACAGCTGAGAAGCCTTAAAACAATATGATCTACACCGCTACTAAAATTGTCCATTCATCAAGAGCACAAAAATGAAGAAGAGAACCAAAAGCTTTGGATTTAGGACGATGCTCAACTGTTCAGAAATGTTCAGCTGAAAAAAAAAATTATAAAACAAAACAATTCCATTTGATTATACTGCTCTGATATTAAAAGACTTTCAAAACATATAATAGCCATGAAATTAGACAAAATAAAAGTACACGTTCTTTTGTCATCTCCCTCTGTCTTTAACAAGCCACTAAATCTCATGGACATAATCCATTTTAGTCCCAAATTTACCAACTGCCTATAATCTGGTGGCCCTTTGCTTTTATTGAAGAAGCACATTTACACTGGAAATAAAGCAGGGTGATCCTGAAGTTGGCAAGGAGCCACATCATCTTTAAAGGCAATCTCAGAGAAATAAATCCACACTTTTTTCAGCTGTCTGTTAGAAGCACACACAGCAAAACTCTTCCAAATAGCTGAACTGTAAATCCTCTTCTCACAACCAGTCACCCAGAATCTTCTACAGCCACACAGAAGCTGGTTTCAGACTTAGTAGCTTCGCACATAACAAAAAGTAATAAACTACATTATGCCACATAGAGTGGAGACATTCTATTCTCTACTTTCTGTGATTTGGGATAAAAGCACAGGCACAGGTCTCTTTCTGCACAAGCACAAAAGCAGAAGCACAGGCTGGCTCTAATGCAGCTTTCATAGAAAGTTTCATTCTCAAAGGCAATGTGAAAACCCCACAGCTTCACTCCTTCATCCAGAGCCATCCACAATACACCAGCAAGTTTTGCAGAGCAGGGATGCTGCAAGACCACTCTGAAAGAAGGAAGAGCTTCCAGACTCACACCCCATCTGCCTCCTGCTGTGCCAGACAACACAATTCCAAGGTGTTGCAATACATTTTCTCACTCCTCCATCCTCAAAGCATCTCAGCATCACAAACCTCAATTCAAGTCATCCATTTGTGAATGGCAAGCAAAAATAAACCAGTAGACTTATCTACCTAAATTGTCTGGCTCACATATCATGCAAAACCTATACTGAGTCAGAGAAAGCATTTTTTGCAGAGGCAGAATGTGTTGTGATCCCTTCACACATTTAATCCAGAAAGAATGATGCAGCTCAGGGTTTATGGCAAACCTGACAGAAAGCCCTGCTGCCATCACCCCAGCCAGCAAGGAACACCCCATAGGCAGCAAAGCTCCAGTGACATGCTGTGGCCAGGGCTGTGTCTTCATCTCCTGCTCCAGGACCAGTGGCAGGTGTGCCTGTATGCATTCAGACTTTAACAG
This sequence comes from Leptocoma aspasia, assembly GCA_013399835.1. NCBI lineage: Eukaryota > Metazoa > Chordata > Aves > Passeriformes > Nectariniidae > Leptocoma > Leptocoma aspasia. Next base: position 332,438 of record VXAX01002627.1, read on the forward strand.
CAATAGACAGGAGAAGTGCTATCTTACATATGGATAGATTTACTCAGGGGTACATTTATATTGAATGATGTGCTTCAGAATCGTAATTATAATTGAAGTGGACTTCAGGTAAATTGGAGAGCCTATGATCAGAAAGACTATCATTGCTTAGATGAACACTGTTTTCTGGATTTGTTTGTTGGCTGTATCTGGTCACCTATGAACTCCTGTCTTTACATTCAGATTGCACGTTTCCTAGCACTTTAGTTCAGGTTTCACATGGCTCTCATACAGCATTTGTACGTCTCAGACCATGATTGGGTCTGCCAGTTGCTATTGCAATTGAAACCTAAACAGCACTTATTTCATTAATTGCATATGCAGACATATCATCTCAAGGGCCAGGAAAATTGGAAGTATTATGTTTAGAACCTGTGTGATAAAGAGGTCAGAGAAACAGACTAAGGAATACAGGATTGTGCTGCTTTTTTTGAGACTACTACAGCCTGTGTACACATTCATTTTCTGTCTGAGAACAAGAGTTTGTCAACAAAATCAGCCCTGCTCAGAGGATGAGTAGTTTCTTCTTATATTTCCATATGAGATTATCATAATCCAGAAGAAAAGTAGGGAGAAAAATCCACTCAGCAGTGGAGTTTTCTTAAGTATTTCTCCTTCTGGAAACAATGCAAATTGAAGTTGATTCAATTGATGTTTACTACCTCCCTGATTTCTGTTTTTATCTCTCTCATCTTACCTAACACCTTCTCTTTCCTCACTCGTCATTTAACATTAAGGTTTCTTGTTTGCTATTCAGCCCTGATAAGCCCAGCTATGCCTCAGTCACCTTCACTTCAGTTTTCTTATTAATCTCCTTAGTTTCTGCTATTATTCCACCTTTTCCTTCTCCCCCTCCACTTTTCACTTCCTTCAGGTTTGTCCCCCTCCCTACAGAAGCCATTGCTGGTCTCTGCAGCTGATGCTTGATGTTCCTATCCTGCCTTTTAAGTAGTGTCTGTGTACCTTTGGTTTTTTTCTGTTTATCATACAAGTATATTAATGTAATCTTTATGCATGCCATGTCCTGCCTGAAGCAATCTTAAGACTCATGTTGTGCTGGTAGCTGCCATCTTGCTTCAAATCCCTTTCTCGAAAACACTTTTTGCAAAAAAAACCTTGATCACAGTAAAGCTGAAATTCAAACAGCTAAAATCAGTATCTCTTTAAATTTCTGCATACTTATGCACACATCTGCTTGTACATGTCTACATTTCTAGTGTATCCTGGCCTCTGGCTGCAGTCCATGCTTCCTATACTGCTTCCTCTTAACCCATTGGATAGTTTGTATAGCAATTAGCCCAAAAGGTCTCCAGCCATGACATGCAGTACAGACTAGTAAAAGCAAGAAAATCTATTTAAGCTTGAAAACTTATTTCTTTCAGTGCTCAACAATATGTTTCCAGAGACAGAAAATACTCATCAGCATATGACACCACTTACAACAGGGGTTGATCTGGCATCTGAGAACAGACATCAGCCCAAACTCCTGAGCTACTTTGGATGAGACGGAGCTCCACATGCAGCCATGCTAAAAGAACACAGAACATGCTTTTCCGTCAATAAACAATCCTGTTAACAATGACAGAAGAGTAGGTATGTTTGTACAGCAGGTATGCTTTTCCGTCCCTCTGTTGCTTCCCTTCTTCATTCACCCCTGACACCATCAGCCTCAAGAGCTACCTGCTGCACAGTTTAAGCACTGTCTTTGCATTGAAGTGATTGGAACACCATTGAAGTGATCAAAAATTACTTTTCTTTTTAAACTTCCACAGATCAGTATTTGAAAAGTTTTTCAGTTTTTATAAAGATCAGAGAAAGACAGGTAGCACCAGTTATTTATGTTAGAAGTGTTTGTTCCTTCTGTCTCAACAAGTACAAACACATAAGACAATCTCCTGCATTTTTAAGGTTTGGTAATTACACCTGCCAGCTGAAGCTACTAGAGCAGGAAATACATAAAACCCTTAAAATAAATGCATGGTTTTGTGACTGCAAGATAAATACTAGCAAATTATCATGTAAATTAGCTAAATAACTCACAAACCAGTATACACATTAAACATTTTCTTTTCCCTTCAGAAGACAAAAAGAATGCAATATCATTAGAAAAATAATTAATATGTTAATTGAGGATTTTAATTGCCCAGAGACAAAGCTCAGTTGCATTGAAATCTGGCTCAAAATCAGAGTTACATCTGTTGTGGAAAGCACTCCAGCTTTTTCATGTAAAGACACAAAATCCCATACATATTAATATAAAATGAAAACTCAGATTATTTTACACCAAAGGCAAGTTAAAAAGATAGCAACATCTTCATGCCATTTTCAGGTGGTATCTTCCATTTGCTAATTTGCAAGTCTACCACATTGTTCTCAATTTGCAGCCCAGCTTTGGAAGTTATCAGATAGTAATGGTATTCTCTCCAGGCCTCAGCTGGAGGAGAGGGTGAGGGCTGTAGAACTATACCATGAGATAGAGTTTTCTGCCTCATGGGTATCATTAAATACAGAATATGAGGTGGACAAGGAAACCTAAATTCCTGAACAATGGCTTTTTGCAATCTAAATTCAAAAGACCTGACCATGGACTTCCCTGTTTCCTACACTTGACAGCAAAGCGTGAAGGGTGGAGCCTGAGAGGTGTGTTAACGAGGCTCCACCCATGAGTAAGCTGCTGGAGTCAGCTCCACGCAGTCACAACCAGATCCAGCCTCCGCTGGCCAGCTGAGCCATGGACGAGGTGTGTGGGTGGGCTCTGAACATAGGGCTGGTGGTGTCAGTCCAGCTCCTTTCAGAACTGGTGTCTGCCTCTTAAGAGAGGAAATATCCATGGCTGGCATTAACTGAGTTTCCATTGGGAGGTTTCATGACAGAAAGTGCCCTACCAGTCCAGGCACTAAGAAAGCTACAAGAGACCAAACCTTGATGGGTCAGTGAGATGCATTTCATGTCCCTGCTGTCTGTGGGGATATACTTTACTCTCCAGAAGAATGAATAAAGGTTGCTGATGGACCTTTAAATGAATTCCGTATCCATGTAGTGAAGAGGAAGGTTATTACTGGTAATGGTGACATGGATAAGGACAGCATCGGACACTAAAAGGCAACTGCTGCTCTTAAGAGGGCCTACGTGCCTGAAAGAGAGATGCCAAGAAGGACTGAAGAGTTTCCCTCTTACTGCCCACCTGGAACCATCTGAGACTGCCAGTGTGACTCATGATATCATTCAATACCAAAGAATGTTTTTTTCATTAATGAAAGAAACTATGTAAAACAACCTTCTAGCACACAGTTGGTAGGTAGTTTGCAAAACTGGTGCAATCAGTATATAATGCCAGACTATATCCACTCAGTTACAGAATCTCAGCATTTTGATGGAAGCTCACTGTGACAATACAGGCCCTTCCACGTGTCCGAATGTGACTGGAGAGATCAGCAGGCAGAGAAAGGCTACAGACAAATCTGCTATCACTGCTCCTGTCTAGAAGACTTTGAGAAAAAGAAATCTGTGGGTCCCATATAACAGGGAATTTTATGAGCTAAAATTTTAGGTTTGCATTATGCTTGAAAACTAGCTGGTAGTGAATTTCAAGTCCAATTGAGCTCTTCTCTCATAAATAACTTTCAGAAAGGATAAAGTGATAAACAAGCTACAAAAATTTTACCCCTGGCTGAAGTGTGTTTTGTATCCCATATAAACACAGCCAGTGAGTGTATTTAATAGAGGATTCAGTGGAATAGATGTTTCAGTGGAACAAGGGGATATGACAGCGAAAGCAGCAATGAGCTGTTTTCCTGGTTTGGAAGAGTTCTTATTTGCCTTACTGTGCTTTGGGCTCAGATTCAAATGCTGTGTGTCCAAAAATGACCAACCTTCCCACCACACCAATGTCACTTCCACTTAACTTACTGGTTTCTCCAAGTTTGTATTATTTCCATGGTGATCTGCTGGCTCTGTCCATCTCAGCCTATGGCTCTGGTTTCACTTTGGCTTTCCTCCAGGCTGCAGTTGCTGAAATCAGCCCCTTATGCCCCATGAAAAGGGTTTGTAACCAGACAGGTCAAGTCCCAGCCCTCCTTCCTGCAGGACCTCATAGACATTAGCTCTGGCACAGAAGGGGATGGCTGATAGGGTAGGTCTCTGGGCTGCAGGGTTGGGTTCTGCCATGGCCTGAGAGAGGAGTAACAGCATGAGGTTGGTCCTTGAGAGCCAAGAGGCAGAGGAGGTGTGGGGGATGCCCAGCAGCTGTGCCCAGTGCATGGTCACCAAGGGCAAGGACAGCACCCTGGGCCTCCAGGGCAGAGGGACTGCCTTGGGGCCAGCATCCAAAACTCTTACTATGAAGGATGCTGGGTGGAGGATGATGCTGCACATGGGGGGTCCCATCACCCCCATGTCAGAGTGCCACCACCCAGCAATGCAGCACTCATGGTGCCCTGGGGCAGAATAAAGGGGAGCATTGTCCTGTGTCCTGCTGCCAGAACTGGCCTAGGGCCAGCCCAAAGACACCTAGGAGGAAATCCCTGAGGAGCTGTTGAAATTACTTGGAGGGAGTTGACAAAAGGAGATCAGGTGATGGACAAGGCTGGTGGAGGTTCTCTGCTGCAAGGCCACCCTCAGAATTCACTGGAAAGATGAAAATCTCTTTCAGCTACATAGCTGTGACCAGACCAAGTAAATGTCTTCTTGAGGAGCACTGCAGAGCTCCCTGTCCACCCTCCTTGTGGAGCCAGGGACAGCAACCAGAAGAAAAGAAGTGCAGAGATGTTTCCAGGGCTCCCAGGACTTTGAATCACCCACTGGTGCAGGAAGCAGGTACAGGAAGGATTTTTGCCCTCAAGGTAGATCAGTCCAGGGGCATGTGATCAGTCTCAGAAGCTCCTTAAACGACTCTAGATAGGGCAGATTAAGGATTGGGCATCTCCTGGGAGGTGGGATCAGCCTGTGAGAGGAGGAGCTGTGTCTGGCTCATATGCTCAGGGAGTAGCTAATACCCAGGTCAGAAAGGAATTTTTCCCCAGAAATTTTCCCCTGGAATTTCCCCCCAGAAAATTGCCGCTGGTCCATGGGGGTGTTTGCCTTCCTCTGCAGCATTGAGCCTGACCACTGGTGAGGACAAGAAGCAGAGGAACAGAGTGAGCTTTGGAAGGCAAAAAGTGTGCTTGGCATCAATATGTGTCATGTTTCAGAAATTCACTACAGGTTGACACACCTCCTCTTCTTTTTCTTTTGTGTGTGGTTGGTCCTGATCATTCTTCACATTCTCTTCAGGAAACAGGAGCTGTTTGGCATGCATTCCTGCTGCTATTTTCTGTAGCTCTGTCACTTGCCTTTGCCATACTACAGAGGATTTTTCAAGCTAAATTGAAGAACACATCAACCTGCTCCTGGCTACACATGCACATTGTGGTAATGGTTGTGAGCATCGGCTCTGATACAGGTTGAGAAAAACAACAAGAAAATTCTATTTCCAGTTGTAAACTTTGTACTATGTGTCCTCTTAAGTTTTTGGAGCTGAGAAGTTCCTGTCATGGCAGGCAAATAACAGCCTCTATGTTAATTTATGGTGAGCACAGGAAATAGAACAGAGCAGTTATGCTACGTTAAACACAGCATTCTGTATGACAAGGTTTGACCCAGGTCTGAGGGCTCCACCCTGGAGAGCAGCTCTCTGCAGTGCAGGTCCCAGGCCCACGCAGGAGACGGGCAGAGATGGGCACACCCATAACAGGGCTCAGGCAGGGACTGAAGGTCCCAGGGACACATCCCCTGGGCCCTTCGCAGGAGGTGGTGGGGCTGGGGGTCCCAGGGGAGGCCAGTCCCGGCCACTGAGGCCTGTGAGCACCACCAGGACCTGTCAGGACTAGACTTCAGTGCTCATATGCTCTTCTTCAGACACTGGTGGTTGAACACTGTGGAGACAGAGTATTGGGCCAGATGGACCTTCCCTCTGAGGGAGTGCTGTTGTTCTCAGGCACTTGTGTTTTACTATGTTTTTCAAAGGAAAACAGGTTAGGGCATTTCTGAAAATGAGTACAAGGAGTAAAAATAAAAACCACAGGGAAATTGACACCTTTGAAACAGTCGAAACTATCCTGCAAAAATATTTGAAATATATATTTAAAAATATTTGAAGCCATCCTTTGAAAACAGAAGCACATCCTGCATCAGACTGAGGGCTTGATCTCCAGGCTTCACTAATGCCAGAGGTTTTGCCATCCTGTGAAAACCCATCTCAGCTGGATGAAAAGAAAAGACTTTCAAAAACCACATATCACACATACTTTTTGCACATTTGTGCAAATTGTCCCATTATCTCAAGGTGACCTACAGGGTGACCGAGCCAATGGCTAGGCTGGGGCACTGTTATGGATATTCAATCCCTTTTGCTAGTGCAGGGCTGGGAAAAAATGTCATCAGAGGTTACCTCAGCATGTACTAGCAGGGAAAGTAGGTGGTAGGAAGAAGTGCAGAAGAAGGGAAGGAATCGTTTATCTGGAAGGGATCTACAATAGTCACGTAATTGAACTGTGTGGCTACTTCAGGTACTATCAAAAATTTAAGTATTGTATTAAAGGCATTATCCCAAAGCATCAAAAAACAGTCACAGGCTGGAAGCACTGACCACCTGTAATCTTCCTACAAAACTTGACCTTGTTTCCAGAGAACATATGATTTATTTTCCCTCTTGACTTCCAAGCTGAGTTCCCTGTTCAGCCAAGTAATATTAACAACAAATAGCTGACATTATTTTAAATGCTATATTACAAACATTATTTGGGGGTTGGACAAGATGATCTTTAAACGTCCCTTCCAACCCAAGCCATTCTGGGAATAAATGCTGACACATTAAGATGAAGTTTAGAATATAGGCTCATGAAGCAAGGAGACACGAGCACAGAGCAAATCCCATTATTTCTGCCCCTAACAAGGTGACATCTCACACATGCCCACTAAGACCTTGAGACTAAAGAGAAAATGAGACAATATTCACTTATGTAGTAAGGTGTGGTCTCAGGACAGAGTCTTACTGTTTATCAAATTTCCTTCAGTACAGAAAGTAGGAGTTTTAAAGAGGGAAGAAGATGTCAGGGTATTTTCTTTGCCTAACAAGCAGGAAGGACAGAGAGGAAGAGCCTGTGAAGATTAACTGAAAAGGGGGACAAATGTTCCAGGAATGTTGGCAACGAGGACTGACCAACAGCAGTGCCAAATTCTTGGTCTGGAAGGAAAGATGGTAGGAAGGGTATCCACAGGTCATGAATTCCTCTGAAGATGAGCAGCTCTTTGATATACTGTGCAGAAGCAGAAACCAACAAAGCAAAAAAGGAGTGTAGTAAGAGAAAAATACAGTTGGAAGAACATTCTCTGTAAGCAGAGGATGCTTCCAGCAGTACCGTAGTTAGAGAGAAAGGGAGACTGGTCCATTCTGTCTTGGTAAATCTGTCTTGGTTTGAAAAGCCAGGTGTCTGCTAAGGAAGGCAGGAGCCTCCCCTGAAATGGAAAAGGTAAACCCCCTCCCTCTGAAGTACCACAATTTTGAAATTAAAAGGCTGTCAGGCAAAGATATGGGAATAGGAATAACAGTTCTTTACTAGGAAAAACTGAAAATACAAATCTAATTAGTACAAACAAAACTACTGACAGAGTCAGAATACGACCTGACACCCTGAGGGGTCAGGGTGTTGGTTACAGTCCAGTTGAATGGTGGCTGAAGTCCTCCTTGAGTGTCAGATGTGGTTCTGCTGAAGCAGTGATCCTGTAGAAGGGTGTAGGTTTCTTCTGAAGGTACGGTGGTGGTGTAGATGGGCCTGGTCTTCCTCTGTGAATCCAGTGGAGAAGAGGCTGCCCCTTTGGGAATCCAGTGGAGAAGAGGCTGCCCTGGTGTCCCAAAATCTCTGATTATATGCAGGTAGGAATGCTTGGCTCCTCCCCACTGTGAGGGCGGAGCACCTCACAATGGGATGGTGTAATTTTATCAGTCATGCAGTGAGCCTCAATGGCCCATTAACAGAAGATATCTCCCCAGAGGGAGAGATTGGTTGTGGAAGAGATAAGAAAACTGCCCAATTAACAGAAGATAATTGCCCCACCTTTAACAGATGGCAAATAGAATACATGCTCATCTTACAATCCAGGACACATTCCTACACAGAATATTGCAATAACTGAAGCCCTGGGGAAAGAAACACTGGAGAACAACAAGCTGGACAGCTCCCAAAAGCTTCTCCTCCAGAGCCCACTCAACTAATCTCCAGCATCACTTCCTACCCTCAATGGAGGGATCAAGTTCTCAAAGAGTCAAATGTCTCCTTGCTTTGGGAGGCCTGTGGGAAATCAGGCTTTTCTACAACCTCTTCTTTCACCTCTGGATTTTGTCAGGCTATTCACCAACATCTCTGGATGTATACATAACACTACTTCTACTAACAGCACACAACGAAAGCTAAAGGAAGTTGGTATTATTGCACCAATAATAATAGGAAAGGTCTCAGCGTTCATATTTTTGTATGACCAACATTAGTTATCCACATTTTATATGTGGTGAAATGATGTTATGTCCATTTTTACCTAATAGTTTGGTTAACAATGACATTTTCCAGGAGAACTGCTTCATAGATATTTTTGATTATTTGTTTAACTTTTTTCCTTATTGATAAACTTCATCCATCAGCACAGGTATCAGCAGTTCAGCCACTGGGCTCAAAAGACTTCTGCAAGTTCTGGGACAGCTGCAGGAACAGCAGCTGCCAAACTCCTTCTAGAGTCATGCCACTGGGACTCAGCACTGGCCTGAGTAGAAAACATTTGCTTTTTGATGAAGTGGAACTGTGTGTACCACTACATCTTCAGATGGAGTAATTTTTCATTGCTCCACTGGCTCCAATATACTATAATCAACAACTGGCTGAAAGGACTGGCTTCAAATCTTCAGTTTCTCCCTGACAATCATGATTTTCCTAGTGATGTGGATACTTGGCAGTACGTTGACTTAAGTAGAAAAAACAGTTTAACACAGTCCATCAGCCACTTATGAAATGAACTTGGATCTGAACTGCAGTCCTAGAAGATCAGTGGAACACTAACATCTGCAAATGAACTAATGCTTACCAAATGAAGTTTACTACTGAATGGGCTGGAAATGTCAAGCACGAGGAAACCAGAACATCTAAAGAAATAGGCATGAGTGAATAGTCAGCATATGTGTCCCTCATGCTGTTTCTATAACCCTATAGTTGCAAATGCATTTTCAGGGTCTATTTAGAATCATTATTTGGCTAGGGCAGAAAGAGATGGGGGAATAGAGATGACTTGAACAAATAGCACATATGACAGTCATGCCATAAACTATTATGGCATTTTGTGTCCAGCAGCATGGGGGTAAAGCTGTTAGACCTACAGGGAGAAAAGGTACAAGACAGAAGACTTTGTTTAGCACTGCCTAAATGCCATTACTCCCCTCTGACTGCAACAAACCACTAAAGCCTTGTCTGCAAAGCAGCATGCTTCAAGTATAACAAATTGCTGCTGGACCTCTCCGGAGCTGGCAATCTCCTCAATTTATCTGATGAATTGTAACACAGAAACATCCAACTATCTATTAGCAGCACCAGCAAGACCCTCCCCCAGTTGCTCAGTGGAGTGATCAGTATCTACAAACCACAGCTCACACGTAATTGGCACAAAAATATTGGGGGTGGAGGGGAAACAAGGAGCACACCCAGCAATAACATGCTTCTATTGTAAATGATAAATACCAGATTCTTTCACTCCTGTTTCTAAACCACCACCAAAATTCTCAGGGCTACACTGCCGCAACACTAGCCCTCCTAACAGCTGTTCAGGCAGCAGACAAGATTCAGCATCCTTATTATTTTGATGAAATTATCCTGCACTCCATTTCCATCCTCTTTTTACTACACATGCTATAAAATAACAAACTGGCACTATCTATGCCACTGTCATGCATATATTACCTAACTAAATGCTGGATTTTAATAGTTCACTAAATATTGAAGTTATGGGAAAGGGATGTTTGAGAGGTGGGTCTACCATATAAATGGGTTTTGCATCTCTATGCCAGGCTGGGATACACTAGACTTTTATTTGCTTTCCCATAAACACCCAGGCAAAGGTTAACACAATAGGATCTAGCAGTCGTATTTAGGATTGCACCACTCACTTTTTTCAAAGCAATATTGAAAGACCAAGTTATAAATGGAATCTAGAAAAAGGAAGAGATTATTTTTTTTCCTCCTTTAAAAAAACAATACGAAATCAGAAGCATTATTTCTGCTAACTTAGTAGGTCCAGCTCACTTGGCTTGAAACCTCTTGGACTACACCAGCAGCAAGTCTCAACAGGCTTATTCCTGGGAACCCTAAAAGTAGATAACCAGTGCCATCTCTGAAGTTACAAGCAAGCTAAGTATCTAGACAAGCTGAAATTTTCTACACAGATGAAATGTAAAGCCATGATGGTTACTGGATACTACTAATCACTGATAACCCAGCAGTCCATTTTCACAGTATTTCAAGCTGGCTATAAGGAATATATATTTATATTGGAAAAAGTGATAAATAGGATAATGAATCAGGAAGGTAAGAGATTACACTAGGCTTTATAAAAGGCCACTGAAGAAGCCAAGAGCTATATATCAAAAAGACAGACTTGAGGACACGTCAGATGACCTTCACAGAAATCTGCCCACAGGTACAACAGCCCAGTGAGTCCTACCTAGACCACCAACTTCCCCCTATTTGCTATGCACCATCTTCTAGGTTGAAAGAGCAAGATGAAACAGATTTTTAAATATGGGCTACCTAAATAATTCCCATCCCAATAGGGTCAGACCAGTAATGTTCCATCCTCTCTTCAAGTATCTCAGACAGTCTTCAGTAGATGACCTGGATGAAAGTTACTTGCAATTGATTATGTTCTTCTATTTCTAATAAGACCTAGGAAATAATACAGTGAAATTCCTGTACTGCTGAGGAGGATTATAATTTGCTATTTAAGTTCTAGATCTAATAATACCCTGCTTCCCTATTAATTTTACCCTATAAAAAGGGGCAATAGATTAAATGATAACAAAAAAAAAATCATAGCAAGGCCTTATTTGCATATGTGTGACAGCAGTTAATTTTTTTCTTTTAAGAATTGAAATTAAGTGACTAAAATTTTCTCAGAAATATAGGTATCAAAGGTAAGAGTAAAATAATGTTTCTATCTCTGCCTTCATGACTGGTATTTCCCATAAGGGACAAAGTCAAAATAACTTCTGAGTATAATCTCTTCCACAACAATAGTTATTTACTTGACTATGTTCCAAAATTTCTGTAATCCTGAGAATTTAAAGGACATTTTTACCTAAAAAAGTTTAGCTAATACACATTTTTTTCCACTGAAGAACTGACTTATTTCCTCTTCTGTGCAAGATCACTTCTCTATATAAAAAACCTGCAGTGAGGAAGTCAGTAAGATTTTCCTATAAAACTATCATTCATATGACCCCTGTGGAGTACAGGTTCTCTGAGAGTTCACCAGGGTCCCTGAATTGACTGCAGCTGAGCTGCAGATTTCAGGAGTATACATCTCAGTTTTAGAACAATCTAAATAACCTCGTGCAAAGCAGGGGGGGGAAAAGCATCTTTTCAGACAGGAGAATCTTGAAACCAATAAGAGAGAGAAGGAATTCTTACCAGCTCCTAAATAACAACATTGTCAGGTGAAACTAACACTCCAAGTGAAAATGTTCCCCTTAAGAATAATGGAAGGTTAAGTTTTGAATTTGAACATCATTTTGTGTACATGTTTTCAGAGTCCAGAGATCACTGTACTAACGAATCTCCCTTGTATCATTAAATTAGCATTTCCTGTCATTAGTTCTCTGTGCAGTTTTTTCCTAACTTCCACATGCACTCACATGCACAACCTCTGCATGCTCATGTCCCTGCTCTCTAGAATTGATGCTTAGAGACTTAACAGATTTGTTTTCCTGTGCAGTACCTTCTCTCTGCTTGCCTCAGACTATGCCTCAGTTGCATGGACATGATTTCTAAAATACAGGTTTTATAGGCCCTTTTAGACATCCTACTTATTTATAGTATTGTTCTATTACACTGAAAATGAGATTCCTCCATGACATAGCAAAGAAAAAAAATCAATGAAATAATCAATGGTAGGCAGCAAAAAAGTAATCATCTGGTATTTGTCTCATCACACAGATTTGACTGTGTCTATAGTTTAAACAACATACTACTATTAAGATATCTTTATTGGATGTCATAGGCGTATAAAATTTTATGTTTGGCTTATTCATAATTGAAGACAACGTATGAACAACTATCTTACTTAAACAATCTGATTTAAAAAACCCTCCAGTACACTAATTTTTCTATTAGGTCTACAGCTAAGATGAAAGCATCAGTATTCCATCTGATGCCAAGATTTCACAGCAGAGAGTCATTTGACCCTGAAGAACATTAAAATGTAAAAATCAATTAAAAAATAAAAATCAGAGTAACAATTCTCATTCCCTTGGTTCAAAACAACAAGTTAACCCCCTCTTTCTTCATAACACTTACTATGCACAATCATTTTCTTGTTATGGTTTATTCTTCTATTCTTTCGGTACTCCTTAGCTGTACTAAATAAGATGATAAGGCACAGTAAGTGTGTTCATTCCACTTCTGACATTAAAACCTCTGAAAACATACATGGTTGGAACTATCTTTGAGTAATAGAAAATGAAATTATGTCACTGTCTTGTTTAGGCTAGTCTAAGCTTAATCACCACATTTGTTGAAACTAAGACCAACTCCCTCTCTAGAGACCACATGATTGTCTGACCACAAATAATGGGGGCAGACAGAGGGTTCTGCTGATTCTTCCTGTGGCCCGTGACAGGAGACCACACTTGGTGTGTATCAGTCTCAGTCTGTTCTCACCACTTAGGAGAGCACACTAGATGATCCTCTAAGATCAATGTAGATCTGTTAAGGGATGGGTAACTCTTGTGGGAATAGGGGATGGCAGATGGCACTATACTGGGCTTTTTTAGGAACCTAGGTTCTGTAGCAGTCACTGTGTAGAGAAGGAGTGCAGAGGGAGGGACAGGGCAGCAGATGAAAACCTGTCTAACCCCTTGTCCACCAGACAATATAGGGTGCCCAACTGCAGAAGATGCTAAGTATGAGAATGATGCAATATCCAATTTAAATCAAGAGACAAGTTTTTTGCCCCTACTGCCTCCAGCACTGCACTTCAAGCCTGAGCATTCAACTTGACACAGAACATCAGGCAGGCTTCTTGAATGTCATGCAGCATGTCAAGATCCCATCCCCTGGGGCCCTCAATGGCTGGCAGCTATTATTACTCTTAAAAGGCATGCTATCATCTTGTGGTTTGAACTGAAGTGACTGTCTCCTGGAAATAACCCATCTCCTCATTTGCACAGCTGCTGGTCAAGCAGTGTGGAGTGGAAAAGCTTGAAAAAGAAGAGATGCTTGGGGCAGTCTTATCTACAGCCTCTTACACAGCCTAGCCTGTTTCTTAATATTACACATGCACCAGATTTGTGTCAATGACAGCTCTACTCGATGCACCAGCCCCTTATTTCTATTGTGCATGTTTACCTGATGGTGCCCGACTGTTGCAGCTACACCGGTTTGCAGCCAGAACAGTGTCTGCAGAATGCAGTCTGCAGAGATGAGTATTTTGAATGTATATTGCGTCATTATAAACAGACTTGAAAACTAAATCCTGGAACTAGCCCATGGTATTAATCCTAATTTAGTTTGGGCCCAGTTCCAAATGGGTGACTACATATGCAAACATTCGTCTGAGTGTACAATTGGCTGTTATGAACACAAAATTAATTCTTGTGCTCATGCATGCATAATTTACACACACTGATTTAGATCCCAAAGTAATTCCCTAGCAGAATTCGAGTGATCAGATTTAACTTGAAGACTAGTGTTAAAAAAACAACACCACAGTAAGATATTTTTAAGCTACACAAAAAGGAAGAAACCGAGAAAATAATTGCTGTTTCTAAAACTAAAAAAAAAAAAAAAACCACAAAAAAACCCCAAAAACTTTCAGTATAAAACTATTATTTTACAGCTGACTGCTGGGCTTTTTCCTTTCCCAGATCCCACAGTTAATTTCCCCCCTACTACTTAATTTCTACTAATATGCATCTTACGTTGTGGCACATAAGCATAGTGTCATCCATTAAAAAGAATCAGCAGGATGAGAATGCTGTTAAGTAGAATGACTTCCATCAGGTATATCTGAGTTTCATGTTTTATTGCAAAAAACCCAAAATGCCTCTCAGGAACCAATACTTGGCTCCTCAGATTTGAAGTGAAATGCCAAACAAGCGAGCCCAGTGAACCAAAAGTTAACTGTGAATCATAACCTAAGAAAGACCTAACTGGCATTAAGAAAATCAAGAAACTGAAGCTAGACAAATTGTGATCATGAAAAAACAGAGTGGAATTATTTCTCTCCTGTTAATTTTAATGATAAATTTGTGTCCTTTCCAAAATAAAGTAGTAAACATTAATTAAACATATGCCAGATCCATATGTCTGGAATATTGCATTCTGTAACAAGACCATAGAGAAATAATGCAAAATCATAATCAAGCATGCAATTAGCACAGAAGTACCCTGGAACCAGGATCTCTGCAAACTAAGACAGCCTGATTTTTCCATACAATTGCCACACTGATTTACCCTTCATGTCATCCTTATTTAAAAGGAAAAAGAGGTATTGTTTAAGCTACAAGAGATTCTTAAGGGAATCTTATATTTTGGAAGGTGTGAGATTTGTTTTTTAAAAACTCACTTTACAGAAGCAAATGCTCAGGCTGGTAAAAAAACTCTTGGAAAGTTAATAATTGTTTTAAGTAATATATTCAGGATATTAAATTGTAAAGTAGAATTCAAAGATTGGTCTTCACCCAAGTCAGTTTGTTCTTGACTTTAACTCAGGTAGAAACAGGTCGTGACAACAGACATGTAAGGAGAATGGTGTTGAAATAACCCCACATGAAGAAGGCTTCCCAGAGCTACTGATGCTGCATGCAAGCTGCAAAATATAATCTGGAATTCCCCCTGCCTGTTTCACTAGCCTTCATTCCTGACCTCTGTGATCAGAACACATTTTGAAGTGTGCTGATGTACTTTATATTCAGTTAACAGAGGTGAACATTACCTTACCAAAACCAAAGATGTAGAGATTTCAATTCCTCAAATTATGGCACACTCTTAACTACAGGAAGAAAACTATCAAAGCTAGTCAAAGAAATTATATATGTGTTTGTAATCAAGCTGGTATTTAAAAACACAATAAATATATTTGTTACAGTTTGCTATTTGTTAGGATTTAGGAAAATCTGTGCCGGAAGAATCATTCTGTATTTTGGTCTTTTTAACGTAACAGAGTCCAGCAGTAAGTCATTCTGAAATTAGGAATATGTATATCACCATGTTGCATGACTCTTGATTTATTTTTTATAAATAAAAACATGTGTACCATATGTGTGTGTATGTATGTGTATATTTATTCTTATTTGTCAGCATAATTTATACATGACATATTTCCAAAAATTGATTTTTTTAAATAAAAAGCACTGCATACCATGAGACAAGCTTAAAGTGAGATTGTATTTACACTAACTTACAGGATCAGGCACTGCTCCATAAATTAATTTAAATGATGCATTTTTCCATTGCCAGACATGTCTGAACATTTCACCTTGCCTTGACTGATAGGTTGCATCTGGCAGTTTATCCAGACAACATGCTGTTTTTCAGTCTAGTGGAAATATGTTCTTTAGGTCTTATTTAGAGGCAATAAAGGAAAATATCTGAGTTGTAACCAAGAGTATTGTAAATATTCAACAAAAAATCCCACCTATTTTCAAAATGTTCAAGGGGGCTTTGGATGTTGGGATAAATAGAGTTAGTAACTAAGATTTAATTGCAGCATTTACAATTTTCGATATTCTTAAAACTCCCAACTCCCTAGAGCTGTATGAACAAGTAGAAATTTTTCCCTTCTATATTCTGAGCTTTCATTTTTCAGAGTATCTGAAAAAGGTCAGCCCTAAAGGCCTAATTGGCACAAGACAAAAAAGGTTTTCCTTCCCACAAACCTTTTTTTCGTAGATCAATTTCTTGGCTTCTGGTTCTTGATTAGTTTTTAAGCATTTGGGATCAGCAATAAAGAATTAGAGATACAAGATACCAAGATGCAAGTGAGGAACCTGCAGAGAAAGAAATGCTTGTGTGCTGTGTGGATGCAGAACCACACCCCAGCTCACATGGAGCTGCCTTGGCTGCCCCCTTTCCAGCTCACAGCAAAGGAATAATGTGAGCATATCCAGGGGAGACTGAATGGGGCATGCAGAAAACCTTAAGACATTTGTCATTCACAGAAATGCCCTTTCTCTAAGGTTTCCAACACATTGCTACAATGGAAAATTTTAACAAAATAATTACAGAGATCACACATCCAGTTCCTAGAATTCTTTCTTCTTCAGTATACACATTACAAAAGCATTTTCTTTAACTGAAGAAAACTACCGGCCATTTTATCAACTTTGTCCCACCTGTTTTTTACATCCACCTGCAGATGTGAAATCAAAGCAACTGCATCCAGTTAGCAGTGATGCAATGAAGATCTCTAATCAGAGCCTTCATATTTATACATGTTCCACTCTAGCAGAAAGTGAAGTGAGGACTACATTTTCCACAGGCTACAAGTCCGTGTTTTTTCCTAATAACAGTTTTAATTATTCATTTATTTATTATGAATAGCTATAAGCAGTGAAATACTAAGAGATTAATTTGGCATACAGAGATCAAAAAGAGCCCTTTTGGCAAAAAGTATCCAAACTTGCTCATTATGTATCTTTTGCATTTTCCCCACCAGTAGCTGTATTTTAAGCAATACATGTCCCTATTTGAACCAGGTTGAAGAATGGAAAGTGTCTGAGGAAAACTGGAAAAACTTCCCATCAGATTTATCTTAGGCTTCTGATAATCCTGGGTTTCTTAATAAATTAATAAATCCTTAATACAAAACCAGAATACTGTAGCAGTACCTGAAACAATGGATAGGATCAGGACTCCATAGTAGCAGTAGTTATAAAAACACAGGGAAGGAGAAAAGTAACTGTTGAAAAGTGCTTAATTTAAAAGGAAAAGGCAGAAAATGGAAATATTAATTATCCTTACTTGGTAAATGGTGAAGTACAGCATCCAATTGCACACCATGTGACATTCTTCAAGCACTCTGAAATAGACCCCTTGCCACTTAAGCATTGATTCCCTGCCTTTGCTTTAAGGTCATCTTTCACATATTTTGATATACTTCTACTCTCTGAATTAGGAGAGCTCTGACTGCTGAAGATAGTAACAGAAAGCCTGCCAAAATCCAACATATATTTAAAAGACTATGTGATAAATTGTGACATAAATCCACAATTCTCCTTGCAAAATAAATCATCTGGTCATGTAAGTCATGGAAATTTTTGTGATCTTCTAAGTATTTTTGTATTTGGAATCAAGGAAACCTCAAAGTGTTTTCAGAACACTGACTCCTATTCTTCTGAATAGGTCTTTTATTCCTAAGTGTTGTAAGCCAATAATGATGAAAAAGGGTTGTTTCATATTTACACCAGAACTTATTCTGATCACTTAGTAGTCAACCACCACTGATGTACAGCTTTAATTATGCCATCATACAGTTATCACTTCACACCTCACCCCTGTTTGCTCTTGCTTTGCCAATAAACAAAGTGGATTACAACTCACAGTATTCCGTGTATGAATCTACTCTATTTCACAACTGGCTAACTGAAGCGACGGCAGATCTTTATATGTTATGCACTATTATGAACTACAGCTAAGCAAGATACTTTGAAAACTTACTTCTGGTAGATCCCAACTCAGATACAGAAATTTCCTAATTATGTCTTGGCCCAATCCACTAAGTAAACAGATTTTTCCTTGAAATGTCACCTACAAGTGCCTTGACAGCCACCAATCATCCACCAGGGACTGGGGAAATAGCTTATTTTTTAAATAAAATTTTAGTTGTTCCTTCTCCTTGATATTAAATGGATCTTACAAAACATATTACATGTCACAGTCCTCAGCCTACTGTCCAAATTAGTACACATCAGGTAGACATTGTTAACACCATACTGATCCAGAGACAACATGCCCTGCAATGAACTGTCTCCATTCTGCCTACTAAAGAGTCATAGTGCTACAGAAAAGCCCCAGAAGTAATACATCCCATCTACCAGCTTTTTTAGGAATTGAGCACAAAGTGTGTAGAAGATGTGCACAGCTTTCCTAGAGATTCTTCAGGACTGAAGGCAGCCTTCTGATCAGCAGCAGCTGGCAGACCATCATCTCCTGTTATGCAACAATACAAAGGCACTTAACTTCTACAGGAAGCCTACTCTCTTAGTGTAGGCTATTAATCTGGGGCTGGTTTTATTTCATTTCATGCTGAATTTCACTGATGTTTGGATTTCTCTGTTTTGTGTGCCAGACCTTTTCTCGCTTCTCAGGCAGATCTGGAGAGTGCACTTAAGCTGGAATTTCTTGTCAAAGTTCCCAACTAAAATGCTCACCTCTTAAATAGTCTTTGACTAAACCAGTCAAAGAGGCCACCTATGGTGGCCTAAGAACCATTTTTGAAGGGAAAGCAGCCAATTGTCCCATGTGAAATGAAACCAGAATTTCCACAAGTCTGTTTCCTGAGATAGAGGCTACCAAGTTCCCAAAAACTTCCTGTGTCTACAGAATAACACAAACTGAATATATTTCTATTTACAAACAACAACACAATAAGTTAAAAATTAAAATACAACGGTCAAAAAGAAAAGAAGGCAAGTGTGTCTCTTTGTAACTGCTGTGAGTTTAATGAAGTTGTAGAAATTAATTTGGCCCAAGTACACCACATGTTTAAAGCTGATTAGATAGATTAGGCTACCACCAATTTAAATATCGGTTGTTACAAATACTGAGCTCGCCTTTTTCTTAAAATTAAAACTTGCAGACACCACAAAGTTACTTTCTCACATACATACAACATTTACGACTAGCTTCATAGCTATCCTTTTTTTCTTTAAAACATAAAGCAGCAATTTGCGTGTCTCCATGGAAAGGAGCAGTAACCCAAAAGTGAGAATACAAGCTGGTGATTTTACAAATTTCTCAGATTCAAAGTTCTTCAAGGCAATTCCAAATTAATAGGACCCACAATTTAGAAAGATATTAATGAGGAGTCATAAAACCTTCTGACTTGCTTTTCATAGGGTCATAGAATCATCAGGCTTGGAAGATATCTTTAAGATCACCTAGGCCAATTGTCAATCCAGCTCTACCGTAACCCCTAAACCACATCACCCTGATCCAGAAACATCTTAGATATCTCCAGAGATGGTGACTCCACCATCTCCCTGGGCAACCTATTCCAATGCCTGACCACCCTAACAGTGAAACTTTTTTTCCTAGTATCTGAATCTCCCTTGTCTCATTTTAAAGCCATGTCCTCTGGTCCTCTTACTATAGGCACAGAAAAGACCAGTCCCCACCTCACTACAGTCTCCTTTCAGGTAGTTGTAGAGAGCAATGAGGTCCCCCCTGAGCCCCCTCTTCTTGAGAATAAACAACCCCAGCTCCCTCAGTCATTCCTCATAAGACACGTTTTCCAGGCCTTTCACAAGCCTTGTTGCCCTTCTTTGGCCACACTCCAGCACCTCAATGTCCTTGCTAAAGTGAGAGGCCCAGAACTGAACACAGTACTCAAGGCATGGCCTCACCAGTGCTGAGTACAGGAGTGTGATCTCTGCCCTGGTCCTGCTGGCCACACTGCTCTTCATAGAGGCCAGGATGCCATTGATCTTCCTGGCCACCTGGGCACACTGCTGGCTCATACTGAGCACCTCCAGGTCCCTTTCTGCTGATCAGCTCTTGAGTCACTCAAGAGCTTGCAGGGCTGCATGGTCTTGCTGGGACCTGAGTGCAGGACCCAGCACTTCCCTTTTGTCCTCATGATGTCGTCAGCCCACTTCCTACCCTTGAGCAGATCAATGCTCCCACCCAACTTAGTGTTTTCTGCAGGTACCCTGATCCCAGGTCCAGATCATCAAAAAATATGTTAAACAGGGACCAGCCCCAAAACTGAGCCCAGGGGAACACTGCTAGTGACCCACCACCAGGTGGATTTAGTTCCATTCACCACAACTCTCCAGGCCTGGCCATCCAGCCCGATTTCTACCTTCTTAAGTGTTCACCCATCCAAGCCACAAGCAGCCAGGTTTTCTAGGAGGATGCTGTGGGAGACTCTGTCAAATGCTTTACTGAACTCTAGAGAGAGTACATCCACAGCCTTTTCCTCATCTACTTAGTGAGTCACTTGGTCATAGAAGTAGGTCAGGCTGACCAAGCAGGACCTACCTTTTGTAATTCCATGTTTGCTGCACTTGATCCTCTGATTGCCCTGCATGCACCATGTAATGGCACTCAGGATCAAGTATTGGCACTCAGGACCCCTCCTGTTTGTTGCTACCAAAATGGCATTAGACTAAGAAATAGGAGGCTTTGCAAGCTGACTCTAACCCAGCAGGTTAAAACCCTAACCAGCTGGTTAAAAAGCAGCCCCAGGAAAATACTGAAGAAACACCTCTCAGTATCTCACAGTAAATATGGGAGATCTGAGTGCTGATTAAGACACCACTCCTGCTAAAGTTATTAATATGTGATCCTTACAGAATCACTGAAGCCTGGAGCTGCCGTATGTAGCATCGAGCACCTTTCGCTTTACCCCTGCCCCAGGCATGCAGTCAAGACTCAGCTTTATGGGTCATCCAAAATCAAGGGGCTACATGTCTCCAGGGTTGATTTAAAGCCTTCAAAAATAAAACAAGCAAACAAACAACTTGAGGCCTAGAGAAGCAGTGTGTGCCTTGTGACACTGCTCAGTTTCAATTAGCTTCATGTGCAGCACAGTGGCTTGGGTTCACCTTTTTTCATTTTTACTCACAGCACCCATCAATCCAAACAGTGATTTTTCCCACACTATTTTATCAGCCAGAAGAAATAGCTGGTGCAGATTGCTCTCCTCATCAGATAATAGGAATAAGAGAATTATTTAACTGGTAATTGAGCCCTAAAGGATGGAGGTAAAAGAAGACCCCCTAAGGCTCGGCAAAATTTAATTCAGTCTCTGAACTAGAGAGAGCTTCCCTGATTATATTACTGCAGACACTGAACTCATCTTCCACAACTATAAAATATTTTTGTGCAAACCTCATCAAAGAATTAACTCTGAATGACACAGACAAGTCATTATGTTAAGGAATTGTCATAACAGGGGGCAAAAAAGTAATTTGAGAACACTAATGTGAGCCTTTTTTAAGTGCCTCCTACAAATCATGAAGGCGGAAGAAATAGCAGTAGAAAAAGACAAACCTACGTTTTATTTTGATTTTGGATTTGAAAGCGATTCATGTTGGGATCCAGGCAATTATCTGGTAAGTGATATGAAAGAAAGGAGCTCTTTGTCCCTTTTAGCCATCCCTGCTGTTTTTCTTTCCCCACTATGCACACAGTTTGACACCACCCAAGCTATGTCTGCGTTTCAAGAAACATAACTCCAGCGTAACCTTTGACAAACATGTCTAAGATATGCAGCAGCTCTGAGTACACATGGAGTAGAGACCCCTGTGCTACTTCCCACCATTTCAGAGACGATCATGTTCTCTGCACCCCATGGCCAGACAGATCAGCTGGCTGTTGACAAAAAATGACTAGAACCTAAGCTTCACACTGTACCAGCATCTGCACAGTCCTCTTCTCAAGTCTAAGAAGCCTGCAGAAGTATAGATGAAATATGCTCTGCACCTTTCTGTAATCATATCCCTTCCTGCCTTCTTCATTGGAGAAGTTCTTTTCAGAGTGACTTTAAAAGGATCCGAAGAACAGGCACTGTAACAGCAGGCTGTAACACCTTTCCTGTCCTACCTCCTCACCAACTTAGCCTATATCCTTTGGACTTCCACTCAGAGAGGTATAGCTTGGACATGACAGAAAACTGCTGTACTGTGGTTCACTATCTAAGCCAGACAGAATGGCAACACTTACTACCTCTGCTCTCTTCTTGCCTCTAAAAATCACACCTTATGCTGAGAAGAAAGTAGGTTATGTCTATGCCAATGCTTTAATCCCCATCTCAACACTAAAAGACCAGGTTAAGATCCTCAAAGGCAAAGAAGGACCATTTGAACTGCTATGATCTGTTAATTTCTAAAGCTGTGCACACCAATTCCTCTTACTTCAGAGGAACACATTGTAGAAGTAGAGATTTGGAGGTGTTCAACTTTGTACTGACTGTACAAGTGATGGCAATCACCTCGTTTAAGGATTATTAAGAGTATCTCACTATGATCCAACAAAACAAAGGCAAACAGCAGCACTCTAGCAGCTCTCTAAGAATACATTTTTTTGTGTGAAGAGCAGTGAAGACCACAAGGAACTGACACATCAGGTGTAAAACTACAAACCCATTACTGAACACAACATCAGCATTAAATGATGAAGGGTGAAGACATTGCATGTATCTTGTTATCCTGGAACGGTAAAAAATGTTTTAACTGGAATTTTGCCTAAACGAAACAAATGAGTTTGAGGTCTAGATCTCAAGAACTCAAAAACCATTCCTTCTGGGTTCAGCTTCTTCCCCGGGAACACATAGGAACAAACCCATAGATTCCTCCCTCTAACCTCAAATAAGAATCAGGCTTTTTTTTGGCCACTTATTTCCTCTAGTGGCATGAACTCAGGGTGCACAGTAGCTCCAATTCATTAAGAGGGATTTCTTTTGCTGAAGTTAGTTTTCTTACCCAAACCTGTTTCTAGTCTCATGGTTAGAAATTGCCCTGACTAAACAGGTGACTGGATTTAAAAACACAAACAGTAGAAAAGAAAAGGGCCCGGCCTCCCCATAATTAGACCCCTTCAAAGGCCCTTGGAACACAGATGTGCAGTTTCTTGATATTTAAAAACACAGAGGTGCTTTAAGGTTCTGCATGAGGCAGTTCTGAACCACGACATAAGCAGAAATCAAGATAATGTAAAAGTCATGCTACAGTACTGAACGTAGAAGCCTCCAAGCCTTCATGCTTAAGGCAGCAGAGAATCGCAGTTTACTATCTGACCTCAGACATGGTGGATAACTTAATTCCACACGGTCTGCATCAACTCTTCCGGTTGAACCCATTTAGTTTGCAAGTTCAACAAGTTTAACTGAACTTTACTAAAATTCACCCCAAGGCTCTGGTTCTGCACAGTACCTGAGGTTTACCTTCACACTGCCACAGGCCAATTGAATTCAACTACTCATGCACCACTTATTGCTGGAATGACTGCAGCTCAAGCTGACCTCATGAGCCACCCACCATGGGCTTTGCACAACTGAGAACCTAAACTCTAACATCCAAAAAAGCCAAGAGGCAGCTCTGAGACCGACTCAGCTCTGAAGTAAGCTATAGGTGAGAGCAAGCAGTAAATGTGCGAAAGTGTCTTCATGGATGAGGCTGGGTACAATCAGCAGCCTGAGCCAGCCCAGCCTCCTGCTGCTTCTGCTGCATGCATCTCAGAGCACCAGCTGGCCAACCTTGCACAATCAGGACATGTGTCCCAACACAATGCACAAACACAGAACAGACCAGTTCCAGTCTCAACAAGCCTGTGAGAAACACAAAGGGACAGTGAAGCACTGTCTGACAGTGAGACAAACAATGGCAACTACAGATTAATTACTGATTATTTTTGGGTATGCCACATGGCAAGGAGAAACATGAAAGATGATGGGAGATGGATTTGTAGTGCTTTTGTTTCAGCTGGGGAGATTATTCCCAGCACGAAGGCAGAATATGAAAAAGTATAAAGGGTCTTGCTAACATCTGAGGTCATGTGACAGCTTTTGGATGCTCAAAGGAAGCAGTGATCTAAAGGTACTCATGTTTTCTCCCATTTGGACTTCATTCCCTATTTCTTCCTTCCACTCAAGGGAGAGAAAGGGTGGGATGACACATGCACAGTCAAAGGAGCAGTTAGTATCCTAAGGACCATACAATTTGAAAGAGAAATACCAAGATTATTGGTAATAAAATAAACAAATTTAAGAGAATAATGCAATTCTTAAATTTTTTAATTTTAAATGTATTGCGGTGGTCCATGCATTGACAAAGGACTCTTGACAATAATTTCAGAAGGCTAAATATGATTTATTAAAATGACTCCATAATCATAAGTATTCGGGCAATAATGTGCCCAGGTACAGAGCTCAGATGCTTCTTCTTCACTGCCCTGCACAAGAATGCCAGAATGCTCACAGTATCAGAGATAACAGTCCTTCACCTCCTTCTCCCACTACAAGGAGACAGGCAGAGGAATCTAAAAATGTCCTTGAAGAACAACACAGAGATTTTGTTTACAGAAAACTCATACAGAGTAAAAGACAGCAAAAAGATGCTTTCTCATGAGAAGATTTTTTCTGCAGGCCTGCATGCAGAGAAACTTATAATATGTTCTAGCAACATCAATGTATTTAAATTTTTAAATTTAGAATTTTTAAAAAAGACATTACTTAATCAATGGTGGGATTCTGCAGAGATACAGTGAAACTCTGCCTGAAAAGTTTGGGAAGCAAAACCTAAGTTCAGATTTAAAACATATGTAACACAAGATCATGGTCATTGAAAATTGAATGATCAATCCTGACATGAGACAAGTCTCATCCCACTGGGGTATGCCCTTGTAAAAGCTGAATTCAGTACCTCGAGAAAATATCCCTGCCAAGGCCAAAACACATTAGAGCTCTGAACAGTGAAATAACAAAGATTTTCTTGGGAGTAAACCCCAGAAGCCATAACTTCACAAACAAGACTACAGGATCTCTCAGTAAGAGATCAAAATTAATTTCCCACTCAACTCCTTTTTGTAGAAATACTGGTGATTACTAGAGGTAAGTCGGTCCTCCAAGTAAAGAATGACAGCAGGCAGTCAACGAGTCTAAATTGCTTCAGTAGATACTGATTTCCAAGTGACCTTGGTTGGCTATGTTGGCTATCACAGCTTATTGATGTCCAAAAGCCCCCAGAATAATCCTAAAAGCCTATCTTCAAGCAGTGGCACAAAGAAAATCTGTGAGTGGAAAATAGCTGTCTGCTTTTTGGTCTCGCAATTCACACAACAGATGTTTTGACCATCACCTTACACTATGTAATGATGCAGTGTAAAAAAAATATTCCAATGATCAACTGTGTCCTCCACATAACTTTGCTTGCTGGGATATTTTTGAAAAGGACAAATTGACTTCATTAATTGAAGCTGTGCATCCTGCATTTTACAGGAAAGATGCCCCAACAAGCATGACCTCAGTTTGCAAGGAATTACAAAGTTCCCACACTAAAGAAATGTTGTAAGAAGAAAACACAAGGACCCAACTGGGAAAAAACCAAACCAAACAAACCAAAAACAAAAAACAAACAAAACCCAACCAACCAAACAAGAACTCAGTGAAGTTGATTAGAAAAGAAGAAGCCATTTGGGATGGTTTTGAAGCAGTCACTGCTATGTGAACACATTTGTGAGAGACTTTCCTGAGGGTTACCAAAAGGAGGAGTATTCAGTTTTATTTATTTATTTATAGTCATCTTTATTATGAATCCAGCTGAGGGGCTGCAAATGCCCTTCTTGAGTCTGCAGCTGTATGTAACCAAGAGGCGCTCTGCGCCTCAGGGTGCTGATGCTGTGAAGTGCACAAACCCAGCCTTAATCGTAGGCTCACTCACATCAGTGTCAAGTTTCTCAGAAATCCTAAATCCTTGCACCCTTGTGATGGTGAGAACTTTGTATCAGAGGAGCTACCCAGTTGCTAGGGGTGTCACTTACATGCATTTAGGTGTCCAACTCAAGAGTCTTAGGGATCCTGACCTAAAGTCCCTTGCAAGCAACAGCAGTAAAAGACTTGATCCATGGTCTTTGGACCCATCTCCAATAAAATGCACTTGGGAAAGTTAGCACTTCAGATGGAAAGTAAATGGCTTTTATATCAACAGAATATCAACAACTAAGCTCTATCAAGCTGGATAAAGCACTATGAAAAGTCCTTTAATAAGAAGGTAATAGCAGAGAAACTTGGCCTGGCTTTGAGATAGGTGAAATAATCTGCTGGGTCATTTCCATCACGGATTTTTTGATGCTCTGCTTGAAATGAGCCTAGAAGCCTGAGCAAATACAAATATCTAACTCCATTTTGACTCTGAATAGCTGAGGTTGTTGGATCATTCAAATATCACACTCAGCCATCAGATACAGGGAGTCTCTTAATCATACAGGAGCACCAGACTGGGGTGACACACCACCATGGACATGCAACCATGGGAAAGGGGGTTTTTTACTGAGCAAATGGTAATAGAAGTAGAAAGACAACTAAGAACAGTGATGTTGTGGTAACTGTTTATGGAGTTTATCCTTTGCTGCTTCATCTTGTTTCACACAGGACTGATTTGCCAAAGCGTCTCAATGACTCATTGTCTGCTGGTAGGGCATGGAGCAACTTACTTAATAAAAAAAGAAACAGAACTACAGCCTTCTGCATGGAGACAGCTGCTTGTACCAATAACCTCCTGCTTACTAACAGGACTGTACAAAGCACCAGCTCTAACTTAGAAAGCATCCACTAGGTTAAAAATGTTGTGTATCTGGTTGTTCTCTTGCTGCAGTGAAGGAGGCAACATTTTCCTCCCTTCACAAGACCATGAAGAGCTGTCCTCTCCAAAGGCATCACATGGTAGTCTCCTAATTCTCATCATGAAGATATTGAACAGCTACTTCAATACCCTCGTATTTCAGAGGAAAGACGCCAGCCCTCAGCTGAGCTAACAAATTTAGACTACAAGTCCCTTTGGCTACTAAAGCACAGCTAGCAAAGACATTTGTGGCTCAGAGTTTAACCAGTCTGAACAGCAATCAGCACGTTTAGAAAATGAACCAACACAGTTCACAGCACATAACCAAGCCTGATGAAGAGCAGACTAGAATATGCACTGGAGCTATGACTTACATAGAAGATTAAACTGGATGTTCACACAGCATCCCTACTAGTCTTAAAACTTCATGTTGCATTTTGGGAAGACCTCTGCATTAATTCCTTTTTAATTTCCAAAACAAAGCTTGTAACTTGTATGTCCTCTTAGCAACTCTCGGGGCCTGCTGGCTCAACCTGTGTCATTATTAAAAATCAATTAATATCCTTTTTGCCGGTAAAAGCACTAATACATTACAAACATAACACATTTGCTTAGAAGAGCAATGAACACAAGGTGATTGGCCTCGACTCCAGCAGCTGCTCTGAAGAATGCATCCGAAACGCACATTTCCCAGCACAATGTGAATCTGACCCACATCATTTCAGCAGCACTCTGTGGGAATTTAAGAGGAGACCCTAACTCACAGAACTGCTGCTGGTGGGTATCTTCAGTTTGACCAACAGCTCTCCAAGTCTGGCATTTGGTTTTCAGGCTTGAGTTCAGTTTCTTCCTCTGCTCAAATGGAGATTCAGCCACCAATATCTACACTTCATACTGCAGGACAGCTATGAGTGACACTCTCTCAGCAACTTTGGGTGAAGCTATTCCACTATAGATAAAATACCTAAATGTCAGTAGAAGGAAAAACAGAGCATGAGTCTGGCTCTCAGCATCACCTCTAAGGATGCTTACTTGCCAAGCAAAATCTTTCATTCTCTGTTTCTGTTCCAATCCTGTTTTCCTTATTTATATAAAATTTAAAAACAGGGGTTTATGAAGACTCCCCAGCTCCAGATTAGTTTTCGGTTTTGTGGTTAAAGTGACTAATGGAACACACAAAATTAAAGAAGCCCTCAAGAAATAAAGGGAAGCAAATGCAAGTTTCCACCTTCTAGCTGACAATATAAAACACCAATATCCCAAGAAAAAAGGGGCCATGACCATTGGTGATTTTGCAAACACAGGAATTTCCTTCTTTTGTTTTCCAAGCAGCTGCTGAAAACAGTGCTATATGTTTTAGTTTAAACTGAGTGAAAAGTGTGTTTTAGAGAAAAGGGAAAAACTTTATACTTAGCATAACCTCAGCTGGGTTTTTTTTTTGTTTTGTTGTTTTGGTTTTTTATTTTATTATTCGACTCATTTGACATACATTTTTTAAAAAAATAAATTATTTGGGCAGGCCAGTTATGAACATTTGGCATGTTGATACATCTACCCTGAGCCTTGCATTAAATATATACTAACGTCAACAGATGTCATGCATGCAGATCAAAGGCAAATATCCATTTTGAGTGTGACCCTGAAGCAGCTCTGTCTTTGCAACAAGGCAAGAATCCACTTTATTCTTGTAAACCCATCTGTCATCAGAACACCTAAAATCTGCCATGAATATGAACACCACAAATGAAAACATATATGAGGCTTTACTTGAACAGATGATAGTCAAAGAGCTGCTCCTCAGCTAGGGGTAATGCTAAACATGAGAGAATAACCCACATAAAAAATCTCTGGTTTACACCAGGAATTATGCCTGCTTCCACTAACACAACTGTGTTAACACTTTGTTTTTCACACAGAAAAGAGTTTAATGGGCAAAGCTTAAGCACAACAGGCGACACCAGTTTCTGTCAAGTCTTTGCAATGACTCTATGACGAACTGGACTTGGTAAATTTAAGTTCATGATCCCAAATCTGACAAGGTTTGCAATTTTCCACATATGTCTCAGTAAGGCCTAAGTGGCACTGAATTATGTACAGAGTGACCCCAAACACAGCCAAATTAGTCTTTTTTTAAGCTTATCAACACTGAGATTTTGTGTAACAAGTGCTTTTACATACCTGAGTTGTGAGACTAGGGTTTTACATACTAATATCTGGTACTCATGTTTTCTCACCTAGTCGCACAATCACTGGCACTCCTGATTGTTTTCAAGATGTTTGTTGCATTTGTATCTATTGTATGACTTTTTATTTTAATTTCCTCAGTAATGACAGACATTTTCTAACATTCAATATTCAGTAACAGAACCCAAATACAGTGCCTTTTTGTCACATGGCATACATGTGAGTAGCCAACGAAACAAGTTTAAGGCTTTGATGGTACAACCTTAAATTAATTTGATGATTAATATCTGAAACTTGGCAAAATGAATCTGCCCCTCCTCTTGTTGTACTGTGTAAGATTTCCTCCTAAGGCATCAGGTACCACACTGGAAACACTAGATCATCCTAAACTTTACAGAAGAATTTTCACCCTTTTTGGTCTGGGTTTTTTTCATTACTTTTAACCCTCATTTTCCAGGTTAATTGGAAACTGATTTCCATGATATTGGAAAACCACATCCAAATCAGGCAAGACAACATCTGCAAATTTCACTTCTCCCAGCACAGTGAAAAAATTGGAAAGATCTCCAACTTGCATCTTCAGTCACCTTCAGGACAGACTTACCTAGTCTGTTGTTTCTTTAAATCTATTTTAAACACAACTGAATGTCTTTATTTGATATTTTAAAAGAAAATGCTTGTTGATAATATCAAAACAGAACCTTTAAAATACACAGAATAGCCATGCAAATGAGAAGCTTGGCTGCCAAATATTGTGTGGGTAATTATGGGGAAACCAAAAACCTAGGCAATGCAGTGAACATGTGTGGCTGTATTCTCACAGCCAGAGAGAAAGTTTAGAGATAATAAGTGAGTCTGTGAAGAAGAAATGTAAACAATAGTTAAGTTTAGAGACAGTGTCCTTGGAACTGCGTTAGCTGAAGCCACCAATGGAGTCAGATAAATTACAGTAAGACCAATCAGCTAATGGCAACTATCAGTATTATAAAAGTAATGTATTTCAAATAAACTTACTCTTCATATTGTCACAGTTGGCTAGTGAGTTTCTGTCTCGCTCCTAGCCTGACTGCGACAAACATGTATCTGAAATACAGTGCTTTTAAACATTGGCAGTCTATTATCATAGCCAATGTTATTTCTAGGACTTGTAGAAGAAAAAATATTTATATTACAGTCTGCCCTTGTCTCACTGCGGGGGACTAACTCAATTTTGATGCTGTGAAAATAACACTGATCTTTGTGAACAAGGGACCTCTGGAACATCTTTATCAAGAAAAACTTGGTGATGCCCCACAGTGATTCACAGCTTCCCTTTTCCTGTTGGAATGCAGGAAATCCATAAGTCCTTTTAACTTCCAGCATGCAAAATCCTTCACTCCCCACTGCAACAGGAAAGGTCATTCTTCTATTAGAGAAAGCTTTGCTCTGATCTTTAAAATACAACTGCAAAGCCAGCCAGAGGCCTCAAGGCGATGACAAAGCTGCTACATAAACTCACAGACCTGACATTTCCAGCTCTTCAGATCATTAAGGGAGTATATCCCAGGTCACAATACATTACGACCAATTCCCAAGTATTACCATTTGACAGCTGGGCTTAAGATAACCAGACCGTCAGTGTGGGTCCCAATGCAGCCTGCATGGCCATTAGGCAAGGCTTAACCGTGAACAGTAGCAGTCACAGCTATGGGAAGGTGAATCCTGTGATGTGCCATTCAAGAGGCTGTCAGTCATTAAGCAGGGAGGGCAAAGGGCAGAAATTCAGATTTAAAAGGAAGAAAAATTTGTGGGACAGGGACAACAGTGGGACTGAATATTATGATAGTAATGTCTGGTGCACAAAAACCATGTGCTTAGTCCAAGTGCTATCACAAGCAGTATTTTACTGTATTTATTCTGCTCTGAAAAACAAAACTTCTCTAAGTGCTAGGCTTAAGAAATAATTGGACACCCAGATTATCATTTAACAAATATCATTGATGGAACAATCTTTCCTATATCCAAAAGTCAGTGGATGAAATTTCGATTCCAACAAGATCAGATAATTTCTAGAGATAACCTGGAGAGGCATATGAGTGTCTAACAGCTATATTTGTTACACCTCATAAACTGAATGTGGCTTTCTTCTTTCCCTCCAGGTAACAGTCATACATTTACACAAGTATCTCATCTTCCATGGATCTTTGCCAGCCTCTTCCCAAGATAAATTTTTCCTACCTTCATATCAGCTCAAAAGATTTTCTCAGAAAGGGGAAAGAGAGGGAAAAGTTGTCTGGGCACCCAAAGCATTATCAATTATTCAAAATGATAAGGCACAAGCACAAATTTGTGTGCAAAGATCTCTATGTCAGATGCTGCCAAACTGAAAGAACAAATTCTATAGAGGTACTGCCTACAGTGTTACAAGACTCTCTGTGTGACATTTACACTCAGTGAGAGTTGAGACTCATGCTCAGGGCAAGATGTTTCAGGTTGATTACCTACTCAATTAGAGTGTACTATAACCAGATTAAGGAGATTGCTCTATCCTTGATTACTTAGAGTGGTTTTGTTCATACCATTTATAGAGATTTGGACAACTCAGGTGAATATATTAAGTTTTCTGTTACTGTTTTCATTCTTCCAAAGAAATATTCCAAACTAATTGAAACCTTTTTTTTTTTTTTTTTCATAACCAGCACATCATAGCTGTTCAAACTGGAGCATGGAATAGCACTATCACAGCATCATGTCTCTCTGGCAGTCAGAAACTGCAGTTTCAGAGAGACATGCCTCAGGATGGAAACTTAAGTTTTGTGAGAAATTTGGTGGGAAGAAGAGGAAAAGAGTTAAGAGGGATAATGGCAGAAATACTAAGAGGGATAATGGCAATTATATTTTAATAAATTAATAAAAATCCCTAAGAATTATTAGACAATACACAGTTGAAGCTCCTGAGCCAGAAAGTACTGCAAGCTGGCAGAGTACTGGCAAAGGACCATTAGAAAGCCTGGGACATTCTTACCTTTCATGAAGTAAAACATACGTTACTGGCTCATGAGGCAGGAACTGCACAAGGGGGACCTTTCCATCTGATCTAATACAGCTGCTCTCATGCTTCCACAAGGAACTTCACTACTATGCATCGTGTATGTTATTAAACTTACTCAAACTTCTTATCATACAGAGGGTTTTCAACTGCTCTAATCATGAACTAAAGTAAACTGGACTCATGAAAGCAAACTAAACTTGCTAGGTCTTTCCAGCTTTAATGTCATGAAGTATTTTTTGGCAAATCAAGAAATAAATTAAAAATGTATTCATTTTTATCACATAGCCAGACATCTCTGCCTGTAAATAGGACTCCAAAATACTTGGTTTTCAGCAGCTTTAGTGTACAGCTATTATGCATTCATACATTATATTAATACATACAGAAATATGTATTTGTTGTCCCATTGAAACACATTTTTCAAAAAGCACACTGCATTATACCAAAATCATCTCCCAGAGAAATAAATGTGTAAAATTTCCTTGATATGAGTGAGACTGCTCTTAAGCCAGACATCCAAAAGACCCTACTCTGAAAAACATAGTTTGTACTGAATACTCAAAAAACTCAGCAGAACGGGGCATATTACAATTGGGCTTTTACATGAGAGTGCCAATAGAAAAACTACCCCTTTATTATTTATCTGCCTTAATATGTGGCACATCCTTGCCTCTAAATGGCAAATCCTGCAAACCAAGAGAAATATCACGGTTACTAACAGCAGAATTCATACACTGTTAATGTATCCTTCTGTCTATTATTTATTACTTTGCTGTGATACTGTCCATCTGCACAATACATTGCCCTGCTTGTCCATCACTACAACTTCTTTCTTCTTTCTTTCTTGTGTCTTCTTTCACATCTCACAAGCCTTAAATGGCTTAAATGATTACAACTTTTACCTTCTGGTGTGAGCTGGGGATAGAGTAATTGTCAGAGCCCAGTGCAGCCTGGCACTCAGGACTAAGGGAGGTGAACATCTTTGCTGCACAGTTGCAGTGGAGCAGGAGGGCAAAGGCATCTCCTAGCCAGAAACACACAAAAATGCTCATCTCTACAAGAAACCTACTGCACACACTACTGCCACTCAGAATCAGGCCTCATGTCACCATGGCAAAGCCATTTAAGTGCCACTGGTTATCAACACATTATTAGCTACATCTTTTGTGGACACAAAGAAGTATTTTCACCCCTTGCAGCTCCCTTCATCAGCTGGTGTCACAGTGAAAAGTTACTGTGTGGGCACAGACTTTTAATTAAAAGCCTTGTTAAGCTCTGCAGAGCGCTTCTTTTTAAAGCAGTGCATGAAATTAAAAAGGAGTATCTCCCAGCACAATGTATTCCTAGGAGCCTCTGATAATTAGGGCAGAAACTTAATTTTCACATTTTGGTTCCTTTTGGGGTATGTGCCAATTAGGAAGCTTCTGTGACATTCCTGCTTCCCAAAATTTTTCCCCTTCTTAAAAATTCATGCACAGCTTATGTATAGCTGCCTGCAAGCTCCATTAATGCTATAGCAAACATTAAATATTAAAGCGTCCATGAAGAAGTATTATGTAAGCTATCACCAATTCACTGGCGCCAACCGGTGCCGCTTTAACCCACTGATCCTTGTGCAGTACACCTCCCATTTGCAGCCCAGCCCACATATGATGCCAGTTTAGGACAATAACCCAATGGGAGCTCAACCATGCAGCCCTGGCTGCTGAGACAAGGACATCTTCAGCTGCACCCCTGCCACCATCCCTGGCCACTGCCCAGGTCATTGCACTCAACAGCCTCTGGACAGCACAGGCAGAGCAACTCCAGGGACAGCCAGCACTCTCCCTACCTTACAGCACGAAGGACTGTCTCAGCCTGCTGAGGTACCCACTCTTCTGCACCCTTCTGCACCCTTCTGCCTTCGGTGTCATCTCACACTCATTGGAACTTCACTGTCTCACTGATGCTGTGTTCTCTTCTCAGTCTGCCACTTCCTCACCTGTCCTCTCAGCCTTCTCTCATGTAGGATCATACAATCATTTAGGTTTAAAAAGACCTCTAAGATCATCAAGTCAAAACATTAACTTAGTGCTGTGAAGTTCACCACTAAATCATGTCCCTGAGTGCCACATCTACACATCTTTCAAATACCTGCAGGAATGGGAGTTCCACCATTTCCCTGGGCAGCCTGCTCCAATGCTTGACCACACTTTCAGTGAAAATTTTTTTCCTGATAACCCATCAAAACCCCTCCTGGCACATCTTGAGGCCATTTTCTCTCGCCCTGTCACTTATTATTTGGGAAAAGATACTGACACCACCCCCAGCCCTTCTCTCTTTGCAGGTAGCTGTAGACAGTGGTAAGCTCTCCCCTGAGTTGCCTTTTCTCCAGGCTAAACAACCCCAGCTCTCTCAGCTGCTCCTCATCAGACTTCCATGTGCATAAACAGGATAGCAGCTCATTTTCTGAAATCAAGCCCAATTCAGTACTGTGATTAAGTATATGCTTGAATTTTAAGTAGCATAACTGAAGTATAAAATTTAAACACACATAGAAGCTCACCTAGGATTATAAAAGAGTGATCCTAGCTGTTAAGGTGAACTTTTCTGTAAAAATGAATAATGCATAGGGCTACCACTCCTCAGAATATCTCAGTTTTGTCATTTGCTTTCATCTCTAATTAGGGCAAAACCTCAAAATATCAGCATTTTTAAACAGAAGAAAGCATTTAGAAAGTACTGTTTCAGATAGTAAGTATTCCACTATTCCCCAGATGAATGACTTACCATTAAGGACTAAATAGCAAAGTCTTAATTTGAACTGGTTTAACATTAAATTGAACTGGGTCTTGACTGGCCCCGAGGCCACATTCAATGCCTCAAAGCCTCCCAATAGCATCTCCTGACCTTATTCTTCCCCAAATGGTTGATCTTCCCAGCTACTGTACATCTCACTGCACGCAGCATACAGGGAGAACAGGTGATCTATTGGGAAGTTGCCTCGGTTTTGCAAGACAGGTGTCTGCTATGGAAGGCAGGAAAAGCCTCCCTTGGAATGGAGAATGTAAGACCCCTCCTTCCAAATTATTAGAATTTTGAAATTAAGGGGCTCTCAGGCAAAGATATGGGGATAGGAATAACAGTTCTTTACTAGTATGTATAATGAAGCAAACAAACAACAACAACTACAGCACTAACAACAAACGGAACCCGGCACCCAGTGACGCCGCTCGGCTGCGGCACTGTCCCTGCGGTGCAGTTACGGTCACGGCCGGCAGGGGCGCTGGCAGCTCCCGGTGCTCAGGGCAGGTGCGGTGATCCCCACGCGGCTGCAGGGGGCGCTCCGGCGCNCAACAGAAGTTGTTCAGGCAAAAGGGAAGGCAGGGAGTTTTCTTGAAATTAATTTCTGTACTCTTCCCTGAGTGTACATTTTAGAAAAACATACAGAAGGACAAAAATTTTAGGTGCGGCAAAAGCCACGCAAAATTTGAGGAATCATTTAAATTGTTACTTACATCATAAATTAAAATACCTGTTACAATCTGTCTTTTAGTGTGTTATATCTTTGCTTCAGATTTCAAAGTTCTGTTTCCTCTGCATATATTGAAACAATGATCAAGTCATCACTCCAGTTCTCTTTGATAAGGTAAGTGTATCAACATGTTAAATGGGTCCAGCATCTCCAGGTCATCCGTCCCCCGCTGTGAACTCCTCCTCCTTCTATAAATTCTTTCTAAAACTTTCCTGCCCCATGGGCACAAGAACAAGATGCAACACAGAAAGAAGTGGAAGCCTTCTTTATGTCAACAGTGTTTTTCCTATTTATGATTACATATGGAGACCTCAGTAATACAGTTTGTATGTATTTAATGTGTCACATTGATTCTGTATCAACCCAGTGTCTCAATCAAAATGTTATTCAGCAGCAAGAGAAATGCCTTACAGTAGTCTTGGCGTATTAAATCAATTGCATAACTTTTCTTAATATCAAACAAAAAAAGCCCGATTTGACATGATTTTTTTTTCTACACATCAAATCCCAGATGGGCTAGCTTTCCTTATGCTACCCTTCCTTAAGATGTATAAATCGCATCCCATAATTTCTGGGCATAAATTTGACATAAATAACAGGTAATAAACAAGTGGCTCGGTTGTACCATTCCTCCTTCAATATCTACAAAACAGACCCCTTCTGTAGTTTTCCCGAACCTCTCCAGGGCTCTGATACATAATAATTTGTATTAGTGGCCTGCACAACACATCAGTAGGCTCTTTTACAACTAACTGATGAACGTTTCTGGATTTGTTGATTTCCTTAAATGCAAAAGTTTTCTATTTCCTGTTCCCCGTAGCGTACCATATAAGCAATATGCCCAAGAGACAAGAAAACAAACCCTGCTTAAGGCTGAGGTCAAAATGTTTTGACCTGGATTAAGAAAACTAAAGCAGGTCAGAAATGGCAGTATTCCCCCTGCCCTCCAGAAATCTCCTTGAGGAATATATGTTAAGTGCTACACAATTTTCTGAAAAATAAACTCAAATGAAAATTCCACATTATATAATATATATATATATATAACCTCCCTTATTTTGCCTGTCTTTTGCCTCATCTCTCTTTTAAGTAGTTTCTTACACCTTTTTTGAGTTAAGTAGAATGAGAATCTGTACAAGGGGGTGGGGAGACCCATGTCTCGTGCCCTCCAGGAAGGACTGTCCTCTGGCCATGTTACAATGTCTACCAGTGAAAACTCTGATATGTTTTCAGTCATAGAGAAAAGCTCTCATTGTGCATTCCTGTGGCTAAAAAAGAAATCATTGTCAAATGCTCAAAGGTAGAATGATTTCAGATTTTCATTAGATGTTGGTAGCCTGAACAAAACAGAACAAGCTGTATGTTCTAGGCTTGTCCAAGGGAAAGAAGCTCAAGAAGATAATTAGTAGATGCTCCAATAATGCTTTACTCTTTCATAATACCATGGGCAAGTCAAGGAAAACAGAATATGGGTTCTAAGCTGTACAAACAATAATAAATCCTGTTTAATTGGTTAATGTTAAACATGTTTTCCATGAAGAATGCGGGGGAAAGACTCCAGAGTTCAACTGAAGAGGACAGGAGCAGTGGCCCCAGCCTTCCTGCACAGGACAAGAAGTCAGAAAACTACTCAGATCCTCCCAATTTCCTGTGGCAAATTTCAGCTCATGATCAGAAACTCTGCCTCAGAACCTGCCCAAAGCCTACCCAAGGAAACAGAAAAGGCAAGAACATGAGTGGAAAACAACATTAGTTTAAGAGCATGACTACCAAAGCTACAGCAAGGAACAGCAGCTGAAACGGTCTCTACGATGCAGAGATTTTGCTCATTTTCTGAAGATATAAGCCACATTAAGAAGGGCTATCTAGTCCTTTCCCACCTCTTCCCAAGCCTCTTCATCCCTTCTCAAACAATTAGCTCTGTAAAATTCAACCTTCCTAGAATTGTATTATCTGTCAAGTGCAGTGAAAAAATGGTGGAAGTTTTCTGGACCAGAAGAGGACCAGATTCACCTCTCCACCCATCAAAGCCTCATTTATACATTTTTTCCACAGTAAAATGGAAACAGACTCATAAAAAATAAATGTATCTAATTCCTTGAGTTCATTAGATGAAACCAGTATGGAATATACACAGTGGCTATACCTCTGCAATTCTTCTCATACCGCTGTAAGTGGGGTTTGAACAACTCAAACCCCTGCAACACCCAAGCAAGCTCCTGCACAATTAACTCCTTTTACGCTGATATACCAGTGTTCAGGATTGGTTGCAGGGATTTACCTGCTTGAGGTTTTTCTTTATCTTTTTAGTTAACTTAGGGCATAGAGCCCACCCAAAATCCCACAGAAGTAGGACATAAATGAAATATACCACCACCTCCAGCTACAAGACTGAAGGGCACACTCTTCATTGCTCTGTACCATGAGACATCTCAAAATCCTGTTCAAAATCCTGTCTACCACAGCAGATAACAGACCTGTTATCTGCTGTGGTAGACAGGATTTTGAACAGGTTCACCACCTGAGCATGTGCCATTCCCCTAGAGAGGCACCAAGTATGCCACTGTGATCACACTGCCAACAGCACCTGGAAGAGTCACAGAGAACCTAAGTCTTGTATCTTCACAAACCAGTCCCTGCTGTGACAATACAGTGTACTAAACTTTGCTCACCAACTGAACTCCTTCACTGTTATTTAAACCATGTGCTATTCTCATCTCTCAACACTGTATTTTTCCATACTTTTAAAACCTTCTCTATACAGTAACACTGTACAGAGATTCCACCATTGGTTAAAAACAACAATGCCTTTAAGGGTATATTGGCAAAAAAATTGTAAAGTAACAATCACAGTATCTATTTCAGAAACCTTCAGAAAGCAGATGAAGTAAATCCAATGTGTTTTGGGACCCACGACTGTTTGTAAATACAAAAGGAAGTAAACATTGGATTTCAAGAGATCCCTTTGGTCTATATCACAAAAATCTAAATGTAAAATCACACAGTTCAATTAAATACACATACACACAAATAAGGCCAGTGCCAACTTTTCCTGTGCCATACACACAGTTCAATTTGGTTTCAGTAGAGATAAATTAAGTTGGCAAGTTTATTATTGCCAACATCTGTATTTAAGTTTTTACCAAGACTGAGGTTTATTTTCTATATTTTTTTTTCAATGTAGTGTAGACATTCTGGAAGATGAAGGAGATTAGAATATGCTGTCTTCATGAGAGTATGAGGCTTCATGAGAAATTCAAGTTAAATAGGTTAGCTATTCCCTTTGGTGTAACTACTCATGTTAGTTCAAAAAGGCATAAAGGAGAAGCAGAAAAATAAGTGTTAAAAAGGGATCTGTAAAGTCCAGTGATAGCAAAAGAAGGTAAGTTAACATAAATTACTCAAGAACCAGTTTATTCTAATTGCTGTTAGAGAACCAATGAAAAAGAGTGCATTGTCTCATCACCAATAATGACATCTCTCTTGAATCATGAAACACCTCTATTTCCAGAGGTCTGGAACTGCCTTGGCAGTTGCTACTTATTCCCTAGGGATAATTTATCTTCTTAATTAGAAATTCAGCTTTGCTGCCCACCTAATGTATAAGTGAAGGACTCCAACTCTGAGAATTTTTCTTAGCATCTGACCACCATCGTATATTCTGACACATAACCAGTTATCCTGCCTACAACATACTCAAAACAATTAGGTCTTGGGCTCATACTTGGGAAGGTGTGCAGAATTGGCATCAGATGAATCTCAAGACAAGACTTTCCATGCTGCAGGCCTTTTGAAGGAGGAGCAATGCAGCTGTCTTTTCAGCATCAGACATTTCTGTCCTACTTGTTGAAACTCTAAGCCTTAGGCAGGAAAAAACCAAATCCATTGGAATAGAAAAGCCAACCCAGAGGCCTTTTATTTTGTAGCTCATTCAAGATTAGGATGACACTTTGCTAGTGGTCCCCAAACTGCATTTCTACAGTGACTGGTAGTGGGAGGATGAGACTGGCTTAATTCACTCATAGTCTAATGAAGTTTTCTCTTAAAAATTTACGAATAGAAAATGGTCCATGACAAATTCAGGTTTGACAGTCATCTATTTCCAAGAAGTTTCAGAATCACTGCTACTGATGATGAACAATACTATGTATGACTACAGCCTCTTGATGCTTGCTCACAGGTTCAGGACATATTCACTCAGTGGACTAGTGGAAAGAAATAATTCCCTCCAAGTAAAAAAAAAGCCACAAGTTGCTCCTGAATGGGAATCTTAACAGCTGCAGTACTAGCACCTGTTACACTTTTACACCTTTTACACAAAGGTGTGACTTTGATGATCATTTTGCCTCACAAGTCTCATTCTCAAACTGCTTCATTTAGTATTATAAAGTGACTTGAATTTAATGTTGGCATGTATAGTCCACACTGTTGCCATATATCCTGATACCGCCCTTGTTACATCCCATTCTTTTGACATTCCTTATCTACAGAGGCCAGCAGAGACAACTCTCGAATACCATATTTGTTCACTTGGGGGTAAAGTCATACACACACATTTATGTTCTTGTGCAATGGGAAGCAAGTTCTGCAGCTCTACAGATGTGGTAAATGCATCACATGCAGTATCCTGGAACTCAGAACAAAAAAACCCAAACAACCCATTGCAAAGAGGCACATGGCTAAAGAGAAAGTCCTAGTCAAAATGACAAAGTCTAAAATAAAAACACCTTCATAAATCACCTTGTTGGATTCTCCTGGAGTAAGAGGCAAAACATGCTTAGAAAATATTAACTCCTTTTCCTGTTAAATTTACATCCCAGAAGGTGTATGAAGCAGAGTAATTAATTCTGTTTTGTTAATAAGGAAGCTTCTTGGTAAAATTGTAAATTGTTTTTGTTTAATAACAGCAAATGGAGCATCACAGAAATACATGTCCTCTATGTGTCTATTGTAAGCCAGACAAGGAAGCCTGGCAGTTGCTCATTGTTATTCGTCATGCTGCTTCTAATGAACAGATCCATGTTCTCACTTTTCATTGGCTTAATCAAGGATTCTCTATGACACACAATTAATTTTTAATATCAAAGTGCTTAGGGACAAGACAAAAAATGCAGCTGAACATCCTGACCACTGAAAACTAGATTAAGGAATTATTCAAAATCCATCCCCTTTATATTGCATTTTTATATTTGCAAATCTCTTGATATATGAAAGCTCAATGAAACAAGTTTATTTTTAGAACCCATGGAACAAGACCCACAGTTTTCATTCAGATGGATAGGTTGGTGTTGTAGGCACACAGTTGTGGAAATTGGGAGTGGGGCTGTGGCCAAGCCTCATCCCCAATGGGCTACAGCTGTGTCAGACAGGTGTGTACTATTGAAGGTGATGAGACATGGCATGCTGAGGTGTACTGGCCAATCAAAAAAGGGCACACAGGTGAAATAGGTGTAGCATCAAGGGTATAAGAAGCGGCACCAGAGACTAGCCAGAGGCCAGCATGAGAGAAAGAGCGAGAAAGTGCGAGAAGAAGCAGAAGCTTGCAACACTCCTTGGTGCTGCCAGTGGTTCCACCGTCCCTTCGCCATCCCTCTGCTATATGTTGGTAGTTGTTTCAGCAGTGAGCCCAAATTGCAATTTTAGAAAAACGAAGGAAAAAAACACATTACCACAGTTTACAGAAAGGTATTGGAAGTATTCATTGAAATCATAATACTGGCAAACCTTCCACATCCATCCCCTCCTGGTCAAACATACCAAAAAACACCAGATATGAGCCTAGGTTGTCCAGCCTCGCCTAGGTTGTGCAGCCTTTGCCTGCATCAGACGTCTCTGAAGAGGGGTTTAAAAGCATGGAAGAACAACAGCTGGAGAAGCTGCTCTTCACTGGGACAGGAAAGCAGCTAAGACTCTTTAGATGGATGGATGGCCCTGATCACCACTGCACATCTAATTAAAGCTTGAGAACCACTGACTGGGTATGGCAAATCTTAAGGACAGGAAGGAGGCTGAAAACTAAGAAGAAATCAACCAAAGATGGATTCTCTGGGTTCAGTGTGGAAAGGACTAAGCACCCTGGAATGTCTAAGCAGGGCACAATAAAATTGTCTGAATTTTCCAATCAGCACTCCCAAATGTTTTGAGATGGCATATGAGCTACAGAAAAAAAAAAAACAATACTGGCATTTTGGAAGGTTAGTAGTTTATCACAAGCATTACTTTTATTTTTAATCAAAAACAGAAGTAGAGTATAGGCTGGTTACACAGCTAACAGTGCTGTAAACAAGCCTTTTTAAATGGGTAGTCTTTGCATGCATTTTTGTTTCAACAGAAGCTTCAAAGAACTAAAACTTTCAAAACACAGAGGCCCCAAAGAACTAGCTTCTGAGGAGATTTGTGGAAACCAAGATCCTTAAAAATGTCTCTAGTCACTTTTTAAAATAACAGTAATCAGCTAAAATGGAAAAGTAGGCAATAAGTCACAGAGAATCACAGAATGGCTAGGTTGGAAGAGACCTTCAAAATCATTGAGTCCAACCCATGCCCTAACACCTCAACTAGATCATGGCACTGAGTGCCACATCCAATCTCTTTTTAAACACATCCAGGGATAGTGACTCCACCACCTCCCCAGGCAGACTATTCCAGAACTTAATCACTCTTTCTGTGAACAGCTTCTCACTAATGTCCAGCCTGTATTTCCCTTGACACA
This sequence comes from Leptocoma aspasia, assembly GCA_013399835.1. Taxonomy (NCBI): domain Eukaryota; kingdom Metazoa; phylum Chordata; class Aves; order Passeriformes; family Nectariniidae; genus Leptocoma; species Leptocoma aspasia. Next base: position 374,709 of record VXAX01002627.1, read on the forward strand.
GCTTGAGACTGTGTCCTCTGGTTCTGTCAGTTGCTGCCTGGAGAAAGAGACCAACCCCCACCTGACTACAGCCACCTTTCAGTAAGCTGTAGAGAATGATAAGGTCACCTCTGAGTCTCCTTTTCTCCAGGCTGAACAACCCCAGCTCCCTCAGTCATTCCTCATATGGCTTGTGTTCCAAGCCCCTCACCAGCCTCGTTGCCCTGCTCTGGACATGCTCAAGCATCTCAACGTCCTTCCCAAACTGAGGG